>VXAL01002945.1:703082-832175 GCA_013399475.1 Chauna torquata
CCCTTCCAGATTGGATTCTAAATTACGTGGTACAATTAAGAAAGTATTGCTAAAGTGCAGATTGTTATCATTGCCATCTCTATTTTTGAATACTTTCTGGAATTGGAGTTTTAGGTACACAAACTTCACACTTTTACAATAATTTGGGTCATTTCCAATTGGAATTCAAAACCAGGTGTCAGTGGTGAAGTGCCTCGAGGCTATCAAAATAACTGACTGTGTCACCTTGTCCTCCTAATGATCCTTATATATTCAACATAAACATCATAAAAGTAAGTGCTTATTCAAGCAGGACCACTACATATGTTTACCTGGGCTTGTTTTTCTAACTTGCACTGACTATAAAAAAAAAAAGAAACTGGAAAGAGAGAAATGTTAACAGCTACAACAGAGCATCAAACTATAGATTTGGAAGTTTGATGCTTGATGATGTTTCAAATAAACCACAGAAGCTATTCTTGTGGGGGGTCATAATGGCACATGCGACCTGTTTTGAGACCATTTCTTTTCTTACAGTGCTGTGTGCTTCTCATTATAATGATAATATTCAGCATTTATATGGCTATTTACATCTTTTAGGCGCTGTACCAACAACTAATTAATCCTCACAACACCCTGTGGGGTAGGTAAGTATTATTATCCCCATTTTATAAATGGAGAAATTGAGACAGAGGGGAAAACGTGACTTGCTGGAAGGCACTCAGCAAGTTATAGGCAGAACTCAAATGAGAAAGCAGGGGGTTCCTGGCTCCCAGGCCCATACTCCGACCACTCAGCCAAACCATGTTGCCTCTCACAAGACTTGGTGCCTCTTTTTAGAGTCAACATTTACATCCAAACTTGTCCAAAGATCCCCCAGCACTATCCAGCATGCGCTGCTCCCATTATATACTCAAGGCATTTCAATCTCAACAACGTCAAGCAGTGGAACAGATTGTTCCTCCGAAGAGGCTGAGCAGGCTCCATCCTTGGAGATTCTCAAGACCCAACAGGACAAGACCCTGAGCAACCTGGTCTATTCCAACAGCTGACTTTCCTTTGAGCAGGAGGTTGGATTAGAGACCTCCTGCAGTCCCTCCCAGACTGAATTACCCTATTTTATGAAGTAGATATCTTCTCTGATGAAGTTACAAGTTTCCCATTACTTCACACTATCACCTCTAATTTTTTCATCTTGGTTCTTTGACCTACACCTGTCCTTTGGCAGGCATACCTACATGCAGCACTAGTTCTGTACCAGCACAAAGAGATAAATATAACAGCATATGATGTACTTAGCAGTGAAGCAAACACACGTAATCTCTGTAAACTATTTCCCAGTTCATATCCAAACTTAAAATCATCCCAATACAGTCCCTACTGAACTTTCCCATGAGAAAAGTCGACCTCTGGATTTTCTTCCGGCTGTGTTTCCTTGCAAAGCCTGATCGAGAACGAGGAAAAAATGAAACTAAAGTCTTGAGGGTTACTGTTAGGATTGCTAAGAGACAGGCCGAGGCTAGATGGTGTTGCCATTGAGGTATACAGGTCCATACTTTGTATTACAGGATGGAAAGGCGCTCTGTCCCTGGGCAGCCCCACCTTCATCAAAAGTGTTGGACTCAGCTCAAAATAAGAAATTGGCAATAGCAATATAAATGCTCTCGGAATGATTCTCTGTTCAACCGACCCTCCTTGCTGCAGTAGCTGAGGTAGAAATCAATACTGATAGCCCAGATCCCCAGAGCTGCACAATCTCCTCAGCAGTAGCTGGTTATTCAGGGGAGCTCAAATACCTTTTGGGGAAAAAAAGTAACAAGTTTTTAAGAAGTGCTGGGTATCCCTGCAGTTCCTACTGAAACGAATCTGAGCTGCTCAGGAATGTCAGTTATTTCATTCTGACACCTAAATGGGACCTGTTGGATGCAAAGCTACTGTAGGAATTGGGCCTTACGTGTCCTTACCAACTCTCCTGCACTCCTATAAAAGAGCATTTGTATCCTTTTGCATATACTTCAGCAAATAGAAGAAATTACTGTACTCTGATTACTTGAAAGTAAAAGTAGAAGTCACATTCCCAAGTTGGAGGCAAAAGAAGAGGTTACACTAGAAGCAGATAACATCAAAAAACGTATCCTTTTATATGCACAATTATGGATTAGTTTATATAGCCACAAAGGAAGGTTCTTCAAGATAGCATAACATAAATATACTTTTTTTTCCTGCAAAGCCATAGTTCTGTTTGAACATTTGAACTGGATGCACGCAAGAATAAGACAAACCCAGCCCTTCCCCCAGCCCTCCCTCTTCCCCATCCAACTGAGAAATACCACACTTTGCTGAAACCCTTATCTGACCAGCTGGGATTATCTGCTGCGGAGATTTGTGTTACTTTTCACTCATATCATGCAGGTAAAACAAACAAACAAACAAAAAAACCAAACAACCTGGTTCCCTGTTGCTTTATACTGACCACAGTCACATTAAAAAAGGAGGGATTTAAAATATGAATTTGATAGAATGGTTACCTCTCACCTGCTGTTGTGATCCCTCACAGAGAAAACCATGGATATCAGGCAGTAAAGTTTACTGGATAATACAGCTATTTTATTCCAAAATCTGATCTATACCCCTATCTACAGTCAGTTTATCTCGGACTGAACTACTTTTTTTTTTTCTTTCCTAAATAGTAAGATGACCCCAACAAAATCCAAGAGGAGCTTCTCAGAGTCCTGAATTTATATGAGAATATTTTTATCTCCTATTTTTCTGTGTTTTTCAGGGTGAAGCCAAAGGTTCACCCGTATTTAATATTCTTAGAAGTCACATTTAGAAATGCCTACAATAAACACGTATTTGGCCAAGTAGGGCTATCCGTCAGGCTCCTGCTGAAAACATTGCATTCTTGCTCTCTGTGTGACAGTCACAGTTTAACCAACGCACTGAGAACTTGCCAGCTTCTCTTTCCTGAATCTCTCTGTGGTGCTTTACCCCACTGTTAACTACGACGGGAAAGTGGCTAGACTTACACAAGTGGCAGAGTTCATGCAAAGTAGCAAAGTTTCTCGGGTTCAGAAAAGAATTCAGCATGATAACGTCAACAGCCTTTTCAAATACTGTATGCACACACACATAGAGCTGTTATATACGTTGGTGTCTATGGGGATACACATTTGTGATTACAGACAGCAATACAGACAAAGCTACAATGGTTAAGCCATTTGTGAGAGTTATTAAGCTGTTGACAATATGAGAATCAGATGAATTTACCACTGGTTCGGTAATTGTCTTTCATATATGAGCAACCCCCTACATACAACTTTTATGATTCATCATATTTATTTTTTGTTTCCTCAAGCAACATCTTTTATTAGTTGCACACTCACTACAGAAATTTAATTTCTGCAAGAGAACAACAAAGCAGTTGATTATTATTATTGAGAATCTGGTACAACACAGAGTGAAATAAAATCTATAAGGCATTAAAATGACAGATTAGGCAAGAGCTGTATTCATTTACAAGTGTTAGAACATCATGTTAATGCCTCACAAGCACAACATAAAATGAAAATCAACTCTTTCATGCTGCTTTACTAATACTGCAAAGCTCCACGGAGCACAAATAGTAGTCCCTGTTAAAGAGGCACTGTCCTTTTGTAGTTTTTACATACAGCAGGTTTATCATTAACACTTGATGGAAAACCATCTTCAGGTACTCACTAGCCACAAACTTTACATTTTTACCACTTATCAATTTGAAGATTATTATTATTGATCTATGCTGGACTTAGTATATTAAGGGTATGGCTGTCTCTTAATGAAATTCTAGAATTGGTGCACAACATCTCTTTGGTTAGAAATATTCATTTGGAAGGCACTATGTTAAAAACTTCGCTTTTCACAATCACTGCAAGGCTACCACATCCAGATTTACATTCATATTAAATTTTACTGCAGCTTTATTTATTATCAAAATCTCTGAACATGAAGTGACAGGACATGCAAATAGGAAGACTTGAAATATTCACTTCACTCACACCAATCCAATCACTAGTGCACCTATTTGATAGTGTTTGTATTCTTTTGATCATATTCCATGTTATTAATGTCACGATTTTCTTGGACATATCACCATTCTTCCCCCATTCTTTTTTCTTAAACTCATACCTCATCATAGCTGCAAAGTATGAAAATGATACACTGCTTTAGAATATGATGTTATTTGTTCAAATTGCTATATGTCTTGAAGAAAGAAAATCAGTAGATTTTGTTTAGTAACAGCTACATATACAGGTTGTTATAATTTGTTCCTCAGTGCATTCTTAATGATTAAACAGCTGTAAACATTTTGAGGGACACTTATACTGAAAAGAATACCTGTCACTCATACAGACAATGGGGCTGTGGCAGTACAAAATTCAATATAGCATGAAAAAATGTTTGAAGGGCTGGATAAATGTTGTCAGACTTAGCCCATGCCCAATGCCACGTGGTGGTGACTGCCTTGCTGTTGTCACCCAAGCTGCTGCAAGTCTGTCCTGCCTATGTATAGCCCTAGCTTCCAAATGAAGGAGTCTTTTGACCAGGTGAAGTGGAGCACGGGACAGATCTCAGTCCTGGCAACGGAGCGGAAGATAAACGATTTCCATCTCTAGTTCCACCACTGACTTTGGGTTCCAGCCACAAAGGCACCGCAGCATAAGGAACAGTAGCACGCACAGCAAAGTATGAGTAAAAATTAAAATTATACATCTAAACCTAATAAATCGTAGATAGGTCAAATGCTCAAGCACAACACTATCCTTAGATGAGATTATAAATAAATTTATAAAAAAAGAACAGCAAATAACACAACTTAGGTTCCTAATTTCACAATAACAACAACAACAAAAAAGTTTTTGTTTACCTTAAATCCCAGGACAATGAATCTCTCTAGTTCCAGATACAGTTTTAACAAGAGTTCAAAGGGTGAATGACAGCTGGCTGAGAGTGCTGCTCAGGAACACTAATGTATGCTAACCTGCTTGTGTACCACAGTAATAATGTCACCATATCAAGCTATCTTCTCCAGTAAACCCCAAAAATTGTGCCCTCCAGCAAAAAAGCTCTTTTTCTGCCTATGTTGTACAAAACTCCTCACTGACTCCCCTGAAACACCAGCACCAGATTCAACAAAAAAAGGATGATGCGAGCTGTACCAGATCTAGGTGTGTAGGCACCTCCACTTTTACAACTTCTTGACCAGAATACAATAAATGCACTGTTCTGAACCATGCTTTACTCATGCAATATGTTATTTAACTCTGTACCTACCATCTGAACTCATAAACTATCACTGTTAGCACAGTATATTTTTTTGCCATCAGTATGAATCCTGACTGAGGGTGAAGAATTCATCTCACCTTATGGCAGCACCCACCCCTGACGCTCTATAAACAGAAAAGTTTGACTGGGATTTAACTCAATCAATTTTTAAAAGTATCTCCTCTACAAAAACATCATAAAGAATTTAAGAAATTAGGCTTGATATGCAAGAAGTTTTGATTTTTCTGCTGGAGGTGTTCTTAAAGACAGAGTGATGAAAGTCTGTATAAGAAATTAAAAGTACAGATTGAAAAAACAGCGAGCATAAATTACCCAAGTTTTTAGATACAGAACATCTTTCCACACTTTCATTTCACATGTAATTTCAAAAGTGGGGGACGGGGAAGGAAAAGCTAAAACTTGAAATGGAATATACAACTATATTTTCTCTCCCTGCTTCGCCCTGTTTTGTGGTCAGTGTTATAATGTTAGAGTACAGCGTGACAAGGATCTTTGTGGGGTTTTGTTTGGTTTTGTTTTTTAATTAAAGTTGTGCATTACCTCCAAATAAAATCTGACCATACAAAGCAAACTGCAATAGCATTCCACTTCTGAGGATCCTGTTGTTACCAGGAACCAGCAGCGATTACAATATCTGGGAACCAAGGAAGGCAAAAATGCAAAAATATTGCTCCAGCCCACAAAACATATGTATAAGGTGAAAAGGAAATAAAGCCATAAGGCAAGTGCAGTGTTTTGGATGACATGGACAAGTAAACTGCTGGGAAAGAAAGGGAGTAAGAAAATAGAGCAGTGCTGCAAAGGAAGGTTTTTTCTTCAAGGAAAAGGGAAACCTGGGAAAGATCATAACTCACCAACATCAAGTTCTCTCTCAAATACAGTCATTTGTTCACAGACTTTTTTTTTTTAAAGAATATGAAATGTAAGGAAAGCTGAGATGTGTATTTGCTCTCCTGAAGAGAATGTACCTGTACAATCATCTCTGAACAATCGAGAATCCTCTGAACTGCAATTTACTTCATATATTGATATATTAATCAATATTGATAAACATTTGATCTGTAATAAGTAGATATTTTTCATTGCCTTATTCATTTCATAAAAGCAATTTTGAAAATGATTGCTTAATTCAAACCAGTTATTCCTTATGTTTCTTCAAAACGAGCACCTCTGACAGTGGTACTGCTGAACTCTCCTTCCTTTAACTCAAAGAACGCAGGTAGCAATTTCTTCCCAACTGTCTCCTTATCCCTCAAAGCAGCTTTTGCTGCCAGTGTCCTGCAGTGCTGTATGCCAGGAATGGGTATCCATACGGAATTTTTCAACCGGTCACTAACTCTTTCAGTAGTCAGCATTTTTGCCCCAGTTGCTGACCGCCAGTCTCCCATGTAAGACAGAAGGGAAAGCTGCACAGGCCAGATTCAAATCTAAAACGTGGAAGTAATAGGTAGTGTGACAGACTGAGGTTTCTGTTCTGTTTTCTTTCTAAGAGAAGTTAGTTATGCATACAGAATGTTGTTTTACAAGATGCTTACCTTTGGTAACATGTTTGTCACATAGCTGTAAATCAAAAGCATCCACAACTAATGCAAACTATTGACTCCCTACGTCATCCCAGAGTGCAAAAGCCAAGAAAGTGACATTGAGATTATTATTTGCAGTAATAACAGATATTAAGACATATTTCCCCAATTTGTAATACACTGGAAACTGAGGGCACTCTAAATTTCCTATTAACTGGTGCAAGTTTTACAACACAGAAAGGATGATTGGATGGGTAGCTGAATCCTCTCTTGACCAGTTAGACTGCTTTGGAACTAAAACCTTAGGAAACCTACCGTGTTTGAGGAGAATTCAACAAGAAAAGAGAAAGAGGGAGTTTTCCAACAGTGAGTACAGAGAATGAGATTCCAGGAGTCTAATATTGAAACAGGGGCAAGGGCTAACTTTGCACAAAAATCTCAAACTTTGATAAAGGAGGCTGTGAGGAAAGATGCAGACAATGTGGCTTGAAAATTTGACCCAGAGAGTTATTTTATGAAATTTTATGTGTGCCAAGCACAAACACCTAGCCAAGATGAAAGCGTTGGTAAGGACAAGCTCATCCTGAAAGACTTAGAGAGCCTCAACTCGGAAAGACGTTTAACAAGAAAAAGGGGCATCTTATTCATTACACCATGAAAAGGGCTATCTAGAAATGCTTCTGCTTCTTCCTGTTGAGGAGTCCTCAAAGCACTCCGGTGCTCTTTCTTGTCAATGTATTTCTGCTTTCTGAACCAACAAAGATAACTTTGTCACCCATCTTGTTTGACAACCCTGAATGGGACGGTTACCATATTATTATCAGCATCCCTTTCCCTAGGCTTAGGGCAATTCCCTCACTTTCCTAGCCCGGGGAAGAAATGAGTGCCTGGATGGAAGTCACTCCCTTAAAGATCAATCTACTATAAAGAGCTCCTATTGTCAAAAGGAAATTTCTAAGACTGTGCCAGCACCAATAACGGCTCCGTTACCTACAGCAAGAGATCTATCTATTGTCATAACTACCCATAGTCTCCAATACTCAGGAGATGCATCTGCACCGACAAGAGTCCTAGCAAGCAATATGGGCAAAGGCAAACTACTGCCATCTCTAACTTTGCCAAAAGGCCCACTTCCTTTCCATTCGGATGCATCTTCTCAGCCACATTTTTCTTACTTTCAAGTATATCACTCTCAAATCGTAATTAAGTGAGAAACCAGGTAGGAACTTCATCTTGATGGAGAAAGGTTGCCTGTTAGGTGAGAAAAACCCATCTGCAAGAATACAATTGACCTCATTTCTTACATAGCCTTTGATAAATGGATAAACAAAGCTCCAGTGGGATTATGGTCCAGAAAACTCAGGGACTGCCTCTGTCTGATGCATAGCTAGCAGAACCTCAAGACTGAACCTCAAGTGCCAGAACAAGACCTCTCTCAGTTACACAGAATTAATACGTCCACCTAACACTCGGCCTCTGAGATGTCCTAATAACTGACAAGAGTGACAGTCTCAGGTTTCAATGGATGGCTACAATAAAAAATTAGTTCGCTTCTCACTGACTGGCAGAAACACCTACTTCCAAAGGATCTTTAGACTCATTTAAAGACAGTAATATTTTGACCACCATCATTTCTTCCTATGAGAAATGGGAACACTTTTAAATTGGTGCTGAGACTCCCTTAATTATCTGAAACTTCTTGTGCTGTGAGCAGTCTCCATAGCTCACTCTTGTATTTGGTGATACCAGCTAGACAAACAGCCAAGGAGACTCACCAGGATAAAGGATGTCAATTCTGTCGACTATTTCTCTAGTTACTTTATTTACAAAAAATCCAGGTTCTCTTGCAACAGCATAAGCAGTACAGCACCACCCCAAACTCCTTCTAATTTGCTTTTCCGGAGCATGCAATGCTCCAGTCTAGCTGCGTAATAAAAGGAAAGTTTATAGAAATACAAAAAATGACTGGGGGGAGGGTCTGTAACAGAAATTACATTATTGTTCCTGTTAAATGTTGGATTTCCTTTGGTGGCAAAACAGATCTATTTGGAACTTTGGCTGATGCTAATAACTTCATAGATCAACGTACGGTTTAATTGATGGAACAGATGGAAGACACAGACTCTGCAACATTAAAGAGTTATACTTAATGCATTGGAATAACTGTGACTTGGTTCTAAAATGTTCCTCTAATTGTCTGAATAGTTTAACAGTTGCATGAATTCTACCAGATATTTCCACTCGCACTGGTTTACAAGTTTATAATATGATTTTGTAAAATTGATGACTTCTGATTTCGTGGAGGAAAAAAAAGTATGAATTAATTAACAAAAAGGAAGGAAAGTTTTAGAGAGCTCTATTTGGAAGGACAGAGAGCGTAACAAAGGCCAGGACAATACTGCTATCAATGCAACTAAGCACTTAAGTACACGCTTAATCTAAGCACACATTTAGACCTTTGATGAAAATGGCTTGCATGGAGTCTCAACACTTATGAGGAACACACTAAGCAAAAGAGCCAGCTCTACCAAAATTAAGCATAAATATAGTCATATCTTTAAAATTACAACATTTTAACATTGGATTCTTGTATACATTTAATGCTAATTACACATGCTTATTTATATACAAGAGGCTGGAGAATTTGTTGATAAACCAAGATTTGTCTTCAAGGCTGCTTGACACTCAGGTTACCTTGAAAAATCATACTTTCTGGTAACATACAATAAATGCTAATTTGATAATAATATCTCTCATTCTTATCACTATAGATTGACAATATTTGACCAGGCCTAAAGAAGAAAGACTCATAATTTATATAAAGCAGCTGGGGGGGGGAATAGAGGTAGGGGGGTTGCACGTTTAAAAAAAAAATATGAACCTACCCTAATTTGTTAGTATACTGCCTTGAAGTTAAAAAAAAAAAAGACTTATTACAACGTCTTCCCTATTACATATTACTGTAAATTATAACATTGGCTATAAAAAATAAAATTAAGACTAGGAAATTAATTCAGACTGGATTATGTCTTCTGGACAAAGCTAAAAATGTGAAAGTTGCCTGGTACCTAGAATAGCCTTCAAAGAATCTCTGGTGACTCAAAATATACCTCACCGATCCCAGACAGCTTGTCCTGTGCTCCCAGTACCATTGCATTAGCCTGACACACTGGCCAGCTTTAAAGATCAGCCAAGACTTGGCTTCTCCCTGCACTATTAATCACTTTCCTACAGGGGACTACAACAACACGTCCATCTCCTGAACCCAGGCTTTGACTCCAGATCCAGTACAATCCAACAAGAAGGTTTCTACAGCCTCTGCTATTCTATAACCGTATTAGATCAGCTGCAGTCTACCCTTATCTGTTTAAACATCTATCTTTTACTCAGCACAAATAGGTTGACATAAAATGCTCTGAAAGGGCAGGCTTAAACCTCTCTAACCCTCTCTGGCCATATTTTAGAGGCACTGTGTGTCTGAAAAGCACCTAACTCCTGATTGCAAGTAGAGTTACATACCTATGTATTTTTAAATCCTACCAAGCACCTTTAGCATCCATAGGAATGTAAATGCCTTGCAAACGTGCCCAGTGCCCTTTGAGGTACCTAATGGACACACAGAATACAGAATTCCTTGTCAGTGCTAATTAGCAGAGCACAATGACAGGTGCAAGCACTTTCCAATCACTCATTATTGAAAGGTGAAGAAGCACCATGCTCTCGTTTTGCCTCACACGTGCCCCACAGAGAGCAGCTCTCCATGCAAAGGGGGTGCCTGTGCCCAGCCACCGTCCTGCTCGCACTGCCGGGCTTTGCCCAGCGGCTCCCGGCCATGCTCCTAGCCGTGCCGCTGCACCGGCCAGTAACCGGACAACTAACCAGAAAGGAATCAACCCAACAAACATCTCCCCAAACGTGCCTCAAGACCCTTCGAGCTCACACCTCTGCCACCTCATTGTGCCTCATCTTCCTCCATCAGGTTTTTGCTGTGTTTTCAGTAAGCAAACGCCCATCCAAACTCTGCCCTAACAGTAGCGGTCATTCAAAAAACAAGGAGCCCCCCACCCCTGTGTTAACATTCATCCGTCCTTGATTACGCAGGTAAAGCCAGTCTGCGGGCTTTCAATTGAGAATAGAGCAGAAACCATCTCACTGCATGGCTTCAAACAGAACATGCACTCTGGGAGCAGGTTGGTGTAAATTGTGGTGCTTCCATCATATATGAAATTCAATGCGCTTTTCATTTTCAGTATAAACCTGAACTAGTTAAAGTCAGTGTGTGGAAGTGCCTCTGCTACAAAACAGCAGTTTGTATTAAAATTACATTATATTGTTTTGACATGTCTGAAGCAAAGGTTAAAATCATCTTTTTGCTGGACATTGTTTCTGTAATATTGCGCCACCGCAAAGCTTCGATATGAGCAAGCCCAGAATGATGTGGAATATTTCTGATACAAATTTTATTTTTATGTGAAACTATTCAAATGCTGCTGTACAACATGAACTACCTGAACCAAATCAAATCCTCAGGTCAATTCCTTCTTCCGAGTGCTCCTTAGATAACAAAGTCTTGTTCTGCGAATCTGTTCAATATATTAAAGTTGATTCACTCGGACAGTGTGTAAGATATAATACATTAATCTGGGCCATTTCAATTTCTGAGGCTGGGACTATAAAACTGGTGTGCTGCATATCTAATTTTTTTTGAATACCTGATTTATGCATCCCTCTGATGCATAGTGTCGATGGTATGGTGGATGCGGCTGCTGCATTAACAACGGGCTGCATCAGCACTCAAATCTTATCTTGTTAAATCAGACAAATGTAGCTCAATGAAAAGGAAGGAATAAATGCCTAGGATGGTTGAAAGGAGTGAATTTTAATCCTGTTTGTTAGGGGACTTTCATGGCGGGGGCTGAATGACTGAGGCAGGAATGTCCACCAAAAGCTTATGGGACTATGAATTATTATATGCTTATACATGCATCTACACATGCAGTATACACAAAGACACAGTTTTTCATTTTATTTATATGCAGACAGGTAAACATCCACACACCAACACTCATCCATATACGCACATTTTTAAAATCGGAGAAATAAATGGTTTTAAGGAAAAGTAGGTCTGTATATACAAAGTGTATATTTCCAGCTCCCATTCAAAAACAACCATAATTGCTTCTTCGTATATAATTCATCATTTTATCCAGTGAAACAAAAGTTATCACATGGACTAAGTATCCAGAAATAGATTAGATTTTCAGAGTAATTATATATGTTTATATGATTTTGCAGATAGATGGAGTACTGCTGTCGCTCTATACACAGTCAATATTAATTCTCAAGGAAAGAAAATGTTCCTGTGTTTGCACAATCAACGAGACCTTTAGAAATAAGCTTTCTGCCAGACAAGGAAAAGTTTCAATGGCACACTTTGCAGACTCAGCCCGGCTATTTACAATAGATGGAATGTATTGTCAGAATTAATTCTTAGGGAAGACCCTGAATCACTGATCTTTAATTTGAATTCCCTTTTCTAATGAAATCTTGTATTTTATCTACAAATCATGCAGCAGTAAAGAACCTTTGTTTATTTATCAATAAAAATGTATTTGGGAAATGGGAAGGACCACAAAGCTGTACTATAACGCTACGACTATTGCAGCAACAGCAGCACAAAGCAGGCATGGTACACACGAAGCCAAGTAATATCTGGAAATATGGAGTTTGCTCAAAGGCGAACATCCACGCGGTCAGATATAGAGAAATATTATTTAAGTATGCATCAGTTTAGCCCTTAGTGCCTGCTTTTCTCTCCACAATGACTAATTATAACAGAAGAAAATGCTGTAAATAGTAGATCGCATCTTCACAACCTCTCCTCCTGCATGCTAAACAAGGCTATAGTTCTCTAACATCACTACCGCTTGTTGCGAGACCTGTGGTGATGTCACGAACAGCATTAATATACGGAGTGATGTAGTTGTATGGAGCCATGTAGCATTTAGCAGGAGGAGGACTGAAAAGAGTCTGTCATGCACAAACACCACATGTAACACCGCTCGTGTCTGAAAAAGACCGAGGACTAAACTGATGAAAAGAAAGGGACCTATTTGAGTGTTGTGCTTTCATTTCCCTTTTGAATGAATATGAAAGCTCATCTTTAAACTCACAAAATATAAACACTTCAGAGTTTCTCTCCTCAGTTAACATAACCAAGCCTTAAACAAGAAAAAAAGAAAAAATAAGTAAAGAGAAGCAGTGACAGAGGCCCAGACATGACAGAGACAACTCATTATAGACCTTTTTGATCCAATTATCCAGGAGAGGTTGGGATATGCAGCCCAAATATGTGCAGGCTACCAGAAGAGAATACAAATAAAGTCTATGTTCTCACTCTTCTTAAAACTTACAATGGCTTTCCTATATACCATGCATATTAACAAGCGTGCAGATCAATTCAAAACTGTATTCCTGTTTGGAGAACAAAGGAAAAAAAGTTTGTGCCAATGATTCCAAATTTAACTAAAAAAAAAAAAATATATATGAGTTCATGGGTCCGACTGCTTCAGAGAACAGTGCTGTGAGCAGGGAGGTTCCAGTTCTTCACGAGCCTGGTGAATGCTCTATAATTTGGAAAGCCAGAACAGGCCTTCTGGGGGAAGAAAGGCAAGGCTCTTTGTGTGTGTTGGTTTTAACGATATGATACTGCAGCACTGTGCTAGGGAACGGCAGCGGTCCGCGGATGACACGCCTGAAGCATTGTTGGTGTCTACCATCCCCGATGGCTCTTGCTCTCAGCTGAGAGCCCCGTTCAGGAGGAGCACTGGGGAGACAAACAAAATGGCCAAACCTTGGGGAAAATACAGATAAAATGAGGAAATCAAGATAATTGTGCTAATTATCATAATGAAGGGAAGATTTTGTGTTTGCATGAGGGCTCCCCCTCCCCCGCTACGCGCACGATGCCACGGATGCATTCAGGGCAAATGAGTTCCAGGCCTGGCTAGATGCTTGAATTTCTGTCAAAGTGGCTCCATTACATATGTGTCCCCCAGGGTCAGACTGCATTAGCCGACTCCTTTATTCCATACATGATGAACTAAGGAGTCAGCACAGTGTATTCCAAAATGCCTTCATAACGGATATTTTCAGCGTCTGTAAGAACTTCAGCTCAGTTTAAGCTGTTTTTTTTTTTTTTTGTTATATGGTAGAAAAATAAAAAACATGAAATGTCTTTAAGGTCACGGAACAGTGACCTCATTGGCTGGGCTAATTTGATTGTGCCAGAACAATAGCACTGTACTCCTCTGCCAGTGAAGTGCATGCTAATTATGCGATTTGCCCTTGATAAGACCTTGGTGGGTCATTCAGCAGTTGTGATCTGTCACTGACTTCTAATCATGTATTATCGTCTGGGTGAGTCAGAATGGTACCCTAAGCTTTCTGTCTTTACAGCAATGTGGCACTCTAATTACCTTATGCCAAGTGGATATGCAGAGACTGAATTAAGTGATCACTGTGATTGCCTTCAAAATCTTCTCTTTATCCTTTGTGTTGCTTCTCTGCAATTTACATTTTAAGATGCCGAGAAGCTTTTGGTGAGACTGAAAATGCCACTCTAAAAAAATAATTATTTTTTAATTTAAAAAGCATAACACTAAATTTAAGTCATACCAATTCCTAACAGTATTTAAATGCTGCTAAACAGTATACCTCAATAAGAATCTCTCAGTAAACTTGTTGGAAATTGTAAGACATCCTTTACCTTTTAATCTGCAACCAAAAGAGAAACAAAAGGAAAGAAGCCTAATCTCTTTCTAAAGTTTTAACAATTCAGAACTGCTATTTAAAAAGCCAAATTAATTATAAAGTGGTTTTCCACATCGATTATGCCTGTAAAATGTACATGCCAATAAAACAAATACTGTAGATTAACTATAAAGCTTGAAAAGCTTCATCGCTGTGTTCATCATGTTCATTAATGACAGTAAAAATGAGTTGACCCTGTAAGTCTTACAAATTTGGGAGCAAATTTCTCACATATTGGTTAACTCATTTTGTGGCAATTTAAGGGATCTGTGTTAGGTTAGCTATGAAAATGCTCTGTATTTCACCCAGTACTTTAAAAATCTGTTACAGCTGCTCTGTACTTCCCTATTGTTGCATAGCAACTCTCAAAAACTACAAAGCAATCTGTTATGGTAAACCAGTCGCATTAACATCTGTATTTGCCCAAAGAATGATCTAATGCCTTTTGCTAAGAAAATGTGGTGATATGTCTGTAGGTTAAATAAACAAAGTAATGATTTATAAAATTTGATAAGATACATTTGTCTGAATCATCCTTGAAAATATGAACTCTGAAGTGCTACTTGAAAGTTGTCATAAAACAAAAAAAAATCCTCAATGCTAAATTTATTGTACCACTAACAGAAAATAAGGATTTTCAAAGCTTTTCTGTATTGTATGTCAATATTGCAGTATATATATATTTTTTTATAGGAACAAACAAAAAAAATAGTCAATAAAAACCATAAAGGACAATTGAGAAAAAAATTGCAAGCCTTATTTTCCTTGAATCACGTGATGTACAAGAAGCATTATTTGCTGAAACCTTGGTTTGTTGGGGTGGGGGGAGTGGGGGTTAGACAGAGGAGTGAGAGAAAGAGAGAGAGAGAGAAAGAGGCAGAGCGCCTAGAAATAAGATGCATTCCCTGGGTGGCAAAACAAAAGAGCCCAAGAAAAAAAAAAAGCTGTTGAAAGTTGACACAGTCAAGAATAATGGCTAAATCTATCAAGTTTGATCAGGTCTGCTATAATGAAGTGGAGCTTCATATTCCAAGCAGGGACAATGAAGACAGAAGTCAGGCTCTAGAAATGTGCTGCTCACTTTGTGCTTGGAATATGCAGCAGCCAGCGGGGAGCCACAAGATAATTACACAGTATTTGTGTGGTTCCAGGGAGCTTCCTGCGCAGGTTGAATGCCCGCGCTATATTAAAAGGCAGCACAGTGAAATGTTTTTAATGAATATTTTTGTCAGAGAAAGAAAGGCATTTGAATGATTTTTGTGTATGCAGGGAACCAGAGGTGGAACATCACTGTCAAAATACAGATACCTTTATTTATATTTACTCCATTATTTACAGTTTCAAGAGCCTGATGTCCTTTCAATAATACCAATCACAACACTAGGTTAACATTAGTTAGGGCTAATTGCACATACAGTCCCTTAACTGATGTTTGCTGTTAGTACATTTTGGTGAAATCCTACATCAAACCGGCTTGAAACTACTTTTATTTTTATTTCCAGTAGCAGCTGAAATGTTTAGACATTTAATCAGAAAACTCAAAGAAGAAGTAACACAGATGTTGATACTTACTATTCAGTAGCCCTTGGCAGTGATAGATCTAAAACACAAGAATACATTATTTCAGCACTCTGTAATTCTCACCTAGCAGATGTGAATAATCCACTGAATTAAAAAACCCAGACAATGCTCAGAACTGCTCCTTTTGCAGTGCAAGCCATTGTATTGACCAAAGCATATACTCTGGTAAAAAGTTAATTTGAAAGGCTTTTTGCTGGTCCAGATTTCAATATTACCTATACCTAAGCAAGCCCCTGTTATGCTGTTCATGACCAAATTACTTCTGGTATGCATGGACTGAGCCAACGTGCTGTTATGTGTTGCTGAGTATCCTCGCGCAAGATTAAATACGGCCCTTCGGACATGACACTACTGTTCTCCATGAGAAATACAGGCACATCCACTTGCTTCCCGATCTAGATCAGTGACCACAATTCACAAGGATCTGGGAAGTGGGAATCAAGATTTTAATTTTTAGACAAATAGCATGGTCAGTTTTACAATTAAGCCACAATTCAATAGCAAGGAACTCTGAGAGGTGGCTCAGCAAAACTTCCAGGCGGTCCCCTGAGGTCAGCGTGGACCTCTCTATCTACACGCGACTCTCCGTCCAGCCCAGGACGTGTGCCTAGATCTACCCTACTGATGGCTAAATGTCAAACGAGAGAGAGAGGCTTTTGTTGCTCTCTAGGGATTTTCTTCGGCATGAATTTTAATAACTATGTTATTTGCAAGAGGTAAAGAACTATTTCCAGACAACTTGGAAACAAGGAATGTAATTAAGAGGAGTCACTTCTTTGGCGATGACACTTCGGGAAACCCACTGCAGCAAAAGACACAAAGAGTTCCCTGACACCATCATGGGAGAGATCTTCCACCCTCCTGCATGTGTTTTTTTGTTTTGTTTTGTTTTTTGTTTTTTTTTTTTTTAAAAAAACCTCTGTGCTTACAAAAGCATAGTGAGTTGCGATAACAATACTGGCAAGACAGCAACTCCACAAAGATGCTGCTTCAGAATGAGAACGTTGAAGAAAACAACAACTTTGGGTGTCAATATAATGCAGTGAATCAAAGCTTTTTTTTTTTAAAAGGTCACTAGTAAATTGAATACTTTTGATATTTCCAATGATTATAGTTTTAAGCATCTACAAATAAATGTTGAAGTGTCCCATGTTACATAACAGAATAGTTACGGCAGCATGTAATCCCCACTAATTCCAGTTATTTCCGATTTTGCTAAGGGATTCAAATGCATTTCAATTAAATATCACGTTGTTAAAATTCTTGCTCAGAAAACAACTCAACAGGTTCTCTTCTTGAATAGTTTTTTAATTTATGTTTAAAAAAAAAAATCAAAGTGAAAATCCCTGGAAGTTACTGGGCACTTTGACAATGTTACTCGGTCCTTATTACCCACAGGGATTGATTCTGGACCTTGAAACAGGAGGTATTTCCTAGGCAGGAACAAATCCCAGTGCAAAGAGAATAAAAAGGCTTCACATACACAACCCCTCCTGCCTTTTTTGGTTTCGTATTTTAGCTACAGAGAGTAGTACATTTTCTGAAACAATCAAAGGACTAAGGTGGGAATACCTCTTCAGGAATTATCAGTGCTGTATTTTTTGCCAGGGAACCAAATGTGACTTTTACTCCACTATTTGACTACAGCAGCTCTAATATAAAAGGAAATCTTTCAATTACCAGATGAAGAGGTAAACAGCTGTCATGTTTGGAGCCCAAGCAAACATCATAACCTACATCCCCTCCCCCTGAGCAAAAACCACACACCACAAGAACTTACAGCAAAGCAGGCAACGGGAGCTAAGCGATCATTTTCATTTTATTTTTGACATGTTCTTAAAATTTTTGCAACTCCAAATGCTCAAGCCCAACTCTTAAATGGAGGAGAAGATACTAATTACTACTCTAGACCCCTGGCTGTTTGAGGTTGCCTTTTGCAATTACAGCAAATAGTTGTAACTAATCAACCACAGCAACTTGTGTTTGCTCAGGTTCAAGTAGTTCACTCTACCAAATATATTTGGAAGTAACCAACATATCTAGCTACAGCTTATAGCTTATTAAGCAAAAAGTGAGCTTTCATACACCTGCCATGGTACTCAGAGCCTGTTACGCCATTCATTTTTGTTTCATTGCTGTTATAAGCAAGCTGAAAGAAGAAAACACTTATTGGGTCAGATTCTTCTTTTAGTTACATCTGCCCACTTAATTCCACGTAAGCCAGTGCGTGGCATCAGGTTTATGCGAGTCCTGTTGTCAACTTGGACTCCTGAAGTGCACTGACATCCACTTGGGTTTACACAAGTTTAAAGTGAGAGCGAAATTGGGCCTTTAAACGAGAAAAAAAGAAATCTTAACACTATCAGCATTCTCCACAGTCTTTCCACAGCAGCCATATAAATTGGTTGATGTAGGCAGAGTTTCTTTTTGCATTTGTATATTAAGCAGTTATTTTGTCAATATTTACATGTATGTATCCCTAAGTACAAGCAGAACCAGGAATATCAACTATAGCTGTTAGTCCCATTGCACGAGATGAGCTTTGCATCAAAGGAAAAAAGGCTCTTCTCCATCTCGCATGCTTTATTTTATTCAACCAGCTCTTTTTCACATTGTTATATCCAGTGAATATAGCACGGTTGGATTCAGAAGAGAACCTTAAGCGTTATCATAATGCTTAGAAGCAATGGCTTCACACTGTATAATCTATCAAAGGTGTCAGATTTACAAAATGCAGATTTTCTGTCACATTTGGGCACTATAAGCACTGTATCTTTTCACTAAGGTGCTGACTGCTGTTTTAATGAGGCCCTTTGGTGGCTGTAAAAAACTGAAAGGAGAGGATTATAGGGGTTACCCTAGGTATTGTCTATTTGTCTTACAAATTTCACACTAACTACCAATTACATCGCCATAAACCTTTTGGCTACTTCAAGCTATATGCCATATAATACATAAAAAATACGCTATGTTAACCTCTTCCATATTATACGAGTAACTACAGCCACTGATGCAAGTAACATATCTAATGAAGCCAATAATGAGCCTCTTTAAAAGTAGTCTTGTTATAGGAATAATATTAGAGCAGTTCAGTTAAAGGCTAAGGTCCATTATGGCATGCTTCCTATGTTCTGTGGTCCCAGGTCTGAAAAGATGCTGACACACTAATTCAGGCTCAAGAAGGGCATTAATCTCACAACCTTCTGCTTGTCATGCTTAATGGGACATCCTGCCTAGGTGAAATGAACCTGATGTATTCAGGTAAACATAATTTAATAAGGAAGAAAAAAAATAAAGAAATAGCTGGGGTCCGACATAATGGCAAGAATATTTACAATTTAGTCGCAGTGGAGAGGACTGTTAGTGTTGGACTGAGAAGTAAGGAATGTAAAAAGAGAAAAGAAAAGGGCAAATAATGCACAATTTGCTTTAAAGACCCACCGCTGAAATATGAATGCATTTAAAGGAATACGTTAATTCGGAGGAAGAGATGTGCTAATGTGAGGCTTAAAGCACTTGAGTGTAAAATAGAGATCTGAAGCCACAGAGTATGATATTTAAAAGGCAAGCATGAATGTCAGTGAGTAGCTGTATATCCTCTTTTGTCTGTCATCAATCATAAGTCTAATAAGCCACCTAAAATTATGTCAGAGACACAGAACAGTGCCAGCCGCAGCGGTTGCAGAAGCACATGCCCTACCTATGGCCGGGTGGCAAATGAGAGACCCATCCCTATCCCAGAAAAAGGGCAACGAACACACGGAAAGCACACCCGTACAGCATGCATGGGTCTGGACAGAGATGTTTATGCTTACTCTTCGACTTCGGAGGAGATAAAATTACAAAGTGCAAAAGACATTGCCAGCTACATTTTACAGAATACATTTTGTTCTTATTTAAAAATTGAAGTCAGGTAACTAAGAAAACCATTAGACTGGACCCTTTCGGCCAGGAGAAAGGGGTCTGCATTTCCCCAAACCTCAACCTTAGCTGCCCCCCCCACCCCAAAGCCAAAAGGTTCTGCTACACTTTTTTGCATTGTGTGAGAAACCAGGATGAAATCACCCGACACTCAAAGGGGATAACACTATCATGGATGCTAGTCTGTGAGCAGAGAGAAGGGGGCTTTGAAAAAAAAGTACAACTCGCCACACCACTGTAGAGCTGGGCTGTCACCCTTGATCTTTGTGGCTAAAAAAAAAGAAAAAGAAACTATAGCAATGAAAGCTACAGTTCACTATTTCATTGTGAACTTTCTTTTGCTGTTGCTGCATTTTCTTTTCATCCGTGACCATGGTCATTGTACAACTGGGCAGTGGGCTTGTGTCACATCACTAGGAAAACAGTAGTAAGAGAAAACTAGGTAAATCCAGAAGTGTTGAATTTGTGTTGCAGTTGTGTCGTGTTCCAGAAAAGGAACCAAATCCATTTTTTTTTCCAGCAATTAATCCCTTTGCCATGCTTCTGGTTGCAACAGACAAGTGGAGCCCCAACTGCACTTGTCTCACACTACTGGACTACTGGGGGCGGGGGGTGGACGCAGGTTGGAAATCAAAACTTTCCTTTTAACTAGCCAAAAGGAACAGGTATGGAAAGAGCAATATTCAATTGGTCCCTTACAGACTTGTACATGCAGACGTTAATCTTGTTAAGCCTTGAAACACGTACTCCAAATAGGCCTTTGCTGCCTCACTGGCTCCCAATACACCTTTTGACCATAAACATCTGGGTATTTTATCTAGGCCGATTTTTGCAAGCAGTTTACTCTAAAGCCACTACTACATGCTATTTCAATGGGGCTCTATGGTGCCTATTAGGTGCTGGTCATGCTGAGCGAGGGTGTGGATTGTGGAGACATATAGCACCACAGGGAGCTATAGGAGATACTCTGCTGCTGGAAGGCTGAAAGCCTCCTGGAGCTCTCAGGTGCACAGAGGAGTGCGCTTGCTATTAAATTATTTCACAGGGAGAGGCCTATTACCTATGAAAGCCGATCCTGCTCCTAAAGGCTAGTGCAAAGGGACCGTAACCCTCTTTGGGGCGAGACAACACATCCAGAGGAATCAGTCCCAGAGCTCCCAAGTAGCCAAGGACTACAGCTATTTTATAGGTACTTGTGTGAAGTATGGTCAATGTGAGGTTTCCCACCCTGTAGGCACCTGTGGCTGCCAAAGGATGCCCAAAGAGATCAGCAGTTCAGAGATCCACCAAAAAAACCAGCAACTTGTAAGGGATGTGGAAATAGACCCCAGTCAGCCATTTGTGCTGAGGACACCTTTCAGCCATGCCGTCCTGGGAAACCAGCTCATTCAACACAATTTTAACTTACTGGAAGAATCTCCACTGACTCATGAATTTTGAAATAAGTCTCAAATCTACTTCCTTAAGCTGCTTTCATTTTGAAAATTCAGATATTCTTTTGGGTAACATTTCTAGATAGGTTAAAACAGATAAAATATTTTGGATGGCAATGAAAGAAAACTGCAGCAATACATCCACAGCAATGGCACAGTGTGTTTTGGCACTCTTAGATCTCACAGCTCTGTGATACATGGTGGGAATACAAGAAAAGCCTGTTTGTCTGGTTTTTTGTTGTTGTTGTTGTTTTGTCATTTCCCTCTCTCCCCCCCGAAAAGAAATGTACCCTTCTGTTTCCAAAAAAAAAAAAAAAAAAGTTTTATTTTCAGATGTCAGTACCTATGTTTATGGATTTTTATACCTAAATTTGGAAGTATATAACCATTGCAGTTGTACCAAAAACATATTCAACTATCACACACTACATGAACACACCACATATGGAGCCAGATATTAAATTCCTACATTTGAAACTTCTGTTGAGATAAGAAAATAAAGTTTTTGTAAACAAATCAGCAAATCCTTAATTCTATTAGTTAGGGGTTGCTTCAAAGAGCATGCCCAAAGTGCAGAGCACAGCTAACTAATCCAGGAAAACCATGGAAACAGACTGCATGACTTCATAAACTTTACTACACAACACAACTATCATCCATTATTGACACATAAACCCCAGCTCTCACAAACTTTCTTAGTACTCCCAGCCAAGCTAAAGTTTTTTAGGCTGGCAGTTAAAGCTAGAAGTGCCATTTCAACGTCATGTTCAGTTCAACAGCACAACTCAGAAGACCACCTGTTATTCAAAGCACTTGCCAGAAAGGACAAGCGAGAAAGACCAGAAGTCCACAGGAGCCTTACAATAGTTTCTGGAGCAAGGCATACACAGAAGTGTCAACGAGGCTGGAAAAATACTTTCCTGATGGTCTCCTTCTAGAGGCATACAAGGAACTCACTGCTTGCTGTCCTTCATCAAGCAGCAGGGACATACAGGGCAGTAAGCATCCCACAGTCCTTCATTTTCCATCTTAGTGTTTGGCCCTAGTGTCATTCACAGAGATAGGTTTCCATTTCTTTCAGAGCCAGAAAGCCTAGCAAGGCTTCATCTGATTCCTCTCAAAATAAATAAAATTAAAGAAAAAGTAATAAAAGCATATGATCTTCTGTCAGGAAGGCTGGTGTTTGTCTGTAATTGGGTGGAAGCTGTAAAACTTCAGCTCGTTATGGTTTACATAATTGTGAGTCTTGTGAAGTTTAATACTAATGTTAATGAAACAGCAAAAGGAAAAAGTATTTTTCAACTTCTTTGGCTGTCACAGCACAGAAATGTTCATCTTCCCTGTGCCGGCATCAAGTTAAATGCCCTTAGTTTTCAGGGCTTAGTCTTTCACAGTAATTTTTCCACTTGTTTTAGGTCACAGAGAACTAGAGAGAGTTGCAGATTTGTAGGGGAGGAGCTCAGTGTCCGGTAGCTACAAGGTTTTACCCTACCACCACTGCCTGTAGGGCTGAGTGCCACTGTCCTCTGAATCAGAAAGCTCAGTGATACCCATTCATGCAGATGTACCAGCCCACACTGAATCTAAAACTGCAGTATGGAGAATCAGAAGGCAGGTACACAGTTTAACATCTGAGCACGCAGCCTAGTGACAGCTAAATGTTAATTATATTTCTTGTTTGAAAGCATATCCATTTCCTTACATCATCTCCAACATGTACCAAATTCCCTTGTTATAACACAAAGCCATTATTTCTGGCTAGCTTTTCTACTGCCCAAAAAGCATTGGCTATATTTGCTGGATCATTTATCAAAAGTTTCCCCTTAGTTTTGAAGGGTAGAAATAAGTCAACAATTGGATTTGATGATTTTGAATGAATTCTCTCTACCACAATTTTGCAAGAAACAAGGTTTAGAAAAGATTTTTCCCAGCCTCTCTCCTGAAGTTCCCAAACTGTTGCCAGGTTTCGCCCACAGCATTTTATTTTTTCCAAATGGGAACTGTGTTCTATTCTGTGTAAAATTGGCCCTGCAGAGCTGGGCAAAAAATGTCACCTTAGGCACATGAGTTAATAGTTCAGTTATGTACTCTGTTAAGTCTTTACTATAGATCAGTGTGTGCCAGACAGACAATTCTTTAGAGTTAACATTTTAAAAAGGTGCCAAAGCCAACATTCCTTTTAGATCTCTCTGAATTATCCAGATTTTACAAACGAGATCCTCCCTGCCCTTATAACTTTCCTTAGTAGTGCTAAAAATATAAAATGGAGGAAAAAGTTGGCAGGAATAAATACTTCCATGGAGTTTCTAAAGCTGCAATTAATGTTAACGAAGCTATACCTTATATGGCAAGGAGATACAGTAAAAATTGGATAAGTAAGAAAAATGATCAGCCGTTGTGCTCTTCCAGTATAGTACATCAGGGTATTGCCACTGTAAAGCTATCGTTACTTTAAACCATTAAATAAAACAATATAAATCTGCAAGCAGGTGTTTCTTGTTCAAGGAGTATTGAAAGTTGTAATGCAAACAACCTAATTTTAGCATCTATGCAGAGTGCGAAGTAAATTTACTGATCACTGATGCATTGAGCACAGGGAGGACACAGCCAGCGGGAGCTTCCAGCAAGATTATCCTATTAGAGCAGGAAGACTTCACGCGGCTGTTAAGGAAGTCGTCGAAAACAGGTGATGTACGTGGGGGTTTGACGAGCAGTCGTGGGCCCACTGTACATGCTAAGTTGTTGTTTTCTGCTCAGCTAAGCAGCAGAGAATTGATATGTTAGCAATGAAGTGCAATGACAATTAAATTGTAACTGACCTACATGTTACCATCATTATGCTTCCTCTTTTTTACTGCTTTCCCTCTTATTTAATCACACAGTATGGGGTTTTTATTAGGCTGTAATGTTAAAATCTTCATCCATTTAGCCATAAATGTTTGACTGGATATCTATCAGACTTCCTCGCACTATACAAACAAAACCATTTTGCTGAATCATTGTTGACTTGTTTGTGGCCTAATTTAATGAGTGTAATAACTTACATTACTACCCAGTTAACATTTAGGAGCCCAGAAAAGACCTGCAAGCATGCAGCAAGACACTGTATATGTTTTCTATTCATATCACTCCTCTTCCAGTAAATTTTATCTGATAACATGCACTTCTTACAGCACAGGCTTTGTTTCTCCTCTGCCCAGGCTGAGCTCTCCACAGCCAGGCCACAAAGCTCAAAATCTAATGCCTCAAAATTTTGATGCAATTTCAGCTTTCTAGGTATTGGGCATCTATTTACATAGCCATTAAAATATCAAAATAAGCCTCAGCATACATTCATTGCATCACATTCTTGCAGGAAACTGCATTACTGAGGAGGGAAATACCCAAACTGTTACTACTACTATTGGAAATAAAGGTTTCCAAGCTAAAGAAAGCCAGACTCGCTTTGTCAGACCTTAGTTCAGATTAGGTAAAGCAAATGCTGCTGCTTTACAACATCAAGGCCAGAAAAAGCAGTTTGGGGGGCCTGCTCCTGCCCAGTGAAAGATGTGAGGCTCTCTGTGAGCCCTGAGGAGCTCTGCAGACGCAGAGCCTGCGGCCTGCAGCCGGCCTGCGGGGCACTATGAAGCCACCAGCCCCTGGTGCTTCTGAGGCACCTTCATTCCCACTCCATTATGTGGAGGAGATATCCCTTTTGTCCCTAACTGCACTTTAAGCAATTGGCTAGCATCTGACAATCCTGTGGATCAATTAAGTAACAAAATAATGTCTCCGTATTCATACACTGATTTGGTGTGTATGTGGCAAGATAAAGGCATTTTCCTGCTGAAAGGCCATAACTCAAAAACCAGTATGTGTAGAAGGTGACAATTTCTGCAGTGCAAAAGTTGAAATTTTCCATGGAAAAAGAAGAATTTTCATTTCAGTTTAACAAAGGGATATCACTGATTATTTTTTGTTGCAGACATCTTGTGTTAATTACAAAGGATCAAAGCTGTACTGCAGACTACGAAGTCTCTGTTGTGTTATGCTAGGTGAATCCCAAAGAAAAGAAGAGTCTTAATTGTCCCCCAAGCATATTCAAACAATCCTCTTATTTTTGTCCCATGAGGGAAGGGGGGAAAAAAAAAACCAAAACCACCGAAACAAAATATAACAGCGTAAGAAAGATCACTAACTCAGTAAGTGCAAGCCTGGCCATGCTGTCAACCTCCCTACTGCCTCCACAAAGAATGCTTCAAGCTCTTTAGTATTTTGGGCAAATTGGAAGGGGGTTACTCTGAATTTTTAAGTTATGTATAAAAAACCTACATATTTTGTTGTTTAATACTTATTATATATTCAAAGAAACCTTAAAAATTAATTCTATTGCCAGTTACTGCCCCAACCTCAACTGCTTCAGTGCTTTTTCCCCTCACTCCTTGCTCCAGTCTCTTTGCCCATAACGCTAGGCAAACCAAAAACAAGGGAGAAAAATCACACATTTTTAAAGAAATGAATAAATTGCTAATGTCTTCAGGAATGGCCAGTAAAAGCAAAATTGCATATTTCATCACAGTGTAGAAGTCTGAGTGTTAGGGTGGGGAACACAAGAAGAAATCACTAGTTCAAGATTTTCCAAATTGAAAAGCAATTCATGTTACAGTAAATCTGCCCAAACTGCATGCACCGGTGTTTATGGCACACTTTCTCCATGTGCATCTTGACCATGAAGCTTACTGTGCACTGTTTTAGTACAAACTTTAATAAATACAGCAATCAAGCCTCATTAGTGACATTTATCAAATCAACATGCATTGCCTTTGCCACTGATGGCATTTCATATGGAAACAAAGCTGATCAGGACACAGCTCACAGCCTGTTAGCAACAGGATGCTCACATCAGTATTAGAAGCAAGAATTCCCCATGTTCTTCTTTAATCTCCTAAATCTCTTGTGGTCAAATAACAGAGATACAGCATCTCATACAAGCTGCCTTTGTGGAAACCTACTTATCAATATTAGATTGCATTTTCCATAATTTGACTTTTTTTAAAAAAAAACAAGAACTGATAAGAACTATTTCATATTTTACATGGAATATCTTTGCTTTACACCTTAGTAACAACAGCTATAAAAACAGTGCCCAATATGAGCTCACCAGTAGCTCCATTAAGGAAACAGCTTGAAGAGTTGGATGGGGTACTTGTACTCATCACAAGATGGAAGTCTGGGACTTTGTTAAGTCAGAGTGACTGTACACAAAAAATTAGGCCCATCATGCAGAAAATAGCAAGCAGAGTATAATGTAGGCTGGAAGAAGTTATTTTCAGAAGCAAGTACATTTGGGGCAGCGTGCCGATTCCTCATAACCAGTTTTTATTTTAGGATTTTGTTTTAACTCAGCCCTTCCTTTAGTCCTAGACCCCAGCCTGCCTGTAGCATGACAATCCAGAGCTTCCCAAAAAAGACAACCTAAGGTAGGTTCAAAAAGAAAAAAAAGTCATGGAGCTTTTAAGATCAGATTTATTACCGCCTCACAGCAAAGACTGGTTTTTGGTTGCCAGGGAAGGCAAAGATAATGAGCTACAGTCTAGTTGGGAATTGCAGTAGATTTGAGCAGCACACATGGAGCTGAGCAGGAAGCAAAGGCAGGCTGCTCGGGCAGCAGGCGGCACTTCTGCCTGCCGGAGGTCCTCCGGCACCGTCCTGGAGCAACCACAAGAACATTTTTTCCCAATGCTGGGAAGTGCTCAAACTTGGAAAAGTCTGTAATATTACTTATTGGTTACAGAGCTTGATGTTTGACTTCACAATTTTAAGTCTCTATTAACCACAAAACCTCACTTAAGCACATGAGGCATTGCACATGTGAGTGTGCTTCTAGCACAAGTGCCAGCAGCCCCAGATGGTTCCAGTTTGCGGCTGTTCCAAGCCACAGTCTGACCAACCTCCACACCAAAGGAATGAACACAGATCTTGATTCCTTTTTGGCATGATACTCTCCTAATCGTTACAGCTATGAACCTCTTCTGTGGCAGGGATGGAGAGTTAATACATCAGTGACCTACACAGTACATCCTGGCAGAGGTTTTGTAGCAGGATTATCATCCCGCATTCAGTGACTTCAGACTTTTTGGAAGTAGGCAAGGGAGGAAGGTTCATACATAACTGAGGATGCTAGAGGAACTACCAAAAAGGTGACAACTAGATACAACGACTACATGCAGGTCACTTATTTTCTTCTTGCATTCACGTAAAAATATATTTCCTATTTTATATATATTATAAACTCATGCAGATTAATACTGTTTTCAAGTACAGTGCCACATCATGACTGTAGCTATTCCTTGGTGGCGTACAAATGCACACACAATTTTGTTGGTACCAGCAGTCAGCACAAAGGGCTGCTTTATCTGATTTGTCTTATTGTAAAGGATAAATACATCAGGTAGAATAAGATGCCAGTAGTGCATGCTGAGGACATCTCTAAGCAGGAGCTTGCAGGGGACACAAGTGATGAACATTAACGCAGACAATACAGAAAAGCTGAATTCTGCCAAACTCTGGCCACATGCTTTCTCCCTCCCACCCCCACCCAACACTTGCTACATTTCAGTAGGAATCTTACATCAAACCCAATTTCCACACTCAGCACCTTCCATTAGACTCAGGTGAGCACTTCTTGCCTCCCACTGTAAAATGTCAAAGCTCCAATAATTATTTAAAACTTACACAATTGTCAAACAAACAAAAAAATGATACGGCATTTCCAGTCGTTTCCCTGGAAATTACTAAAATGATGCAAACATGTTGAATGTATTGATTTTACAATAAGGATAGAAGCTTTTGTACCTTTTGATATCACAGCCTGAACTGCTCTGGATTTCAGTCATTCGCAAGTTTTCTGAACTTCTGGCTGGGAGTTGTTTTTGTTTTAATTGATAAGTGTCTAAACATGTAGCTTACGTGTTTGCACGCAGAAATAAAATTGTAGTATTTCATATGTTCTACTTAAACCATAAGAAAAGAATACCCTGAGAATTAAGTCCATCACTTTATCTTGAGTAGGACAAAACATTTCAATAGTTCCGAAATATTTTTTGTTCTTTGCATTTCACTAGTAAAAAGGAAAAACGTCGCACATCAATCACACAGAAGTCATTCACTGAGCTAGCACACCAGAAGTTATTTCTAGAGCTGCAGCCAAATCCATTAACTCTGATTTTGCAGTAAGATGTCAACTGAACAGTTTTTCTTCCTTCTTATTTTTTCAAAATTTGATTTTTAAGGATTTTTTTTTCATTATCTGATTTACAAAGAACCTCCTTTCCTCAAAAAAGAATGTTCAAATGAAACCTCTCTCAGGGTTAGTGTTTTACCAGAATGACAACATTAAGCAGCAGTTCTACTCAACTGTTTTTAAGGCCCTGATCAGTGTCAGTTATACAGTGATGGGAAGATTTTTTTCTAGTTTGAAGTAGCCAAATAGCTGTGGGATAACATCTGTGAATCAGCCAAGCTTCGAGACAAGTAGCAGCATCCTGTAAGAAGTCTTCCGCTCTCTGTATGTTAAGCTGAAGAAGGCATAGACTGTCAGAGAGCTTACACGCTTGCTTACTGATACCAGAAAGCCTCTTGAACCATCTCAAAAAAAAGAATCCTCATTTCTCAATATTTAAGAACAAACAATCATGTATGGATTTGCCATTTTGTAAAAATTTTACCTGAATTTCTGTATTTTCAGTGAAACTCATGAGCTTCCAGTAAAAATTTTTTACACAAATATTAAATATCCAGTATTTGATGATTATTTGTATTTTGACCACTCAGTTTTATCATTAAAGGGTTTCATTTTGTTCATTTTTGTTTTTAAATCTGTAGCATTAGATGCTGTCTTTATTGAAAGCATAATATTGGTCTATCAAAGTCAAACAACAAGTCATTTAATTGCAGGAAAGGTTTTCTGAGAGATCCTCAAATTCAATACATAGTTCTGTTTTGTTTTAAAAACCTTTACACCTCTCAGGAATAGCAAAATGTGTGAATTGTCAGGGAACTGCGGATTTCAAAGCATTACCACAGCCATGATTATTAGTTTTATTTTGAATGGATAGCATCACACCCTATGTGACTACACAAGTCATGCTGAAGATTTCTGTTAATAAATCCTGAAACCTTAAATATTTGATGGTTTTTTCATTGGTATTTCTGACTCCTTATAATCCAGTTGTAGGACTGAAAAACAGATCTGGTAGTAAGAGCCTGCCAAAGCAAGCCTCTGACTCACAAATCTTCTGCTTTTCCTTCTCACTTCCTTTATTACCTTCTCAACATGGCATGGAAAGCATGACCCATAGATGCTGAGCACATGAAAACATGATGTGCATTACTAATCCTAATGTAACATCAGCAGCTTAGCATTTCTTACTCAACTCCACATGCCCAAATTAACACACTGAAAGGCAAAGACAAGAGCCTGCATCATAGACCAGATATCCGGTTTTGCGTCCGAGTCGCCAAAAATACACAGGACACCAGAGCAGCAAGTCATTCCTGCAGCTTGCCTTGGAGCAGGCACAGTCCAAGAGGACACAGCATCTTGTGCTCCCTGGGAAAGCAGTGGCGACTCAAGATCACTGTCAGGCTACAGCTCAGACAGCTGAAAAACAATTCCCTAAAGCGCAGGGCTCAGCCCTGTGGAATCCAGCAGGAAATGAAGGTAATATTCATAATCAAATATAGTTTTCTGCAACTTCCTGACCAGAGGATCTGCAAAGTCTCCAAAAATAATCCCACATTATTCTTTAAAACCTTCCCCACTGCTGCTCATCATGCTGCTGTTCATGCCGGACAGAAAGCTCTGGGCTGAGAATGGAGGAAGCAAGCTGGGACCTGGGGAAAAACACTAAAAGCTTTTATGCAAGATGAACATATGAAACTGGATGAAGAAGTTAATCCTTGAGCTTTAATAAATAAATAAACTAAAAAGTGAAAATTTGTCTTCCAAAGCACAGGATCTTGAGAAGAGAGAACAACATGGAGAGCACGCGAGTCCCTACCTCACCACACACCCCATCAGCCGACCGTGCCTCCTCTGCCTGGTGCTGGGAAGAGCCAGGTCGTGCTGCATATAAACCTTACTTCTCCCTCCTTTCTGGAGAAGCAGCCCCCTGCCAGATTCAAGTCTCCCACACGTTTTCCTCTTGACAATGCAGAATTCATTCCTAGCATGAATTCTCCACAAGTGCCCCTCATGTTTTCCCGTAAGGCAGCTTCTCCAGAAAGCACGTTTGCTGGACATCATTAGCAGGCCAAAGCACGCTACCCTGGCCATTTAATTACAACCCCCTCCGTTCGGACAACATTGCACTTCTACCACTACCAGCTCCTCTGAGAAAGCCGTGTTAGTCTGGCACTACAGTTTAAATAACCTAAGCTACTTCAAAACATCTTTTGTGTTTGTGGGACAAGGCAGGTTTGGAACTAACTTTAAAATTCTCTCATTAGCACAGCTGAACCAGTAGTGTGAAATTTATCCATGCTATGCGTCTGAATGAATGTATACAGTTTCTAAAGCATTCTTCCCTTCCTATGGTGAAGCTTCTTCCCTAGCCCTACTTTAATTATTTAATCATTTTGGCTGGAAATCACAAAGCATTAAGATGTTAGTTGTTACTTAACATTCCTTATAAATTGCATTTATTAATTTCAGGAAGGAAACTTGCCATTGCTACAGTAATTTAAATTAGTACCACATGGCTACAGACTGCTGCTGAATGATTCTTTGGGGCAAAATCGGTTCTTTAAAGATATTCAAATGACACTAGAGATAAGATAACTAAATTTTTGTCCAAGAAGTTACAATTTATCAAAAATGTAATAAACCATGGATGAAATATTCATTGTAAGCAGCACATAATGTGGTCCATGAAATGACATTTTAGCATCTTTCACTATGGTCATAGTGAAGTTTGCTGACAGTGCAGAGTAATGCTCCATTGATATTTAACAGTCCCATCTTCATGTTACTCTGTGATACTGTAACTTTATACACTCCAGTCTCTCACTGGTACTAAATCACTCAGCTTTGACATACAATGTTGTTCAATTTGCTTTGCTTAATTTTACATGCTGTATATGTTTTTACTTCCCAATATTAACACTGAAAGCAAACGGGGAAAGGAATCCCTTCCCACTTATCCCTGCACTCCTCTGACACACGCACATCCAGTCGGTACACCTCAGTGGACTTCGCCTGATCACGAGGATGATTACAGTCTCCACTGGTAGCACTAACTGTGGAAATTTAGCAACTGGAGACCCTTTAACCTGATGTAGCAGAGACAAGAGTACATCAGCACCTCCTATAGGAGAATCTGAATGAAGAATACATAAAATAACAAAATAAATGTATAAAATAATAGATTCATCTTCCTGCAGCTAAAGATAAATATTAAATAATCTTATCTGCTTCTGGCTGAAAATTAATTTCTTCTAAGGCAAATAGTGTAATACGTATGTGTGTTTCAATTCCCATTTGGCAAAGAGCCTATTTTCAGTGTGCAGCATGCAGACTTTTGAAATACTAGAACTGCGTTCATCGCATACACACTTAAACAAATAAAGTGTTCTTCCTTTGGGTACCAATTCGCTATGGTCTAATAATATATACACACACACTACAGCATCAGTATTCCCACCAAATCCAGATATCCAGACTAAAAGCATAAAAAAAGCTTCCCTCTTCCCTTTTCTTCTTTGAAAGATGAATAATAGGTTTCATCAGAAACAGTGTGCCATTACTTTAAAATGGCTCTGGAGGTACATCTACGTAATGCTAAGCAGTGCCATGCAGAGATACTCAAGAACTTGCTCTCAAAAACTTGAGCCATAGTACTATGGCACAACACCTCTTAGCCCTTGCAAAATGCTAACGTGGCTGTGTTGCTTCTGGTGGCAAGGCTAGTTCATTCAGAATGAGTGCTGGTATCTCTGCACAGAAATGCATTATGCTATTTAGACATATCCAAAGTGCTAGATTTACAGAAGTATCCTGCACCTTAGGAAGATTTTCCATGTGTGTTTATGTACTTATGCTTAACATATCCAGGTACTCCAGAAAACTCCTCCAGGGTGCTCATTTCTATCTTTAAGTAGCCGAATACCTCTGCAAAACAGGACCAAGGCTGACTGCTGATTTTGTAGCCCTGCATACATGACAATAAGAAATGCACATACTTAAAAATTTAGCCATATGTACAGCGCTCCTGATTAATTCATCACTTGAGAAAGTTTGGAAAAGCAAACACAGAGTGCCCCAAACTGAGAGTCTTAAGAACTCTCTCAGTGTCTTGGCTCAGATATGAAAGTCTCTGTTGCTCAGCACCTAGTCATATTCCCTAATGTAGAGGGCTTAAAAAAAAAAAAAACCACCACACACTACACACACAGCAAAAAAAAAAAACACAAAAAACAAACAAACAGCAGTATCATTGTACACTAATCATTTTCTTTTCCTGCACTAACACACAAGACTCACCAGGTGAAGTATTTGACAAAAAGTCTGAGTTGGCACGATATTTTACAGTATTGTGAGCTTTCTGGTAATGCATGTTCTTCTCTACCCCTTCCCCACCAAACTCCCTTCTCCTGTTTCAGAAACAGCATCTGAATGTCTGCCATCCTCCACATATCTTCTTTCCCCATGGCATACTTGAGGCATGTTTGATCCTCTCTGGGCTGTTTTTAAAATTCCCTCCCCATGCTTGGAGCCCTCAGGAGCACGAAAACATGGGTAAACCTGTTCATTACCCAAGGATGGAGAGCCTGGCTATCTTTACAAACACATATATTCCCATGCTGTCTTCCCTAACAGCTTCCCCATATGCAAGCATACAAATTCACAGATTTACTGGCACATTCTTCACTCTAGGTTGTTTTGTGATCCAGCCTGGGCTCCAAAGAGAAGTCCCTTGCAATGAATTTGTTCTTTGAAAACTTACTGGGCTATCTTCATGTCAGCATCATAGCTGGGACCTATACAAACTAGCTGTTCTCGTGCAGGTTGCACAGATATTAGACTGAGCTATCATGATGATCGATGTTCTGAAAAATATCCAAGTCACCTGTACTGACTGATGGGTTAAATACATGGCTGCACTATACCTGGATTGCAAACTGTTAGGATGAGGATGAAGATATAGATAAGGACCACAAGTGTAATTCAGTTTGGAAAGTCAAAAAAATGCACACAATAGTATGCATAAAACCAATATGACGACACTCTATTGGTCTTAAGCGTTAGGAAGGCATCTTTTTTATTTTGTATCTTTCTGGTACGGTGACTGCACTAGTACAGTTATGCACACAAGGAGATAACATATGTAGATTACAGTAGTAAGGAGAAAGAAGGATCCAGTTCTTAGCAAACATAATATGACAGAAAGCATTTGTTGCTACTGCTGAAATTTGTGTATCCAAGCATTCCGTGAAGTCTAATGTGATCTTAGGCTGCCTGCTGCCTTGGAAACTAGTGGTCAGATACTCTCAGCAGTGGGCATAACCAGCTAGAACATTTCGATTAGATGAAATTTCATGGAACCAAAATATTTCACACACTGGTTTCAGTGAATTTCTCTCAAGGACTGAAAGAGAGCACTCCTCAAAATAAATAAATAAATAAATAAAAGAGCTGCAACCATCACAAACGTATCCCGGTGGTTTGGACACTAGGATGTTGGTGCTCATGATTCAAATCCCTGTTGGACCAAGTGATCTGGAATTAAATCGATTGCATTTGAGGCCAACAAAAGGCTAGCCAAGCTGCTAACACAGAACAAAGACAAAAGCTTCCAGCTAAAAGAGTTTTTAAATAAACATGCTTACTTTTCTATGTTGCATGATTCTTCATTGCAACCCTGTAGCCTTGAGAATTCCGGTAAAATTTACCCATTTGCCCAGAAGCAGTGCACTGGGCCTACAAAATCTACGTATACAGATTGCTTCGTACAAAGGCAAGTTCACAGAGGATCCGATACTACTGAAACATCAAATAATGAGGGTTTTACTTCCTAATAATCTTGCTTTGGAGAAGCAGAAATTCATTTTCCTCAGAAACAATTTTAAGGTTATGAGGCTGAACAAAGAGTATTGTTATTGTAGGATAATAGAATCAAATTAGCAAGGAGAAAGTGTATTTGCATCGTTAGGTGTTTTTCCACATGTCCTACCTCCACAGGACAAAAACTGGAGTTCAGAAAGAATGCCTGGTGGCAAGGAGGACAGGGAAGAGACCGCCGTGAAAAAATTATCTATGGGGGGATTTATACATATGGCAGTATAAATAACTGAAGTATAGCAAATGATGCAGGTGAGCTCAAGAAACGAGCATTTAAGAGAAAGCTAGAAGGTACGTTCAGAACAATGATCTGGTTTCTGATAGCTAAGTTTAAGGCTTTGTAGGAAAGAAAACAAGAAAAGCATTGACAGGACTCCAGACAATTACTGGCCCAGTTGAAGTGGTCCACTGCAGAAAGCATCTGCTTCTCCTGTTTGTTATCAATTTATTTAGGCTCCTATTCACTAAGAATTTCAAAGTCTGAATAGATAGTGCTTTTCCACAAGTCCAGCAAGGCCAAATATTGCTTCCCATCCAACCAGCAAGGCTGGACCCTGAAAAGAATATACACATTGGGTGTAGACTTTCTACATGTGTCTCGAAACCTAACTGGCCATTTAAAAATGTGAAAGGCAGTTTAGCTTTTGGCACGCCCTGTGATTGTAGGGAACGGCACATTGTCAAAATGCCCCATTCAACCTGTAGAGCTGCCACTGCAGCTCCCTCGCCCTGGCACTGAGGAGTGCCGTAGCCAGGATCCCTGCCACGGGTCAAACAAACTGTGATGGCAAGATCTGCAAATTGCCCAAGACCCCCCATTAAAATAATGCTCTTTATTAAAGACGTCCTTTCAATCACTCGCATTTCTTTGCGTGCAGATAGATGAAAATTTCCAAGACTTCTCAAGGTCAGCTATGCATGTGGATGTCCCTTTCTTATATTTCAAAAAACACTGAAATGAGTTCTTCTGTTTTTATCTCTGGGCTTTTACACTACCCAAGAGCAAATCTGCCCTTTGAAAGTACCAGGTGGGTCACGCTTCCCAGTAACAGTCATTAACAGGTATGCCTGGGATTTTGAATTCAGCATATTTGTGTAGAAGTCATCCTTTTCTTGTCATTTTACTCCTCACAGATCATTTCAATATCAGGCTCATAAAACCAAATTGTTCTAGAAAATAAATAAGTACAGATGCATTTCTGGAAAAAAACCACACACACACCACAAACAAACATTATGTGCAACAAGCAATGCTGTTACTCAGTGCTCTGAGGGCTGTGGTCAGCGCAGGGGAGGGTTCCCACCTACTCATTCTTTTGTAGCAATCGTGTTTTTACAATTTCAAATTTAATACTTTTTCTAATATATTATACGTTACCTCCCATGTATTTAAACTGTACTTAAAAGCATGCTAAGAACTGGTAATTCCTTAATGGTTGTTCACTTACAAGCGATTGTGGGTCATTACACAATCATTTAAAGGGCATTAATGAGAACCATTTAATGGTTTTAGTAGAATATCATTGTAAGGGACAGGGGAAAAGTTACTGGCTGTAAATTTTTATGACCATTTCTTACAAAACGTATTACTTTAAAGATTTATGTATGTAACAATGAGTACAATAAAAGCCATGCTAAAAATAATTTGAAATCAAAGTAATGCATATAGATAAGGTCCTACTTGCTGCAGTTTTGCAAGCAGTAAGATTTTCTTTTTCTTCTAGGTACCTTGCTACTTGCAGCGCGGCTTCAGATCTCCTTTATGAAAAGTCATAGCAGAAAAAACCGCTCAGGTCTACATTTTAACAAAGCAAAACCTGTCCTTTATGATCTACATATGAAAAACAATGAGTGAAAAGTAAAAATAAGAGTAAGATTTTTTTTCCATTTTTTTTTTTCCCTTGGATACAGAAAATAAGACAGCTTTTAACCAGAATATAAGGAGAATTACTTTTACAAAGCATCTTGAACTGTACATTTGGTTGGCTCCTTCTAAATGGAAAACAAAGATGAACTCTGCATGCCAAAATTAAAAGGTTGGCTATTTTCCCACAGGGAAATTCTTTATTACTATACTAGACCAGAGCATACCTTCAAAACTATAAAAACTTATTTTGAAAACTATTCATATGGAAGCATTAACCTTATTAAAGTGCTTTAATAACAAAACAGTCATCATATTATGCCTGGTTTTGTCCATTTGTGATTCACATGGAATACATAATAAGGAAGACAATGCTCTTTTTTCCCCCAGTATTCCTGCATAAGTAGGAGAATATTTCTAATTAAAAAGGCAGAGTTAGCACAGCACATGAATTGAACTGAACCATATCTCTAGAAATGCTGATATTTTTACTGTTTGCATTAAGTAAGGATTGTATTTCTCTCTGAATCTGGCCCAATACCCATTACCAATAAGATTAAGATTTAAGATAACTTGGTCAAAAGATGGTGAATTATAACTTTTAATTAAAATGTGGAAAATAGTTTCTTTAAAATAAACATGGTAATACTTTCAAGATCATTAATTTTTTATGTAACGAACAATAATACCAACCTGAATATTTTAAAGTGTGACATTATAGAGCCAAGGCAAGGATTTTTAGAAAGCTATCGATGCAACAAAACCAAGCAATGCAGTTAATATTCTATAGCTTTTTTGTCTTTGGAAACACTACTGTTCTTCCATTTTAGCCTTACGCTACCTCTCTAAAATACAGCTTAGGTTCTAATTGAGATGACAGAAATATCAAGGTAACAGAGGGTTCAGTTATTATTCTATGCTTTCACTTACTGTTTTACTGTTTTGTTCCTATTTTGAAATAATTGAAGTAATTTAGGAGCTAGACTGATTTGATTTGCTTCTGCGTTTGCAATTGTGCACACAAAAAAACCCACTGCTAATGATTAACATTATGTGAAATGGTGACTGTCTCCTGCTTACTATAGATTAACATTTTATTGACATCCCAGTTATTCCTGTGCATCCTTGTGTTTTAGTTGCTGGAATTCTGCTTAATTCAAAAGCAGAATGGAACTAATTTTATTTAAATATTGTAAAACGTTGGGAGGAAAATGCAGTGCTCATGGAAGTTGAGAACTAGAGTCATGAGACAGATGAGAGGAGACCAGCACAAGTGGAGTCAAAACACCCACGTAGTTCAGCAAGCAAGGTTTTCCTGCGTATTGGCAGAAGATGCATCTGTACATCCCAGCCTCCAACCGCCACATTCTGCTCTCTCCAGCTTTTGTGGACAAAACCCCTCCCTCACACCTGACTGCAGCATGGTCATAATATAGTGGGAACAGGATGAGATCAAATCCATTTTTACCTGCAAACTGAACCAGGATTTAAAACCTGAATTTCTGAAAGCAAAAGGGTGATACACTAAAATCAATGGACCACTTCATTCCCTGGTTTTGTGATCCCTCTCATTATTTGCATTTTTCAACTCTCTCTCATTTTATTTTTCACTGGATATTAATCACTGCTAACTGTGTATCCCCATACCAATTCTTCACCTCATCAGAAAACAGCACCTGCACTCAGAGCACAAAATTAAGAGTTTCATAAATATCAAGGAATGAAATGGCACATTGGTTTAGTGTGTCAGTCTTTCACCTCTAGGAATATAGGATTGTGAAAGAGGAGAAAAAGAAAGAACAAGGCAGGAATTGAAAGACAGAATAATAGGGACACAGGAAAAGAAGACAGGAGAAGAGGAAGATGTATGAACATAACTGAGAAAGCAAAAGATGGGTGGATGAAAGAACAATAGTTACACAATGATTTTCTTTGCACACCTCCACACGTGTGTGCACTACAGCATAGGCTGAAGTGAAGAGAAAGGTGAAGGCAAAGCACCAAAATTGTTCACTTTTTTCCTACAGCCCACTGAAAAAAGAAAAGGAAATTAAATGCCATAAATATATTCAAACATTAAAGATTTGATTTACAGTAAGAAAAGCAAATAAATTGTGAGTTATGACTTGAGGTTGTAGAGGTCTCTGAACACTACATGATTTTTATTTGTCATATGCGCTTCGGTATCTCGAGTCACTGAGGTAGATGCAGCACAGACACCCTGCCTAGATGTTCAAGGTATTTCACTTGTGCTGAGCTCCCCCCATTTAATCAATCATAACAACGTGGACTGCACAGGCACCTTTGAAATTGCAACACTGTTAGCCCAACTTCCATATTGCAAAGTTATATGCTGTAATTATTGACCTCTTTTTTTTTTTTCCTCCCATACACAAAAGAATGACTCTTCTTCAAAGCTTTTTTAATTCAATAGTGTTTGCTGATGATCCTTTGGATACTCATACAGACACACAAATATGTCTAACTGACCTTGAGGTGGGTAGTATCCTAAAAATGATGCATCAGTATGCAATGAAAAGGAGAAGCTGTTTATGCATAAAATATACCTTACCTTAAAAAATATTTTAGACCAGTGGGAAAACTCCTACTGTTCAGACAGAGAAAGCAAGAGAGCATAGAATGGTTTGGGTTGGAAGGGACCTTAAAGATCACCTAGTTCCAACCCCCCTGCCATGGGCAGGGACACCTCCCACTAGATCAGGTTGCCCATGGCCCCATTCAACCTGATCTTGAACACCTCCAGGGATGGGGCACCCACAACTTCTCTAGACAACCTGTTCCAGTGCCTCACCACCCTCACAGTAAAGAATTTCTTTCTAATATCTTTATACACACACACTGCTTTAATCCATTACCTTGTCCCCTAAAGTGTTTCAAACAGGTTTCTTGATTATAATGGCTGTCTAAAGTTCCAAGTTTCCTCTTCTGGCTTTGCAGGAACAGAAAATTGAGAATGAATGGAAAATGAATAGTATGGAATTCAAAGATAATTAGTTTATTATACATTTTCAAGGTACCAAAGACTAAAAACATCTGCAAGTGACAGAAAAATGAGAAGTATCAGTACAAGTAGATGACAATAGCCATTGCACAAAAAAAAAAAAAAGGATGTAATTGCACAGAAACTGGGAGAGCTAGACGGACATGGAGGGAAGCGTAAATCAGTTTGGCTCCACTAATTTGATCCATGATACCTTTAACACAGGTATGCCCAGTGCCTTGGAAAAGCCTGTAGAAGAACTCTAGGTGCACATCCAAACATGCATGGCCAAGACTTGACATGGAAAAGTAAGAGAGCACTGCATCATGGGAGCATTTCCAGAGAGGCAGTCTTTGTGGGTACCATTGCCTAAAGGAGTATAGTGCAGGTACAAACTAGACAATCCTCATGCTGTAGGGAAAGTCCTCAACTTTTTCTTCCATTTCCTAAATTGGAGCTGTGAGCTTTCAAGTATTAACTGTAAAGACATTTGAACGTAGCAGTGCACATCTCATGCAGCTGACCACAAGAAGCACTGTCTGGAGCCCTGCTCTGCCAGGTTAGGAAAGGATGCGCTGTTGTGTGATCTCAACTTCATTTTTTTATCTGGCTCTGGATTTCAGATGTGAAAATATCCTTCTGCTCCAAAGTGTATTTTCTGCATAAAATGCAAAACTTGAGATGTTAATATCTGATCTCCAGGGTCACTGTGAGACGGCCAAGCAAGCTTCACTTGAAGGTGCTACCATGGTAGAACTGACGCACTAAATTTTTTATGAATCTGGGAGCACATTTTTCACTAACTACAGTGCAAGCAGTGCATTCAATGAAACAAGTTGGGAAGCAGAAACTCCCCAGCTTCAATTCCTGCCTGAGTGCTACTGATTCCCTGAACGGTTTACCTCCTTGCTTTAGATTCCCCACGTGTAATAGGAGAACAGCAACACTTACCTACTTCACAGCAAGACTCATGAGAACTAATTAATGTTTGTTGCACAACACTTTGAATTTATAAAATGCCATTTAAGTGATAAGTATTATTGCCATCATCATCAGTGTTGTCCTGAGTACCAAAGAGACAAAGCTGGCTGCTGTAAGAGCTACTTAATATGTTACAAACAACACACAAAATAATGGCAAAAGCATCAAAAGCTTTTCGTTTTCTTAGGAATATCAAGCACTTAAAATAAAAATGGTTGACAAAGATGTGCTTGCCTTACAGGTTTCTTTGCTAAGGTCTGAATCTTCTGCCACACTTAGTCTGACGGGGTAGTGCCTTGCCCCACGAGAAGCTACTCCAACTGGTCAATGGGACCCATTGTGCAAGGTCAGAGGAGCCAGCTGAAACCGAGATGTTGCATATATGCAGTTTAATAAGTCTACTTTTTCTAACTTTGCTTCCTGTGGAATCTCATTTCCCCCTTTTAATTTCGTTTTCCCTTTCTAAACAGCAAAGGTAAGGTCATCAGCAAATGATGTAATACACTAGTTAGAAGAGTGCCGGAAAGCATATCCCATGTGATAACAACTATAGTTGGTTATACAAATAGATTTTGAAGTACAATTCATGTTGAAATTTTATAACTCCTTTTGTGGATAAATTACAAACTATTACTTAATTATTCATAGTGGTTGAGAAAAGCAAGTCTTAAATTATGTCCAAGGTAAGCATACAATCCTGTGTGTGAAGGTTTATTCCCTTCAGCAAGGTAGGGCTTCTTAGTAAACCCTGTTAGTTATAACCCTGGGATAGATGCATGCCCAGTTTGTATGTTGTACCTGACCGACTCGGTATGCTCCCAAAAAGAATTTGACATCTGCACCAGTCACTACTGTTCCCCTGTAAGTTTTTCCTCATTAACCTGAAGTTCTGTGGAATCAACTTCATTCAGAAAGATATTTACATCCAGATCAATGGGAAGTGAGACTACCCAGATTGTGTCCTACACAATATTTTAGTGTCCTAATCCTATTAAGTGCTATGAGATTTATACCATGAAGATCATGTACCATGCTATCATTTACATTTAAAAGTTGGCTTGCAGTTGCTTACCCTTGGCCTGTTCTTCCATTATATCCAAATTAATTAATAATGTCTGTAATCTGTGCTTTCCTATGCTAAAGGAAATAGAAGAATTGAGGAGAGGAAACAATGACAAAACAAAATTCAACCCTAAATGACAAAAATTCTGAACTATTGTAATCTATCTGAAAGAAGTTACCGGATAAATTCACTGGCTTGATGTAACACACCAATGAAATAGCATGTTAACAATAAAAAGGCCGTTAATGTATGTTCTAAATTTTTGACTTCTCAAGTGCCTCGGCAAGAGATCACTACAGCAGCTCACAGTATGCAAAGTAAAGAGGGCTTTAATAAGATCTTCTCTATTAAACCTCCATTGCTACTGCAAAGCACAGATAAAAGTGTAAATAAATAGGTAAGTACCAGGATATAAATCACATACACTTAAAATCTGAGAAAACAGCTCCTGTAAGTATAAAAGTGAAGGATATCTTTAAACACTAAACTGAAGGACAAAATAGTGTTCATTAATACAGATTTAAAATACTCAAATTTAGATTACAGAAGGGAACTACATGTATAAGAAGCAGTGTACATTTTTGCTTTAATATAATGGTGCCGAGGGGTTTCAAATCAATAGGCAAGAATGCGTCTGTCCCCAGAGCACAAGAGCTGACTGTAACACAGGTAACAGCAGTGCAGGTCTTGGTACCAGCCTGCAAACGAGCAGCAGCCCAAGCAAAACGCATCGCCAAGACCCAAGAGTACAGTTCATCGTGCACTGTCATTCAACTGCTGACTCTGCTAGCACTGCTGGGGAAAAAGGGAGGGGACAACAAATAACATGAAGTACTAGAAAACCTACGTATGAAACCTACCCGAATCATGCTATTTCCATAGTGAAACGAGGCTGAGATCAGTAGCACATCTCATGTAAGGCACAAGGGGCATGCCACCATTCAGAAGACTTGAAACAGAAGGCATTGCACTGCAGAAGCGCGTTCAGATGATTAAGTACACAACACAGAATTTGACATCACTGGGATACATGTAAACTAGACATGTATCCCATAAGCTGGATTCGTGCCCCCTGCCATTGTATGTATTTGTCTTTCCAATACGAGACTACACATTAGGACTAATGGATCCAGGAAGACAAAAGCCATCACACAGCGTTAATCTCTAAGCCAAACTACCTAGGGCTGGCACAAAAGGCGTTTCTGTGGCATATGCTATTTCTCCTTCCAAAGAGGGTAATAAGATTGAGAGGAAGAAGAGTTGATGTGCACAAGGTGACAGGAGCTTTAAAATGCATTAAAGTCCTGAGAAAGCAGGAGCAAGAACAGGAGTGGCAGGAAGGGACGCAGGTCATGCGTTAGACAGGATGCTTAAGAGAAAGTACACCTCATCCCTCTCTGGTGACAAATGCACCCAAACCCATCCCTTATTATACTCTATCTGCACATGTCTTTGACCTATATTTTAAGAGCCATTGAGAATCCCAAATAAGGGCAAACAAAAATGAGGAGGAGAGGGGTTTTTTTTTTGGTGGTGTTTTTCCCTCTCTTCTCTTGTGTTAAACAGCGCAGCCTCAAGCCATTTCTCACAGTTGCAAACATGTTCAAATGAGACCTTCAAAGACTGGAGGCTGAACTCCCCAGGGTGGACACTCTCGTCATCATTAGGCTAAGCAGAAATATAAAACTGCTGTAAACAACAAGCTTATAAAAGAGAATGTTAAATATCATGCCACCAAGTCACAGGAAACTGAAGCTATCTTATAAGCAAGTCACGGCCATGATACACACACGCACACACTGTTCTTATCAAAATGTAACGTGGTTTCCTTCCATTTATTCTTTTCTACCTATTACTATTGTGTGACAACGAAAGCCAGTAGGACGAGAAGCAAAAAGTAAGACAGTAATGGTAAGAATGTTTTCAACTGCATTTTGCCCTCCTAACAGGATCAGGAAGACAAAGAACAACAACAACAAAAAAGAAAAAAACTTAGTGCAAGTTTATTTTGTTAAAAAAAAAAAAAAAGGTGGTGAGAACTCCAAATGGAATCCAGGAACAGCAGGTTTTGTATTAAATGATCACTGCATTTGTTTTTAAAGACAGATTTTTCTCATGATAAATAATCTGAAGAGTACAGGTATGGCACTCCTGCGTGCCTACACATCCTCTCCACTTGCTACATCATCTGCTACCAGACGAGCTGGAGCAGCTCATCACATTTTCCCCCAAATATGCAAAACGTACTGCAGATGCCACTGCGCATCTCAGCTGACCACTAATAATAGGAAGAGACGAATCCTCTCTTTCTTGAGCTAGGCAAACGACTTGCATTGTTACCTATGATTCCAAAATTAACATCTGTGCAATCAAAATATGCAAAAGGCAGAAGAACGCTGCACTACCACCAGGCTAGAACAGCGCTGCAGGATTAGTTGCAGCCACCTCCACCATGCGCACAGTGCTGCATGTCAGAGAATTTTTTTTCCAGGTGACAAAAGCCCAAGTGGATTACATGATAAAAGTTCTCAAATTAATCCCTACAATCACAATTAAGAGAAGATGTTTTATTAACTTTTTAATGACTTATGTTATGGATATCTTAAACTCTCAAAATTAACAGTAAAATATGTTCATTTAAAAATAGATGAAATTAGAATGAATAATAAACCTACCGTTTGCAAAAATGCTGCTTTATAAACAGCATATTTACTAAGAACACATTCCCAAGAGCCTTTTGTTCCTGTTGTAACACTTTTCTTTGCAATTGTGTACTCTGAATAGTAAGTTTGGGCTTAAAGAGCTTCTGCCTTTTGTTGCACCCAAGATCCATGCCATCATATCACGTGAAGCCGTGTACATTTCTAATCCTGGACTGCCTGTCTAAGCACCACTCTAATTTATGCTACTAGCATTTCTTCTGCAGATACTGTCTTAGTGAAGGACAGGCATAGCAGAGGGGTGCACATTCAGTAAAATTCAATTCCAAGTGCAGACAGGTCTCTATGTGACATGGGCTGTGTTTTGCCCGAGCAGGAAAACCCAACAATCTGCCTCTCAAAGATGTGACAGTACCATTTCTCAGGTAAGCTGCATTTAACACACGAGAAACAAAACTTTCCATTCATGAGCTACCTGGCAGAAAGAGGGAAACTAATAGCTATAAGGACTTTGATTAATTAAGTTTTCATTACAGGTCTCACTTTTCAGTAAGCCGTCTGCTTTGCTCTACTTTGGATATTCCTTCTCAGCATATTCACCAACATCATTTAATGCTGGTTTAATTCGCTTGGCAGCGTATCACACACAGCTCTGGCTGAAGTGAGCACTAACATTTACAGACCCCTGCCCCAACAACTAATCCAAACGGAAGCAGCTGTTCTCCTGCTCATTGTGGAGCTCTTGTTGGCACCTTGACCACAACCACAGTACTTCTGTGATGCCAGGAGAAAGATTTGATGATAAGGAAGATACCATTGTAGATCAAACCAGTCAGGATCTGATCTGTGTCATGACTCCTATATCATGAAAGAAATTATTTCTTTTGATCAATTTTAAATTTCACTTAACACATCTATTGTTCTGGTATGCTTCAAAAATGGAAATCTGAATAACTTCTTGGTAACAATTACACCATTTTTCCCATTCCATCTCCAACATTTTTATGATACTAAAGAATCAAACCTAAGAATTCAAGTTCCTCCTTTCTCCCTTGCCACAACCAACATCAGCCTTCAAAGAGATAAAGATAACGAGTACCGCTCCGTGTTTACATTCACACATCTTTTTGTGAATGAAGTTGCTGGTATTTATCAGATAAGTTGTTCAGCTACTGACAGAACAGGTGCTCCGACCTGCCTTTCCACTGAAAAAGCAACTAGTTATTGGAATATTACGAATTTATAAAAAAGTTAATACAAAAAATGTGAAGTTACTTCAGAAGAATTCTAAACAGTAGAAATCCTTACATCAAGAAGCAGCATTCCCTAGCATGCAGAATGCCTTGGAGAGGAGAACGACGGAGGCAACCAGGGAGGAATATTAGCAGCCATACAGCAGTTTTAAAGAGTGCTACAGCAACCCTGATATAGTTTCACTCCACCTGGATTTGTCATTGTATCATAGGACAATAACCTTCAAAGATTAGGTGCCAACATCCCATGGACGTTCATTTAGCGCTGAGCTCTTCAACAACCCAACTCAAACACCAGTCCTAAGTTGTGGGCGTCCCTTTTACCATGGCTATCAAAATGTTGGGTCTTAAAATGGTGAATGCAAGAAGTTATTTCTAACACTTGCATCTTCAAAGTGAAGTTTTCCCCAGGGGTCATCATTTTTTAAACACTGAATTTCAGAGGAGTAGGTTTAGGCCAATTTTGAAAGCAAATCTGCTGTAAAACCATTAGTCACATTATCAAGCTATCTCAGGAATGCAACAGCGGAGTGGCTTCCCCTCTAACAGAGTGATGAAGATGGCGTACCAGGTATTCACGCCAGACAGATCTGCAATTCCTATTTTCTGATCTCGGTTTCAGCTTACAAGATTTGAACCTCTGTCAATGGAAAGAGGAGGCCCCTCAGAGATGTGTTCTTAAAAGGAATGATTAAAGTGAAACCTCTGCTTAAGCATTTTGCTGGATCCCATCCAAATCAAGCCCCAATTCCTTTTGTTTTGACAGTTTTGTAATGTGAAATAGAAAACACATACAATAGAAATACAATCAAAAGTCCTTGCTACTTGAGTATCTAGAAGTCTTTCCTGTTTATAAATAGTAAAAACGTATGTTTATGTAAAGAGAAACACTGATTTACTAGAACTGATTGCTTCACAGTCTAATTACTTTTCAACTGGCTGTTCCAAATTAAGATGTCATTGATGGCTTTTTGTGATATATTTCATTTTAAGCAAATTTATTCTATAATAGAGCACATCATAATGGAAAGCAGAGTTCCCACTCTTCCCTCCTCTTTGTAGCCTGATATCTTGACAAGTAAATTAAATTTAGCAGTTAAAATGCTTCCATTAGTAATTTTATTAAGTTAATTAAGGAATCTCTCTTTCTGAATTTTAACTACATTCATTCTAGCACAACCTTGATTTTTTTTTTTTAGTTCCATATATTTGGTAACTATGATTGTTTCTCGGACAAACAACTACCTATACAAGCATTCTTGAGATGACAAACTTAGCTAAGGAAAAAAACAATTTTTTTAAAAAATATCAAAACTTTATCTGTAAGTTCTTTTGCCTTACAAAAAAAGGCAAATATTCCTACTCAAACCTAGGGAGGAATTGCTATGAGCAATTCAAAAATCTATGAGCCACAGCAATCATGCAGAAATTACATGTCTAGAACATTTAAAATAGATAAAGGTGTGAAAACAACACCTCGCATAAAATGAGAATTAGCTGAACCCTCACCTGTAGCTTAAGCCAAATTCGTATCTAGTGGTTCACGGAAAGTCTACATTTTATAAATAGTGCTTTACCTTTCATTTACCTTTTTCATCTTTTTAAACAGACAAAGTGTAGATATAACCAAACATTATGAAAACAACTGTTCTCTTTTATTTCCCTCCTCCCTGAAATGAGGGGCTAGGAGAAATCCCCTGAGATTTTCAATTGCCTCTAAAGCAAAGAAGTATAACCAAACTAAATTCATATATTGTAAACATGAACTAGTAAAATGCTTTAATTTTGTCAGTCACCACCACTGCAATACTCAAGAAGCCTTTTGCAACATTTTCTGATAGCAAAAAAAAGTAGTAATAATTCAGATTTATCTCATCATTTAGAGGAAGGGGATTCTTCAATAAAGAGTCAGACATTTAATTTGCCCCAGGACTAGAGCCAAACTAATGATAACGTCCACTTGACATTCCATGGTCTACTAAAAAAAAAAGCCTACAAAAAGCAAAATACAATTATTTAAACCCAAACACTAACCACAAGGAAGGTTGACATTCATTGTATATGACAAGGCCACCCAGGGGCATGGTTCAGCACAGGCAGATTAACATGTACAGATGTAATAATGCTCCCTATCACAGCTAAACATGCATAAGTATAAGGAAGAAACAACAACTGTGAAAGGTGAATTATTTGCTGTACAAAAGATCAGCTGATATGGGTATTGAAAAAACATTCCTTGAGATTGCAATATTAAAACGGAGAGAAATGCTACATAACTCATTGATCCAACCTGATCTTAATAAAGGTCAGGCAACACCTGCAGACAGTCCCTGATGTACTAACAGGCAGAGAAAGCTGGCGAGAAGCATGGTTTATGAGCATAGTGGAGAAAAATCACTTTGATGAAGCAACTATGTAAGGGTCACACATGAAATTAATCACTTGACTCTGAACTACTTGGACATCTCCCATCCTTTACTACAGGACTGACCAACCCATAGCGTATGAGCCATATGTAGTTCATGAGCAGTGGGGTCCAGCTCCCACATCAGGACAGCGTGGGCTGACTTAGACACCTCTTTCTCCTCTCCAAGCCTCTGGCTATTCAAGTCAGGGCTGCATGCAGCCCCCTGCCCCACAGAGGTGCTGCTACTGGCAGCTGCTGAACGAATGCCAGGGCTTACTTTTCCTACAGCTCCCTCCAGAAACACATACAGCCACGTATGGTGACTCCCAGCCATGCAAACATTTTGTGATGGGAACAATTAGATCAGGACAGCAATAATTCTGCTCAGCCAGTCCATAGAGCATCTCTCAAGCTTCCTCTTCTCCTGTACATTCCTCACAAGGGCTTTCTGGCACACAGAAGACGTGACAGGCAAAAAAGAAGCATGCAGGGCCAAGGATGGAGTAAAATTAGAAGTCTAAGTTGCAGCAACACATATCATCTCTATGTCTCAGCTGGGCTGCAGACAAGAAGTCATAAAAATGACTGTTTAAAGTCCTGTTCCTACTGTACCGGCGGAGGACTGCCTATTGAGATGTTGATCCCATTCTACAATGCAATTCCAAAAGCGTTAGGTGCCTTTTGTCAAGTATCTTGGCTCAAAGATGGGAATGAGGTCAAAATCATAGGACATCCTGAGTTGGAAGGTACCGACAAGGATCATCGAGTCCTACTTCTCCACAAACAAGAACAAATACAGAGACTGTCTTTTTTCATTACTAATGGTCATCAGACTTCGGATGAAACTTTTCCCAGTGTAAATGACATTGCTATAAGATTTCCACCTTATAATTTATTTTTGCAGAGAAGGAAAAGCCTCAGACAAAATTGCCATTAAGGAAATATAAACAAAGTTCATCAGCTTGAGTGGAAGTCCTGTTTCATATTTATAAATCAAAAGATTTGTGTTCCCCCCCTCCTATAATTAAAGAGTCAACATACTGCATTACAGCAAGTTTTCAGTTATAGAATCAAAACCAAATAAAAACAGAAAAGATGAAGGCTTTAAGTCTGTTTTTCCTATCTCGGGGCACAATTAAGTAGAGATATTACATTATTCTTGATGCATCATTAGCACTTAAAAAAAAAAAAGGAAGAAAAAAACAGTACACACATCTCTAGCGATGGAAACACATTTCACAAACAAGGAACCTGAGTGCTTCCATACCCCTAGCACTGAAAATTTTGCATGCACTCAGTATATCTTGCTGCAAGCTGATTCCATTTTGTCCTTCCCCAGGCTCTGGCCATAGAAGGAATATTTTTCATATCTTCTCTATAACAAAAGTATTGAAGAAAAAATAAAAAAAAAGAAAAACCTTTCTGTAGAATGTTTTGTTTTTTTTTTTTTTTTAAAAGGGGAAAGGATGATTATGAATCAATTACAAAGCAAAGAAGTACTGAAATACATAAGTTCCTGTGGGTATAAATTCCTTAAACACCACTGCTGTGCCCCCAACCTCCCCAACAAATGCTTCTAGTACTTCCATACACATATGAGCTTGCAGGAACAACTTAACAATCTCCTCACCCCAAGGTTTAACCTTATTACCATCTGAATTGATTTATGACTAACAGTCATCAAGACAACACTGAAGTTTTCACTTTGTTTTGCCAGAAGCCTAATCTCTATTTTTGACTTGTAAAAATATAAAAAAACCAAACCCTCCACAAACTCATTTTCAAAAGCAAACTGTACCCCACTCAACTCATTTGCATTTACTGTCCCATTGTTTTAGACATGTTCTGGGCCAGCATTTTAAGGAGGGGAACAAAGCTTCCAGAGTTAGGATTTTTTTGNGGGGGCGGGGGGATAAGAATACCTGAAGAAAAAGAAGTTTCTTATGTTAACTACATCAGAATGTTCATGCTTCAGAGAGCACCTCATGGATGTTATGGTAGGCAAGCAAATGTAGTATTTCTACTGCTTCACCCTTTCTGAGTCTAGATAGGGATGAACTGTAAACTCTTGCTCCAGGAAAACCGACCTAACATTAAGGCTATTTAAAAACTACTTTAGATCATGCACAGTCCTGATTTTCTGCATTCCTAGTAGTCTTTTTCACTTCATGGTAGCTCTTCTGAGCAACACACCTGTGTAACGTTGCACTTTGTAAAAAGGCAAGGCATAGCAGGAGACAAACTTCCTATCAGGCTCAGAAGGTCTGCAAATAGGATATCCTTGACCTGAGAACAGAGGATTCCAGACTTTCACTACATGGAGAAGAGCAACTTGCCAAACATTGCCTCAAACAGGAGGAAAAAGTAGAGAAGTCCCAGCAATTTGCAGGACTTTTAAAAACAAAACAAACAAAAACAACAACAACAAAAAAAACACTTTGAACTGTTTCTCTCTACTTTCATCTGCAGTCAGTCACAAGTGTTATTAAGTGGTATTAGTAAGTCTCTTTCTCCCAGGAACCCACTCTACCCTTGCATTGTCAGACCAGAGAGTCTAGCAATGTTTAATCCAAATAAATGTAATGTTTTCTTCTTAAAGGTTTCTGCTAGGTTTGTATGTTCTGTCAGTAAATCCAGCTTATAAAAGTTATGTGAGCAGATAAAACAATTCCTGCTGAAAACAGGCCCCATTCTAATTTCTGTTCTCCTCAGCTACAAAAGAAGAAGCCATTTGCAAAAAGCCATAGAAACAAAGCTGGAAAGGATGACAAGAGGTCGGAGAGTCCACGCCTGGGCTCTCAGACAGGGTCAGGTATGTTTGCATGGCTTTTCAACAGGTGTTTTTCCAACCTGTTATTTAACACCACTAATTGCAAGGTTTCACAATTGCTCTCAGCAGCCTATTCCCTTGGTTATTAAGTTTATATCTGAACTGAAAAAACTAAAAGTAAAAAAAAAAACCACAACAACCTTGATAATAATTAAGTCAATTTATTCTTATTCAACACTGGGTCAATATGGAGAAGAATGGTCGTCTCATAACCTTTCATACTTTAAGACTATTGAAGTGCCCCTCCTACACTAAACACACAATTATTTTTGCCAAGAAATTTTCTACTTCCAACATACCTTGCTAAGAAGGTCCACCATTTTCATGTCTACCTGCACTACATCTTCCACAATTCGTCTCAGGGAGTCGGGAAGAAAGCTCTGATTTGCCTGCACTTTGCAGGTTGGAGACTCAGTTAGAAGCTCAGAGTCAGTCCGTTCCCTCTCTCCTCCTCCTCCACATTCACACCATGGCAATTTTCTCTCTTTCACAGATTCTATCAGCTGTAATCTTTAAAGCAGGAATACCAGACTTCCCTCCTCAGTCTCACAGAACCTCTGTAACACATGACACTGCCTCGCCTAAGAAGCATCATTTGGCAATTTACACAGTAGCAAAGAGAGATGAGCTTACCTAGGGGTTAGTTTTTCTGAGACTCAATCCGGACACGCAATGTTTGTTGGACATGGGCAAGAGCTGAAAAATGTACACACTTCCTTTCACAGCAACTGAATATATGCTCAGCTTTGCAGAGCTGAAGTACTCAACACATCACCATACCTCAGAACTCATATTTTGGGCACTTCAGCATCTCCCAGTCAGATTGCTAACATACACACACGCACAACTGCTCATAAGGTTGAAAACAAATAAAATTCCACAGTTGGCTGTGGAATTATAGAAATACTTTTCTCTCCAGCTACTTTCTCCCTTTTAACATCTTACCAGTACAAAAGCATGCTTTTTCTTGTGTTTATTTCCTTCATTAAAAATACACATTTTTAACTCAATGTGTAACTGATGCACACATAATTTACAAAGTAAAAGAGACATGAAGAAAGGGCATGCATCTTCCATTAATATGAACCACACCACATCGCAAATAAACAATCTTGCAAAGTTTACGTATCAGATATAAACTTACCAGTACAAGAAAGCCTCTGTATTCTCCACATGTTGTTCGACTTGTGCTGGACAAAGGAGTCTCCCTGCCCACAGGCAGTCACTCAAGCCAGACCAGCTCAAACCAACTGAAGGAAATCTGAAAATCAAATCTAGCCTTTCATAATCTGATTTGTAGGAAATTGAGGAACAAAGCTTTACAGAGTGATTTTAAATAAATCATAATTAATTACACGTGCAAAGGCATCAACTAAATTTGGATGCACAATTACAAAACTAATCACACTTCGGAGAGGCTGAACATTGCGATTGCACGCTGACCTGGGCAGCCGTGCCCTGGGCCTGCCCAGGTGCTTCTGCTTCTCCGAGAGCTGGGCATTGGCTGGTTGGCAGCGAGGCACCACCTGTGGCAACACCTGCACCCACTTGCCTTCCAAATTAGAGGACTGTTTGGTGGCTTTTTTTTTTTTAAAGGGTCAAACATAGCAATGATTTAAAAGTGCATCCAAAAAGATCTTTCTAGAGTATCAGCATAGAACAAAATAAAATCTTAATGTGATAACTGGAGATATAAAGCTTACATTCAATTAAAAAGTTTATACAATGAGAAAGAAGTGTCTCTCTCCCCAGCTCTCTCCCTTGAATACTGACATCCTGTTTAACTCCTCCACAAACCCACCCAAAACAAAAAAGCACAGTGGGTTAGATAGTTTACAGAACACTGAATTAATTCTGATCATTTTTACACTATGTTAAAACAGAAATATTTCCTTAGCTGTTAACTTTCTTTCTTAAAGATATTCCTTTCCATTCCAATTTTATCCTGCCAACAAGTACCAACAGCACATTGAGATGTTTGGAGATGTTATCTCATGACATCAAATAAACACACTTTTGGGTCAGAAGGGACTATTATCTTTATCTAATTTGATTCCAGATTGTATTTTCCCCATCACTGAGGCCAGGATTTCACACCTGTTCCTCATCTGTTTTTCTGGATTGTTCTTGACCTACATAATCTTAAAAAATTTCCCATCAAAACCACCAAAAAGTGGTGCTAAATAACACAGCAAAAATCTAACATTTCAAAATCTAATCTACAAACTTATTTTAACGAAGAGTGTAATACTCTCGTTACTATTTCCTGTTCCAAGCTTGAAAGAGCATCCCTCTCAGAGAGTGTACAAGTTGACACACAGGGAAGTTGGGAGGCGGAGGATTTTTTCTTTTCAGGTTTTCCACTGCTATTCCTGTACTATAGGAGAAGCCTCCTGTCAAATAGGTCTTGTAAACCCAACAGCAATATAAATAATAATTTAGAAATTAAACAACTTATCTGAGTTACTTGGGTTTGTTATTTAGAATATTGTGAGTTATGGTGAGTAGAGAAGAACCTGAAAACAAAGACATGGGGACTAAGAGAACCACAGCACTGCGTGCCTTTACTGTAGTACAAGTCTGGACAGAAATAGCTGAGACAGAAGAGCTGAGAAGTTTCCTGTTCCAAGGAGCCTGCAATCTAAACAGCTGCTGATCCTTAACAAACCTGCTACTTGCATGTTTACAGCTCCCATTCAAGCTGTGCTGTTTGCTGGTGTTTACCTGACAGGCTGGGCATTGCGCTGCTATACATAAATTGCAATTATAAACATACTGCAGCTGTACCTTAAGCATCTTTCCCGATACGCATAGGGTCAGTCTGCAGCTGACAGTTCCATAATTCTCCAAGAACTCACTGGGCTGGTGTAATACACAGACAAAACCCATTTCACAAAAACTGGCAGTTTTGGCCCCTCCAAATTCAAGGGGGGTGAGCCCTAGGCAGCTGCAAATGCAATTATACCCGAGGTGGACAGGCAGTGGCTGTGGACCGCGATGGTTCTCCCTGGAAGGCGCACAAGCGGTGGAATTATAGTTCTAATGAAATTGTCAATAGTAATCCTGTTACTGGGAGCTTGCAAGCCCTGTTTAATGAACTAGACAGTAACAAAGAAAATAAAAATACTTTAAAAGCTACAGTATGAGAAAATGATAATTGGTCCAGATTTCATGTCCATGATGAAATGCACAGGGAGCGCGTTACCACCGAGCAGTATTATAACCTATCAGGGGACTGCTGTTTTGTCAGACCTCGTGTAATTATTTATTGGAAAGGGGGGTTGCTTTACCTGGCACAAATTCTTTCTCATGCAACATGTAAAACACTGAAAAATGTGGTCATGTTTGTGAGAAAAAGTTTGCAAGGTGTTAAACAATTGGATGCTGAAAGAAATGCTTATGCTGCTATTATCGACTGGTAATAAGGGATGAATTTCATGCTCCAGCATGACTTCTAATGACCTCGATCACTGTTCACAGCAGACCCAAACCAATGGTGTGCAGTAGTTCCATAGCGTCAAAACCTTTGCATAGGTACTGCATTATGGGTTTGGGGGATTTTTTTTTTTTTTTGGAAGGAAACCATATTTTCTTCGAATTTATGTGGCTAAAATGCTGCTACATGCTTCACACAGAAAATATAAACATATGAAAATCCCAACAGTGCACAAGTTTTTGCAAGTAATTTGTTTTTACCGGGAAGGAAAGCAATGCAGCAGTACAGAGCTGAAATCTTTACCAGTTGCCTGTGTCGTACTGAGACAGACCAGAGCAGAATACCAGACACAGCAGAAACGGGAGGATAATTTCCTTGGCTGACTGTTGTGAAATTTAGTAAATGAAATTTTTTTTCCCCTAAATGAGGCAAAAGATTTGATTTGTCCACCCCAGTGGATACAGGGGAAAATCAAGACAGATAGTTTCACCTGTAAACCTTTAATAACAATACCTCGTTCTGGCAGATCCCAGAACACTTCTGAAGCTCTTTTAAAATGTGGGGAAAGTGAGATGAGAAAGGACTTGGCTTTCTCACCACCAGTTAGCATGACAGCAGCAGGACCGCAGATGAATGTCCTGAACCCCAGACAAGTGCTCTGGTTGTGAGAACACGGTCACTCCCACGGAGTTGCGGTGCTGAGGTCTGGAGCGCATCCCCTGCTCCCCAACTGAGGACTGGCCTGGGGCCACCCTTGTCTGCGGGGCCACACGTCCCTCTGCCACAGCCCTGCGGCGACACCCAGCTAACCTAAAACAGGGAACAGAAACCCCATCTGGATGAAAGGAGATTTTGCAGAAAGATAGCCTATTGGTTACAGGTCTTTGGGGGCCTTTTTGTAGACACCTAAAGTGAACAGGACTTGATAAAGGGTCACACCTGAGCAGCAGAGCTGCTGGATGCGAGTTGCATCCAAACAGACTGTCATACCATTCCGTCTCCCCAGTGACGAGTTCGTAGGTAATTTTTGCTTTAGCTAAAATGCGCGATGTTTGCTTGCAGGGTGCTAGCTACAATTTACAGGTAGTGTTAGCAATCAAAATATGCATCTGGGAATAGAGGTTAGCAAATTGGATGCAATTCCCTTTCATTGCATGCAGAGCAAGAATTAGAATATGAAAAATGTTCTAGTTTTCTACAGGTACCTTCTGACTAAATATACAGTTTAAAGACCAGGATAAAGAAGATCCATACTTTTTGCTAGGATGCCCATTTGTTGTTGATAACTCCTGATATGAAAGGACGGGGACACCATCACCTTCCTCACGTTCAGCAGGGGACAAAGTTACTTACATTCTTTCCATGGAGAAGAAAGCAGATACACCAACATGGGCCTGCCCTGCAGTAATTTCATCTGACATCACCTTAGTCCTCTTCCTTCAGGCAGTTTGCCCCCATTTTAAGCTTTCCTCTAACAGAAACACTGATTTGAAGCCGAAATCTGGCCTGTGTTGCATGAAGTACTGATTTCAGATCAAGTGACTACAGAGGACGACTCTGCCGAGTGTAATGGGAGGAATGGCTGGGTGTATCAATAACGGCACTAGGTCCAAAAGTCTAAATGAGGCACTGTCATTTGCAGAGGAAATCCAGTTATACAAAGGGTTTTGATCGTTCTTTATTCCGCACAACATATTAATCAATGTAAATATGATCAGTGCAGTCTGGGAGAGTGCAGTCAGGCAGTTAAAGGTGACATTGAAGCAATGTACCTCCTGGCTGAAGATGTACCAATCCAAGCACTACAAGGTGGCGATCAAAGTAGCACAGAAGGTCATCAGCAGCTAAAAATGTCACAGATTTTAAGGAAGTTTCCGTGGGTCAGAACAAAGACTGACATTGAAGCATGTAGCTGCTATTACCAGCTTCATCATCACTCAGAATGCAAAGTAAGCTAGCTTTCTGTCACCAACAGAACAAGCCTAGTCCTGGAAATGATTCAAACAAACGACTGGACATTTCTAGCTCCTCCTGAGGAGGAGACTTGCCACTAAGAATGTGCCAGTAAAAAAAGAAAAACATATGAGAAATAAAAAGAGATGTTTATGAGGATTTATCAGGAAACCAAATTCCAATATATCTATTACTTAATGAAAAGAACACCTACCCACACCTAAATCTAAAAAATCGTTATTCAGTAGCCATATCAGTACCAGATTTTCTAAAAACAAAAACAAAAGAAGTGTCCTTAGATCATCCCAGATTTCCTGTAACTTCATTTAAAAAGAGTTTCAAGAATATATTATTTACAGTTACATTTTTCAATTTTGTTTCTAGTAAGCCTATTATTATAGAGGAAGTATCATGCACAGGAATAACATAATGCTATAGTACAATTTGACCGCATCATCATTGTCATGCTGTTGTTGAATGAAATTGAGCTCAGTTGCAGGAGGACTCAATCACCTGCACACGAAGATGAGGACTGTGAAGGAAAAAGATGAAAAAAGTACTTGTCTTCGATGGACAGAGCCTGACTTCTGGGTCCTCAGGAGAAACCGACTGAAGATACTGTTAGAGAGTATTTAGGTCAGAGTGAACGATCAGTTTCTCAGATAGCAGGCACTGCAGATGGTGGAAGAAAGCTGCAATATGTCAGACTTCCCAAACCGCTCAACCTCTGGTGATGACAATTATGGCAGAGGACATGACTGAATAGATGTTTACAGTTCTGTACTCGGCTCAGTTGTCCTAGATGTGCCACCTGATGCTCATGGCTAGCATCACTCTCAAGTCAAGGCCATTTAGCACTAGCCTTATTAATCTCTAGGATATGAAAAAGAAAAGGGCCCCAGCGGCATTGCAGCGATGGTCAGATACATTACCTGGAGCACCTGTCTCGATGAACGTTTGGACAAGATCTCTGCACTCTCCAAATTCTTAACTACACTGACCAAATCCATCGCACATTCAGATGAGTGGGTTTGATTTTCAAGAAATCCTAGCCAAGTTTTCACAAATTCTTTACTGGATGACCACACATAGCTGCCAGTCCTCTGCTTAATCTTTACTTTGGTTTTGGTACACTTTCTTTGTGCACCTGAGGTGTGTGGGAAGCACCACTCTCATTATTGCTGCCCGGGCTAGTTAGCTGTCTCTTTTATTGCTGCTCATTCTCTTCCAGCTGCTCAACAGATCATTGTTCCAAATCCCTGTTTCTTCTTAACTTTTGACTGGCACTTTGTGTTCAGGTATTAATGTGAGGCTTTGTATTAAGGATATATAAAAACAAAATATAAATGCAGCTTATGATTTCATGATTAAACAAGATGTTATATTTCAGCCATCCATGCTGTTTTTGAAAATACAGTCTACAATTTCAACCAGAAGATGACTGTAAATTCAAGAGAAACCTTTTTTTTTTTTTTTTTTTTTGTGCTTAGAACTCCCATTCCCCCAAACATATAAACTAAGGAACTACTAAACACGATAAAACTTCTCTTGTATACTCACTCCAGAAACCAAAAGATTGGCTTGTCTCAGGGTACCAGATAAAGAATAAATTTCATAAAAGGTTGTTGATATAATATATGACAAATACCATGAAGGAGGTGTTCTCACAGACTTAACAGAGCTGGGAGAAAGCTTTGCGTCAAAGAGAACGGACTTTTACTGCACATACAACAAGTTTTATACATGGACACAGAGAAACTTGTTGAAAGACTGTGGATATCAGTTTAATGTAATGCAGTTACTTCCCACCCTGGGTGATTCTGTGAGTATTTTAAACAGCCAGGTGTGAATCCAGCAGACGGTTTGATAGTTTATTTTTGCTTATTTACTTTACTGCAGGAGGAGAAATTACTATTGGTCTAATTAATGAAAGTGAAATAGCTACATCACAAAGAAGATGAGAGTTAAAGATCAAAGTGTGACTGAACCTTGAAAAGTCACTTGGGAGCAGATTTACATGCAAGATCTGAATCAGCCAGATTCAGATAGCCGAAACCTGCTCTCAGTCCTTATGCTATTTTTCTCTCCTGATTGGCTTTTTGTCTTGAGAGATACCTAAACAATAGGAAGCACCACGCGCGGGGACTCAGGAGAAAGTCCCCTCCTGGGGCCTATTGTGATTCTCAAAAATACCTAACTTACTCTGAAATCAACAGTAATTAGGTGCCGGTTCATTTTTGAATACCTAGCATGCAACTGCCTGCATTTGCACGTACCAAAATACCTTCAAAAAATCCTTCATCTTGCCCCATATTTAACCCCTTACATGACATAAAAGTACATTTGTGGGGGAAGGAAGCAATACAAGAACCACACACAGAAAAAGCTGGGAGTGCGATGGGGATGCAGTCGGAGTTTGTTGTCCAGACTTGGACTAGGTTGTGACCAATCTGCATGGAGAAGTCACCTTTTCCTACATTCTTTTTTCCTGAAAGTCACCATCTGCAATGGAAATCCCTGCACCCTTTTCCACACTTCTGCAAAAGAAAATCCAGGCAAAGCTTCATCCTCCCCATGCAGCAATGCTTGCTCAGAGCATCCTTTGGGTTCAAGAGAGCCTGTATCACCCATACGCCCTTGGCATGGAGCTTCTCTGGAACCTGGTGCTGGGCAAACACAGACACTTTCTGGCCCCTATGCAAAACTGTAATGAGCAAGCACAACTGAGTTGTCCTACAGCCCAAAATAAACCTACCTGGAAAAATGGCTGGGGAATGGAAAGCTAAAGGACACAGAAATGTAATGACTGTGTGAAAAGACAGATGTAAGAACTTTCACCAGAGAAAGGATGGTGACTAAACAGGAGAGTGATGTGTGAGGCAAACATGTAAATCCTGTGAGACAGGAGAACAGGTTACCATTTTAGAAAGGCTGCTCTCTCTCGCTGTTAATTCTTCATTCCCTGGGACCAGGCTCGCAGAGAAGTGACGGTATTTCCTCTCAGTCTCATTCCTGATCACATCAACGGACTTTCTTCTCTTTTTCTTTCTGTACCCATTTCATGATTTCCATCAGCCTGAACCCACAAATATTACAAGTCACAAAGCTCCTTGCAGGCATGACATCACCATGCCCACGAGAAAATATTTGTGAAAGCAGGCATGAGGATTGCAAGCGCACATCAATATGAAAACTTGTGGAAGCTTTGTTTATCCTTTCCATGCTCATTTCAGTCAATACAGAGGTTGTAGACCAGCTGTGGAAGAGCAAATCATCCTCACAATTCAGGCTTAACTTGCTTTCCAGAGATGGAAGTCAGTCTCATGGCTCTGACAAGGACTGAAGGACATCACGGTGGGACATGAGCTGATTCAGTTCTCGCAGAGCTCTCCTGCCCAAAGCCATGCAGTAAGTAGCCCATGGGCATGCAAAACTGGAACTTGGAAGAACTTCCTCCACGCTCTGTCTCCAAGAGACAGAGATAAAAGAGCAGAATAAGATCTGCACTCTGCTTTCCATTACAACCCCTACAATACCAACAGGTGTCAGCCACTGTGCATTTCACCACCTGAGATAGTACTCCGTACCTTATTCTCCTATGTACCTTGCATGTTCTGAGACTCCTTAATATCACACTTTAAAATTTGCTTATGTGAAATACTATGTAAATGCAAATTATTACTCTAATATTAGGTTTTAAAAGAGCTGTACTGCAAGAGCTTGAGTCTTACTAACTCCCAACATTCATTAAAAGTGCTTTTACAGAGAACAGATGAAATTGTTCATGAAGTATTCTTGTGTTAAAATTTACAGGCTCAAAATCTAAGCAACTGGGCTGATAATGTATCCTCAAACTCAAATATGCATTTACAAAATCTATGCAAATCTCTATAAGGTCTGAGATNATATAGCTCCTTTTTCTCTGTACTAAATAGTCAATGCCAATAGGCCAGCAAGCATGAGTAACCCTGTAATAATAAACCAGTATGCACACATGAGAGGGGGTGGAAAGGAAAGAAAACAGATTTTAGATTTAAGCTTCTAAGAGATTTTTTTATAAAGAAAATTAAGAAAAAACACTACGTTCCCCTAAAAGGAGATCTACAAAGTTTCTCTTAAGGCTTACAGCCAAGAAGCTACACTACAACATCTTCCATTTTCTACTTGTATTGTTTCCCAGTGAAAAAACTAATTTGCTAAAACCCTTCAGTTCCCCTCCAAACATCAAGCAGAGAGGAAACTCCCACCTGCTAGCCCTCCTCTCCCCACAGATGCTCAGCCCCAGCTCGCCCAGGGATGCAAGTCCAAACCAGAGGTAAATCTCAGGGTGCCAGAATGAAAGGCCAAGGAATGTTATCTTTGATTACAAAGACTTTGCAGCTGTTCCTTCGGAGCATTTTGCAAAATCTGTATGAATCACAGAAATGCTGGAGTTTCATCCATTGCTAGAAGCTACCTAGTTTCGTGGCAAGACAGCACAAACAGAGTTGCAGCTCCAGGTTTCCTGAAATGGGCTCCCTGTTTGCTCGGGGAGTTCGTGAACCTTCCGCAGCGCTCTGGTGTGCTGGCAAGTCGGGTTGGGTCCCCAGTGAGAGCAGTGAAGCTTAGCTTGGGCTCGTTAATGAGTGTGTACAGCATTGTACTTAACAACAAAAATTGGCAATGGTCAATGAAGTGTAGAAGGAAAAAAGAAAAAGGGAAACTGGAAGAGAAAACGTTTGTGTTCCTTAACCATGGCATTTTTGAATGCTATGATAAGGAACCCAGTTCTTTTTCTCAGTCCCTGGTTCGGTAAACATCCTTCCTTTTCTGAGTAAGTGCAGGGCCTAAGCTTTCTACCAACATTTTCTGCTCACTTGAAAACTTAAATTTGACAATATAAACATTGATGCCTATGTGCAAGGTTGAAAGGAATAACATTTTGTTTAAACAGACCAGGCTGAATCTTTAAACCTTTTTAGGTGGCATGACCAGTGGGCTCAGGAATGCAGTCTGTTTGGACAGTGTAAGACCTTTGTTGTTGTTGGGGAAACTCTGGCTTGATGCCTCTATCCATCTAAATAACTGAAATAAAAGTGCATTGAAATTAGAAACACATGCACTCCCCAGACTTGTATTTTCGCTGTGCAGGATAAATAGGAACTTTTCATCTCTCTCACGACTATTCAGGCATACAGTGCCATGTGTCTCATTAGCCAAACGATAGGTTTCCCTGAACCCTCCGCGGAAGGGGAAATGGGGTTCCTGCCTCCAATAAAAACATTGTACTTCAAACACTGGCCAAGAACATTTATTCTTTATGTACCTCTCCTTTCCAAAGTACCAGCAGTCCAGAAGGCCACCGAAATGTGTCAGTTCTAGTGGTGTTCCCTGAAAAGGAAGGCCTATTGACGCATTTTAGCACATAGTTGTTGCACAGCCAGCCATAGACTTATTGCAAATTATATTTTATACTTCTTGTTTTATCAAATGAAAATGAAACTGAGAAGGGATATAATCCTGCATGTGAAATAAATTACTGGGATAAAAAAGGAGCCTGATTCACTTTATAACCTATTAATAACTGGCTTTTGCAAATATCATTAGGAGGTAAACTCATATTATAATGTTTTTTTCAGTCTCATAAATCACAATGTAAATGTATTAAGATAAACCTTGAATTCCAAGTCTTTCACGTACCCATTTAAAAACATAAATATGGGCTGCCCCGAGAGACTGAACAGTTCAGTATCCCCGTTGTTCAGGAATGCTTTATTAACATGCTTTTTGCATCATTTATGGAAAAGCAAGGAGCATAGTGTTTCGAGCAAAGGCCCACGATGCACGTCTTTTCACTATAGGTACATCTCTGAACCGAACAATGATCTCCCATCACACTGTGGCAATGCCTTCCTCAAGAGACAGGATATATACTCAACCTTTCAGCTACGTTGCAGGGGAAAAAGAGAGCATGGTGGAAGGAAAAGGTTTTCCTTACCCTCTCCACTTAGCCTTTTGTACCTTTATGGAAGTCTTTGCATTACACAGGCCACTTGCAAGACTGAAACCATCCTTGCTCAGCTTTCTGGTGTCAGAGTGAAGCTGCTCCCCACATCAGCTGCAGAAGCTGTGCTTTAATTCTCTCTCTGGGCTTCAGCAGTTTGTGCACACAATAAGCAGAGAAAATGTAGAGTTGTCTTAGTGGTCCAGTATTATTCTGTTAATGGATACTAACATCTTCTATCACACTTTGATTGAAAGCATTTATTTTGTGGCCATAAGTGTGTACAGAAATATTTAAAGTATATGACATTTTATGATACTTCATGAAACAGCTACCCTGTTTTGATAACATACAAATGTTTGAAAATGGGTGACAATACTCTTGGTTGACAACATATTCTGAATGTCATATACAGAAAAATTAAATTTTTCTATAAAACCTGCAAAATACTCAGTGGTTTCACATGGTTATGCAGTAGAAAGAAATGAAATCAATGCTAATTTATTCTGCTTATCTTGGTTTCCATTAGATATCTATTTTTCAGGACTATGTCTCTACATATGTTTTTAAAACCTCACGTTCACTACAAAATCCTTGGGAAAATGAGTGCAACTATAGTATCACATGAGAATGACCATTTTAAGAATAAGATTCTCAATTCCTACGTCCATTAAAATACTTACAAATTTTGGAATGTCTCAGTATTTTTATAATCCTACAGGTATTTGGTATTTTACCCATACTAAGAATCTCAAAAACATTTTCAAAATCTGAAGTATTTTACCTCATGTCAACAAGTGACTAATCTAGTCTCTTAGTTGAGGCTGATCTTTATGCCAGATTCTGACTGCTCTTAAAATATTCCCAACTCAGGAATACATCCACCAGTGACAACTGAAATATATGACACTTTCCAAAACGCACAGAGCGGAGAACCAGGTCAGCTTTGCTTCTGGCAGCAATCTGGAAATTCTGTAAGAACCAGACCCCTCCTGAGACCTCATGACATAAGCTATGCAAGAACATCCTTTGCTGAAGTTTTTCAGCAAGTCTACCTACAAACTATCACTTGTCTCTGGGCATGAAATGCAGATATGAGGAAAAGTAAAGTAACAGAGAAAATGTCTGAAGCTCAAGAACGTTTTAAAGATTCATGTTTTGAAGATCCCAGTATGCCTTACAAATCCCAGTCAATTCTGCTGGTCTAGTAACCAGCTCAGAACCAAAGTCTCCTGATTTCCACACTCAGCTCTGATGTTTGCTCTCTCTATGGACTTGGACATGACAAGCAAGGCTAAATTCAGTCATGACATAACACATCTATCTCTATGGCTTCCATGCCAGAATAGCTGAGTGTCAGTCTTTCTTATCTACTACACTGCACTATATTCTTCTGTACGGTATGCACAATCATGCAGTTCACTCCCTGAAATGAAAGGGAGAAAAATTATCCCGATATTAAAAATAGGAACCGAGGCTACCAAGCTGACTAGTGTCACTCTGGCAGTCTGCTTAAGAAGAATTAATTAAGAATTAAACAGGTAAAACTATGTTTCCTGTGTGCAGGTCTTGCTTTCAACAGAGCATCCTTCCACCCGGAATTAATGAGACCCTCTCTTCCTCCAAAATTCATGTCCCAATTCTGAATTTTCTTAAATGTAAATTGGAAGTGTAAATAGTATGTTCAAAAGCTCCAAAGCAATGGTGATGAGGGGCAGGGACAGACATGTTCACTCGTTCACTCAGAAGCTGTGAGGATACCACTGAATGTGATTTGTAAGGGAAAAACGGTACCTAGCATCAAAAATTATTTCAAATAAAATGACTGATTCGTTCCCAGGGAGAGGCAACAATCTTGTAAATTCAAGCACATCAGGCAAACAGAGTGAATTATAATACATAAATACTGTTCTATTTTAAGATAAAAGCATGGAGTTCCCAAAACATACCAGTACATTAGCATCTGAGTTTTGGAGACCAGAGTAAGCTGAATACATTTCTGGAAAAACAAAACAAAACAACAACAAAAACCCTGGTTTCACCAAATTATAAACAGCTCTCTCTCACCTCTCATTTAGCTACGTGGCAATGACAACTAGATTTTTCTACACAATGCAACCATCCGCCCTCCACCTCTAGCTGCTTTTTTAGGCGTTGCTGTTTGTTCCAAAACACACAGGACAAGAAGATGCATTTATTGCTGGTGCAGAGAAGATTTACATCTGACATTCCAGAATAATGACATCTACACCAGCAACTAAGATATTCCTGTTTCAGAACTGAGCAACTTTTAAAATCCCCTTTTAAGCTTTGCAGCCACAGAAGACTCTTAATAATTGATTATAATTGATTTTAACCTTGTCCTAACCTGGGCAAAATGGCAAAGCCAATCATCTTTGTCCAGATGGGATATGAGAAAAGAGCCCCCAATACACGTCTTTAAAAGCTCCAGACATGAGCAGAAGATAAAATATTTAGTCTGCAGAAGCCTTGACCTCCCAATTCTAGCCAGTTTTGAACTTGAATTGATTTCCGACAAGGCATCTGGGAGATGATTACAACAAAATGCACTAAAGCTGGGCAGCCTTTATTTTAACATCCCAGCAGCTTAACCTGTTAATAACAGCAATTGTTTTAGATACAATACCAATTTCTGTAACAGACACTAGAAATGGATAACAGCAACACAGTAACGGTGGCAATGTACAGTATTAGAGCACAGCCATTCACAAGCCTCTTGTTAAGGTTGTGTCAGCACTCCCATTACAAAGCCTTGTTTTCAGGGGTTTAAAACTCAGCTGTGAAAATACCAGCAAGGGCTGAAATGCTGCAGATGACCGGTCTCATCTTGGGCAAAATGCCGGCTGAAACCAATGGGAGTTTTCCGTAAGTAACGGAAGCACAGACGGCTTGGTCATCAGTCAAAGGATTTATTACGAAAGAAGAGATGAAAATACTACAGAGCCACATATTTCTTAAAGACTGGCTATGACTTTACTAGAAGGATGAAAAAGGCTTTGCAAGTAACCACTTTCAGAGCAAGGATATCCCAGAGATGCTTCCTCCTCCACATAACCTTGAAGATATTCTAATATTTTAAAGGAGACCCCAGATTTGTGGCTTACTTACAGATCGAGACTTGCTCACCTTATTTATACAAGCAGGCCAATTGAATTAATTTCATGTATGAATGGAATAAGATATGGCCTTATGTTGCAATAATATTAACACCAGACATCATCAACACAAAAATCACACTCATATCTTTAAAAGAGCGAGCGAGAGAGAGAGAGAGAGCTAGCATTACATAATTTCTTTTGTAGTTTCACTTATTTCCATTGCATAGGCAGCATCTCCCATTTTAAATGTTTTCTGCATTAATATACTTGTTTATCCTAAACTCATAGAAAATTCTGAAGCAAAGAATATAATTTACAGATTATATACCATTACTTACCATAAAGGAAGGTATCACAGTCTGGCCACACCACACAAAACAGAAATATTTTTAAGTTTATGAAAATGAAAGTATAAGACCACGAGTTAAGTTGGCAGAAATACCAGGCAGAGAGAATGGCTTATACCTACTCTTGTTTCTTCCCATACAATTTGTCTGGTATCAGGTAGTCAGCATCCCTTTAACTCAAGTAGGTTTCTTTAGCATTTTACTATTTAGGCTTCATATTAGTACAATATTAAGGAAAAAAAAAATTTTTACAAAGATGCCATTGCTTGAAGAATTTTTAAGGCAAGTATCAGAGACATCAGTACCGTGTAAAAGTCTAGAAGCAAAAGCAAAATGAACTATATTATAAATATTATCTAATCCAATCAAAATTAATAAAGTAATGGCAAAAACTGTCTTTTTTTTTCAATAGTAATTACTATGGAAATATTCCTTATTTTAGTATGTAGATATTTCTTTAAGCATAACAATCTTAAGCTCAGATTTCCTATTCCATGTAATGCATGAATTCCTGAGCATGTTTTTTGACTTCACCCCTTTTCCATTAGGGCTTGAGGATAAACAAGTGTGTAAATGAAAAACAATTCTGCATTTATTACTAAAACAATATTGAGATTTTCACAAGTAACCCTTAGACAATTACAGCTGCTGGTACCATATTTTCACCATGGAAACTTTTGTTTTACTTAACAATTGAAATTACAATCAGATGTGCTCATCCCTTGTTGAAGTAATGAACAATGGTACATCTGAGAGAGAAATTCAAAGTGCATCATTTATCTTATCCTATTTTCAATTAGGCCGAATAAAGTGTAAGATGCTTCCAAACTACACCACAGTAACAGGGTAAGTAAATTTATTACTACTAGAGTGCTAATCTTAGCAGATGGTAAAAAAATATTTTTAGCATGAAATATGCTAAAGCAATAAATCTGAACTAGGTAGATGTTATCAACTAATATCTCCCTGGTGTGAGGTAAAACTCCTGCATGACAACTCAGCATTCTTATAAACTCTGGGTGAATGCTGTAAGACATAAGTCTCTCTATAGGATGAAAAATAACAGAAATTAGTAGAAAAAGCATCCAACGTGCAGTTTAATATGGCATAGCTAGTAAAGGAAAGAAAGGTGTGGAATTTTGCTTAGCAAGATTTTTTTCCTGTAGACAACTCATTTTTTTCATACAGGAAATTTTTCATTGCCTCTGGAAAAAATATGGATCCAGTAATTCTCTCCTGCTTAAAAAACAAAGCAAATCAACCAACTAACCAACCAAACAAAAACACTATCTAGCTTTTTTAAATAGAAAACAAAAAGACAAACATTAAAATAAACAGAGGAAGAAAACTTGTGAAACTTGGGGGGAAAAGATAAGAAGATTGGTCCTTCACTTACCAATCTATAAGGACGACAAGATATACAATAACAAGCAACAGCAGAATGAAAAATCGTTTCCATTGTTATCGACAGAATATTACAAAACATTTGAAATTCAGAAAGTATGGTCCTGTACCTCTGCATCAATAAAGATACTAAAACTACATGGAGTAAAAATGCTTTGTAAACTTTGGAGACTTTTTTTTTAATATAGCCATGCTGGTAGGCAGCATATTATATTCAAACCAGTTTATTATATGATGACAAAATTACAATTAGTAAGCATTTGCCACAGGTCAGTTACTGCCTTTATTTTTTTAAAACTCATGCTGCTGCTCACCTTGTTGACAGATCATGAAAATAAATGATAGACTCCAAATGACAAACAAAAAGAATGAGTGGTCCTTTTTGAGGACAAGAAATCAGGATTTTGGCCAAAGCCGTTGCCTGAAGCCATGAATAACAGCGTCAACCTTCTGTTTCAAAGGGGGAAAAAAATTTAAAAAGCAGACTTAAGACTGATTGAAAAATCATACTGAGTATCTTTGAAAATGCATTTCAATTTTCTTAGAAGGATAACTTCCTGAGCAGACGAACTTCAGGTCAGGAGACCCAAAATGGACTCGCGAGTCTCTGGGTAGTGAACGGGCACCGTTGCGAAGTAAAGGCTAGGAGAAAATAAAGACACAGCATGCTGTATCCGAGCAAGTCACTGAATCCATCTCTGGTGCGTTGACTTGCCCAGCAGATGGAATCTGATGAAAAATGGTGGGAAGGCATTTGACTGCTAACAGATATTAAAAATATCCAAACACAATACCACAGTTGACCCCCTGTCATGTGTCAGCTTTGCATTTCATCTCACAGTACCAAGTGAGAGGGCAGTCAAGTGGCAGATGATAAAGCTGGGAAGTACCAATGAACGCATATGGGGGAAAATGGTGGTTTTGAACCCACTGGGGACCGTCTGTGGACAGCACCGGCTCAATGCTCAGTGTCTGTTAAAGAACGAAACTGAAAACACCAGCATGATGCTACATAAACCCATAATGCACCTGCACTTTGACCATTACCTGCAGGCTACAGTCATTCCTCATCAGGAGAATATAAGAGAACTGGAAAAGGTAAAGAGAAAGTATAGGAAATATCTCTGCTGGGACAGATCATACTCTACTTGCTCTATTTTGCTTAGTCTTTAACTAAGCACCTGTACCAGCCGGAGGCAGCGTACCAGCCTAGCCAACCTTTGGGCTAAGGACTACAGCCAGCCCAGCGTTCCTTCTGCTTCCAGCTGGCTAATAAGGCAGGCTTGAGAGTTAGTGCAGCCAGTTCCTGGACAGTAGAAAATAAAGACCCGTGTGGAAAGATGTTTAATAGAGTGAAGTTTCCAAAATAATGATTGCAGTCTGGGGCAAAAAGAGACACATCCTTGCCCAAAGCTATGCTCATACCTAATAATGCTGAGTGATAAAGACTACGTGAAATATACTGAGTACATTAACAAAAGCACTTCAGCAATTAACTGCTCACCTCTTACAGCAGAATTTGCCTCCTCCGTATCTTTTTATCTGTCTTCTTCTCACACTAGAAAGATCTTTAAAAAGACATTACCGGTTTTTATTCATTTACATAGCCTGAAAAAAGAAATGTGTCCTGCTTATGAATCATGCAAAATATTATTATTATTTTTTGCTTTATTCCACCTTTTCCAAGCATCAGGTAAAAAGTATTTAAAAAATAAAACAACTCATCATAAAATACCAAGCAGGATATGAGTGGATCCCAAATATCTCATCAGATTCAGCTAGCTAGGTAATGAAGTGGAACTGATGACCAGCTTATTGGCCGCAATTAGACCAAAGAACAACAGGAATGAAAGAACTGCATGCACTGAAAACAGGGATAAAATTTATATATCACAGGCTAGAGAATTAGCCAGAACTATTCCACTCCCAAATCTTCCCAAGGGAAGACTGCTGAAATTGAAATTAATACAATACATTACACAAAACATCGTTGTAATCTTCATTTTCAAGTCACGTGGCTGCTTGGCTCAACTTTTTCTTTTCACATACATCAGAGCAGAAGTAAAAATGAGGAATGTATATTTGTCTCAACAAAAGCTAAAAAGCTCAGTTCTGTAGTTTTTACTCAACAGCAGAGATGGTCAAAAGGAGAGCTGAATGAAGGCTACAAGACGAGGCCCACAGAATTTAAATAAATCCCTTATCTAACAAAATATAAAAACTTATAATAAAATTGTGGCTATAAAAATCACAGAATTAATCTATATTGTGCCTTTACAGTATTGCTTCAATAATAGAAGTAAAATAAATTAAGGCTTTAAAAGCAGTACTTTTGTTGCTCTAAGATTTGGGTCTTGCATTTTTACGCCTCGATTAAGAACTTACTTAATTTGCTCAGTTCAGGTTTGCCCCAGTCTCATAGGCAGACCATACAAAGACAGAACTAATTCTGAGGTGTTTTTTTTTTTTAATAAACATCAGAAAGTTTTTACAAATCTTACAGATTAAACATGCGATCAGTCCTCAAAGTTTAGATCAGGATTCAGACCCTGCTGGCAAGTGAGATGGCATTTGCTAGGGAGGGCTCCATGCCTACCACACAGGCACAGACCAGCAGCTTTTCAAACTGAGAGGTGCTCACATCAAGAGTCTTGGCTGTGCCAGCACCAAGCCCAGCAGTTTGACTTGTGCAAAATCGAGACTGTACATGCAGCGTGATCCGGAGGAACCTCCTAGGAGGCTTCGAGTAGGGAGAAAAAAAAGGGGACGGGGTGGGAGAGATTATGCACGATAAAGGAGAAGATGAAAATCACAAACCTAATCTAAGCTCGGGTTACCTTTGCATCAGACACCACGGAGAAGGCGTGCTGGGACCTGCGTGACGGATGACACGTGAAGAGGCGCTGCGGACGCAGCAGCCAGCAGTGAGGGACACAAGAGAGGCGGTGAGCCCAGCCTGGCCAGGCAGAGGGGAGGTGGGCAGTGCTGGCAGCAGCACCCCCGGGGCAGCAGTTGTGATCAGAAAGGCTGCTGTCTGTGCCCCAAACAAAGACGTCCGAAGACAGGGCCCCGGTCTCTAGGTGACGCGGCCAGCCTGTAGCCTATATTGTTATCGCGAACTCCATGTTCTGCGAAGCCCACCATGTTAGCTCGTACTTTTGTATTTCATAGCACGTACCTGATGTGGCGAAACAAAGACACCAGGGAGCTGCGCACAGTCCGGCTGTGTTCTGGACACATAACTTAGCAAGTAAGTAACAGCAAACACAAACAGCTTAGAAAAGCAAAGCGAGGCATCTCTATATAATTCCTGAAAAGGATTTATAACCTATATAAACATGGATCATAAACCCATTGGCAAATAGATACAAGCTATTTCAGCAAGCTGCTTAGTTTATATGTCAAAACTTCGAATTGTGAATGGAGGTGGTGTGGCAGGAGATCCACTCCCGCTACGCAGATGTGTAATGCTGAGGTTTGTGAATGTAACGCTTTTCTTAGCAGAGACTTGATTTTTGATCCTTTTCAATGCTTGGATTCATGTTCAAGGACAGGGCACTCAAGTAATCTTATGAATGCACTTTGTGCTATCTGTCCGGATGAAAGATTTTCATAAAAAAAAAAAGAAGCTTACAGCATCTGGCCACTCTGCTTCCATTCAGCACAGTACTGAAGGACTTAAATGGAGATATATACTGAGGGGTCACCACCCAAAGTGTAATATGCATGGCAGGGAAGCTTTCAATCACCTGTCACATGGAGTCAAGTTGCTATAAATCTTAGGAACAAGATGGTTTTTTCTTCACTATGTTTTTATGAGAAACAGGTTACTGATAATAACTGGTCTGACACTCCGACCTACTTCCCAGTGAATTTTGCATTAGTATTTTACTATCCATACACTGTGGGGATACAGTTTTACTCTCAGAACTGCGTGATGGATCTAAGCTTCAGTCTGCTTTTCTGCTTAGATGCAGAGATCTTACACTGCTGTCAACGGGAGCTCCACAGCTGTGCAACGAGACCCGCCTGCAGAACAAGGGCTGGCATTTTCAATGCTCCATCGTGTACTCAACTTCTGGCAAGTCCACGTGGCTCCAGGTTTTGCTTTTGGTTATTTCTTATATATTTTTTCCTATTACAGTAGTGCCTATAATGCACGCCTGCTAAGGGAGTGGCAGAACCACGAGAGAAGCAGAACCCAAAGACCACACAGATTTCTAGGCGCTCAAAAGATGTCATGCAGATGATAAGCAAACAAAAACAATTTTGTCATTTTACAGGTGGTTAGCTGACAGGGTCAGTTTTCTCTCTTTCAGAGAAAGGAGTTGGCTGCATTTTTCGTCTCTAAATCCAGGTGTTAGGAGATGCTCAGGGGCTCAGAAGCATGCCTGTTTGTTGGGGTACACCCCAGATGCCAGACGTGCAATTCCCATTCAATAACAAGATCAATAGATACCCCACATGTGAAATAATTACATCAATGGAAATAGTACTAGAGATCCATATTGCCAGCAAGAGGTCCTCAGTACAAACCACTGAAAAGTTTTGTACAGGGAAAACATTTATATTGTGTGTTTCTTTAAGTTTTGGGGGCTTAAAGCATCAACTATACAGAAACAACATATTACAAGAGAATGCAAGAAACTCTGGCTGTTCTAATGTAATTTTGAAAAATATTTCATCTGTTTCAGAGAAGAAAATGTTGAAGGAAGCCATGTCATCACTATTGCTTGTGTTATTTAACCAATCCATTCCTTCTAATAAAGAACCAGGAGAAATAAAAACCCATTGATCTTTATTTATTGACTTCCTAGTGAGTATAGTTAAAGTTGACACAAATCAATCACAATAAAGTTAAAAGAATAATACAGCATAATACGACCCAAGAATGATGTACTGGAAGTTTAATTACTGAAACTCCAAGTTTTAGCATATGTAGAGCTGTGAAACATCCAGCTTGTAGTATTTGGATGCACACCTTAAGAACACAAGAAACTCAGAAAGGGCGGCGATGGCACATTTTTAGAGAAGCTCCTACACAGAAAAGAGGTCTGCCATGCAGGATTTTACGTAGGACTTTCAGCCATTTCACTAATATTTAAGGATTTGGCCAGACTGGGATTTTTTATTTTTTATTTTTACATCTGAGTTTCTGGCATGAGAGCAGTAAGTGGTACAGCAGGTGTTCTGTCAGAAGTCTTTAGCAACAAAGGAAAAAATGCACCAAATAGTTACATCATATAGCTTAAAAAAGACTCAATCCAGTATATTAAAACATCACATCCAGAACACTCTTCTCGCTTAAACAAGATGACTCATCTGCACACACTGGGCACTCAGCTGGACATGGATCTCAAACAGAACAGCTCTCCTAACGGTGAGCAGCATCGGATTTATCCTTCCATTGTGTCACTGTACTTTGTAATTTCAAAAAATATATACTCATATATAGTCTTCTGCTTTGCTGTTGCACAAGGTGTTGCACAGAACAAAGGCTTTGTTTTAAAAGGTCATCTCCACCCCTTTGCCCTGTCCCACAGTTTAGATATTCCTCGTCATCTAAGTGTAAAAGGATAAGGAAATTTTTGGTGTTTATAAATGTTTTACAATGTTTTCTCATCCAAAGCAGATAGAAAATACAGAGAGGACAGAAAGGTGAGGGGAAAGGGGTCACTTTCTAAGGGAATAAATGCCTCTTTGATTTCCTTTTCTCTTGCAGTTCATTGCCATTAATTTAAAAATTCCCAGGCATTCTGCAGGCAGTAAAATTGGCCAAAATATTCTTTGCTGTCAAAAGTAAATCTGTGTATAGCTTTGCTTAGGAGACATGCTTTCAAAGACGGTTTGCAAATGGGAAATATACACACCAATAGAGATCATGTTAATTTCTGCCTTATGCTGTTTAAATGTGGAAAATAAGAAGAAACAAGAATCTTCTTGAGACAAGAGAAAGGAAAATGGAAATCACAATTTTAAGAAGACAAATCTAGTTTTCTTCACCACCCTCCTGTTGCATGTGATCTACTGCCACTACCTTATTACTGCTAAATTCTTAAAGGTATGTGTCCTCTCAACACAGAAAATCAGACCTGTTGCAGGAAAGCACACTGTGGGTTGAAGACCGGAGGAAATGATGCTCTTTCAGTTTGTTACATGATGACAAAGACCCCTGTCTTTTGAGATATTTCAGAAACTTCTTTGTAAACTCTTTCATACTGTTTTGCCAACATTACCCCTCCTACATTAAATCTCAGAGGAAATTCATCTGCATCAGTATTAATTGCCTGGGATGCAAGAGTGCACATAGACAACTAAATTATATTTATCCACCCTAAACAAGTGTAAACCGAGCCTCTCATGGGGGCAAAGGGCACACACACACACACAAGCCGACCATTTGGAGGTACCAAAAAGTTGTTTGGTATAATTAGGACAGAAAGAGAGTGGAGAACACCTGGTCTGCATGGACATGGAGATGTCTAGAACAGTCCTATTGCCTTGGCCGTGACCCCTCAGTCCAGTAACAGGCTGCCTTAGGTGGGATATAGCAGAGGTCTGTAAAACTCTGAGTGGCACAAAGGAAGCATCAAAGCACGAAGGAAGCAGCTGCTCGCTTCCTCTTTTTAAAAAGGACCAGGAGGCATCAAATGAAATTTGCAACTGTTTGATACAAAAAAAAACAAAAGAGATGGTTCATGCAGTGTGTAAATAAGCTACAGAACCCCTCACTGCAGGACTTTGTGAATGCTAATATCTAAATGGTTAAAAAACAACTGGAGAAATTAATGGAAGAAAAAAACATCCATGGCTACTAAAAGAGCCATCAAGTTCACTCCGCTAAGTGAGAACTGACCTCAACTCTGCAGGTTCCCAAAGCACAGGTTTCCTGAGGCTGGGAGGGTGCTTTGGGGAAGGTCCATGCTGTGCTTGCTCCATACTACCTTCTTTCCCTAGACATGTGCTACTGGTGACCATTGGAAACAGGACACTGTGGTAGATGGACCTGTGGTTTAACCCAGTAAAGCTGTTCCTATAAGCACATTTACATTTCTGGGTGGTCTTAGGTCACAGGATCATAGAATCATAGAAACATTTAGGTTGGAAAAAATCTTCAAGATCAATAAGTCCAAACGTCAACCTGACCTACCGAGTTCTATCACTAAACCATGTCCCGTAGTGCCACAGGTAAGACACCTTTTCTCTTCAGATCTGGAAGAAAAAGACCAAACCCAAAGAACGCACTATTATTAAGCCAATTTTGCCTGCTTGGACTTCTTCTGGCTGGCAATGACTTTAATCCTTCCCTGGGAGTAAACTGAATGTTGCACATTAGCGCAACACACCATAGAGCCTCCACCCTGGTGATGAGGTGGGACGAGGAGAGATGAGCTCTTCCTCCTTCCCCACTGCCCAAGCACCACTGTATTCAGACACTAGGGAGAGACTTCTGTGTAGCTAGGGATACAGGTGAGCAATATTTCTTCCACTATAATCCCTTCTCTTTTTTTTTTTTTTCCTTCCCCTCTCTAGACTCCTCGGAGTGGAAATGAAGGGGGCAGGAGGGCTTAAAGTTGATTTGTGTCATTCTAAACAAGGACACATTTGGGGAAGGTGGAGGAAAATTATGTTGTGCGATTTCTTTGCAGCATTGTCTCCCCTGTTGCCTGGTGATGATGGCACCCTCCAGGGCACTCAATATCAGCCCTTTCAGAAGGACTAAACTGACTCAAACATTGGAATATGAATGAAAATAAAGGCAACCTTGACTAAATCTCGAAATGGAAAACATAAAATTATATTAATTGGCTAATGTCATCAAAAACTAATTATCATAGCTATAATTTTCTGAGCCAGCCCTTTTTTTTTTCCCTACTGATAAATAATAATTATCTATTGGCTACAATAACGTGATATTCACAAAAGCACAATCCATTAAGATTTAATTGTAATGCCTACAAGTAAAAGTTTACACATTCAGAGGACACCATTAGGAATTGCTGTGTTAGGACCAAACTCTTCAAGTATTTCCTCAAATGTTTGTGGTGAGGTAGTTTGCCAGTTGGTGGGATAATCCTGGTAGTACTGATATATAGCTGGAATGGCCTGAGGACACAAATGAGACAAGGTTTGTGGGCATAGATTGCACCACCAAGGACAGTCGGAAAAACAAACAACCCTGCCGGCACACAAGCCAAGGGTGCCCAGAGACTTTTCATGTGCAATTTGTCCCAAGGAGCGGGCAGTAAACAGAGCTGCCCCAGGAGCAGAAAAGGGCTCAGACTCAGAATCGCAAACCGGCACGTCCTTTCTCTGGAAAAACAAGCCTACCCCAGCACCATAAACCAGCAGAGATCAGTTTTCTCTCAATGCCAGCTCAGCTGTGCAGAGCAAAAGCTGTGCCCGCTCCTCCCATACCTAGCTGGCTGCATCGGGAGGCAGCAGCGGTGTCCTTTGGGGTGATGCTCTCTGTTCCCACTGTCACCTGTAACGCAGACTCGGGCAAATGCCTTTCATGCCTCATGCACTGGTGCAGGGCAGCTCCCAGAACTGTTGTCTGAACACAGCAGATAAACTCTAGACCCCTTTGCCATGTACGTATCCAGCGCACGGTGTTTAACTCTCATTCACAATGCCTTGCTTACCTGTGGGAACACCACAGCAAGTAGTGTTGGGAGTGTGTGTAGTTTTCCTTCTGATTAAAACCAACCGTTGCCTAAGATAAACTGAAACTTTAGCTTTTTGCCGTAATGCAAATGGGCCTTTAAAATATAAATAGCACTTACAATTAGCTCAAACTTCAGCAGCCGGTGGTGACATAAAAGAAATGCTTGGTGAGAGCAAATGCTGAGTCATATAAAACTGACAAAATAATATGGGCAGTTATCACCAAAATGCATTATTTATCACTGAAACCCGTTGACGCCTGTGCTTACACAGGAACCCTCCTGTGATATTGAAGGCCAAAGTATCTTCTCTCCCTAACAACAGTGTTGTATCTTTGGCAACTCTAGCAGGAACTCAGAAAATCAATAGCACTTCATGAGCAAGGTCTCGGTCTTCTTCTTTTACGAGGATTCTGTCAATGCAAGTGGCCATTACTGTACTTTAAAGGCATGATATAAAATTGCTTCAACAAGATATAAGACACACGGTTTGAAAGAACCTGGTGAGAGTATTTTAGTCAAAGTTAAATAGTTTCATCACGTAATTACTTCTATTGGCACATCTCCAGCTGGATACACTCATGCAGGGTATGCGCCTTCTATGATGGGGTGGGGAAATTGTAAGGGAGGTCTGTCGATTTGATTCAGGTTGATCTAAACAAGGTCAAACTGCTAAAATGGAGCCACAACCAAGCATCCAATACTATTGACAGTAACACAGTAACAACAAAGTTGCTGTCTTTTTTTTTTTTTCTTATTCTTTTTTTCTAGCTAAGTGGTCTGAAAGTAGTTTTAGTTTTATAGCTGAAAAATGTCATCCTGATTTGCAGACTGGTAATTCATTTTCTAAGGACTGTTTAGAATTTATTCAGGGGGAAAGGAAGCTGCGCTGGTTCCTATAACTGATTCACATTATATGACAAAATTTAACTTTTGTATTTTATGGGATTTTATGAATTCCACTAAAACCATTAGCTGGTTGTCTCTTTGTGATTAAATTTAACCACTTATGCAATACTTTAAAGTGATGACAGTCTCGCCTGTATTTATGTTTTCTTTTGTTTAAAATGTATGTGTCTCAGAAAACCAGAACATTGCAGAGAAAAGCAAAAAACACTTACATCTATTCTCTGAGAATGAGAGAGCACCAAAAATCACCTAAAAATAGAAGGGTGAAAATACTTTCTGCTCGGAAAGGGCCACCCACAGCAGAGAAGAGATTTAGCACTAACTTTTCCTGACAAGACTTTTCAAGTGCTAAATACATTAACTCCCTGCCTCAGCCCCAAGGCCAGGCTTGTCTGCACTGCACGTACAGCGGCTCACTCCTGGGCTCTTTTTTCAGTGCTCCCTTCAGCCGAAGCCCTCCGGGTCTGGGTTATAGTTCAGTCTGGGGACCACTCCGGTCAGACAGTTTAGATGAGCCAAGACTTGCTTGGCCTTTTTAACCCCAAGCAGCCCACAAAGCTATCTCAATAGGCTTTGTAGCATCAGTCCACATGGCTTCACTTTATGCCCCAGAACATGTAACAGCTATCCTCAGGGTCATGCTATAAAAATGCTGCTTTAGAGTGCTGAAACACATTATTCCATACTCTTCTAACTGAAAACACTGCCTATAAGCAAGTCATATAGCCTCAGAGGGTGAGAGGCAATGTAATGTGATCGTGAACAGTCTGCAGGAAAAACAAACCCAACATGACCAGCGTGGACGTAAGTCACTTTGCTCCACTTGGCCTGGGAGCCAGGGATCAGTCCTCGGCCCTGAGGCATTCAGCACCACAGGCACTCGGGGCGTGAGGGGTGGGGAAAACAGCTGCATACCCCCAGGCTGCTCACCAGTCACCCTTCCGCCATTCACAACCTTCATCGGTTATCAACCACTGCTGCTCCTAGGTGCACTGAGGCGATTGGTATCTTGTATCTACAGACCGAATCCACTACTTCTGTACAGGTATAGATAATGCAGACATACTATGTAGAGATGAGTTTCCTATATTAAATTGCATTTATCAAGCTACTTTGATGATTGCACTTGTCCACTAATCTAGTGCAGTTGGTTCTTGAATGAATTGCTTCAAAGAGTTTCTTGCCTTTTTTTTTTTTTTTTTTTATTCCATAATTAGCTGGTCTGAGGTTTAAGACAAGAAATATTTAGCCCTGGAACAATGACAGAAGTAAAAATGAATGCTGTATCACCCAGCCAAGCCAGACGTAGGGTTTCTGACCTCCATAAAAACCCTCTCCATCTCTTTTCAGTGAGACACTCTTACATATATCTCTATAAGCTATGTCAAGGTCTCTTAGAAATTTTTCTAATCCATTCATTGTAAGTTCTGTATCTTTGTCTGATGCCAGTCAGTACCTTTGGACTGAAGGGTCAAAGGTTCAGGAATATGATAAACAGTACTGATAACACATTCCAAAATAACTTTTCTATCTGAAACATTCGCCCTAAAATGTTAACTGCTTAGGTACGATAGATGTAACAAATCATTGCATCTTCTGGAGGCTCTGATTTTCCATACTTCACACCAACAAGCCTCCTGCAGCGCACGACACAGCCCTGCACCACAGCTGACCGGCAATAATATCCACACTTACAGCTGACTCAAACTTTCACACTCAGAATCCATGCTACGCATCATATCATGAATTGCATGAGTTGATGATGTGTTCCTGGAGTCTACCTATTTATAAAGTGGTAAATTAAGTGTATTTGACTTGTCACCTTTTCTTAGATTCCCTAAATACTTATTTTTTAACATACTGAAATGTTGATAGTTTAATGTATGTCTATAAAGGCTCTGGGTTTCTTCTCCTTGATTTCTGTAAGACTATCCCCTCCATCAAGAGGCATTTCAGTTGCTAATATAGATCAAGATTATCAGCATGTGAGCTCTGTCTTCTTGTTGCATTCACAGTGAGAAAGTGCTAAGAAAATGCTCACTTGCATAAAAAAAGCAACAAAGCGGAAGTCAGGGATCAGTCCCTCCCATGTCTACAGCCCAGCCATGCAGAGAGGAGCTGCAACAACCACATGAGCTGCCTTCTTCCTGAAGGACAGGCTGAGCAACCTGGCTGATGGTGATTAAGGGATGTATTTGCTGCCATATGCCAGATACACGCAAGGATCACCTGAACAGTACACTATACAGTGGATGTGGCTCTTTAAAAAAAGAATAAGAGTCCAGGTATTTATTCCACTTCCCATTCATTTCAGGGGTTATTAACCTGTGTGCTTTGTCCCCCTACTCTTCACTTAACAATCCCTTAAACTTTTGAATCCTTGGGTGGGAATTTGAGATCATACCCAAAGATCTAAGTGCTATTTTCCAGGCACTACAAGAGCATAACATGTTAAATAACTGGCCATTAATGTCAAAAAATCAAGCTTTACCATACATTTTTGGCATTAATTTTATAAGTGCCATAAAACAGGCTTTTTACTGGGTAGGTTTGGTATATAATTTCTTCCACAAGAAGAACGGTTTCTGTATAGTTAACACATGTGGCAGGGTAAGGAAGCATAAAAACAACATCACTGTAAAATTCATACTAAATGATGGAAATAATAACTAGAATATGTGTAATTTGAGTAGCAGCCTGAAACAACAGGCAGAGAGTTGAACGGTGCAAAACCAGACAAACTACAAAGGAAAGTGGTCAAACCCTGACACCTGAGCAGAGGAGGAGATGCACATTTTTTGTCATTTTTCAGTCAAAAATACTCTTGCCGTGAAGAACAGAAGTACTTGAAGGAATTCACATGGCCCTAATCTGGAGATTTGCTGGATGCTGAGCTATAAACTCTGCAGCATCTCCTGGAAAGGGGGTGAGTTAAGTTGTGGAGGTGTGAGCGTGTGCGCAGGTAAGAGGGCTGCTTGCAGAGGGAGGTGATGTACATCTGTGCATCTTACAGTGGGACCAAGCCCTGTAATTTTCAAAGTAGAACAGCACGATGTTATTTAGCACAGGTGTCTCCATAATTGTGGTACTGAGAGAAATCAGTGCTCAATGGCCCACAGATTCACCTTTCCACCGGTATAATGTGACAAGTAGTCTGCAATACAGGAAAAAGAAAAGTAGGAATCGGTACAATCCACAGTACAGAAAGCATTTTTAGCTACATACTGACTCTCCTGTGTGACAAATATTTATTCAAGTGGTGCAGTTTCTGTTCAAAACCAAGTTTCCTCAATCAGGAAAACATAATAAATTTAACACCTCTATGATTTCAAACTCATGTAGCAGGAGCCATCTTAAAATGTTTCTGTTTCTTTCAGAAGTAATTCTGTTCCCTACGTAAAAAGGTATATGTCAAACCAATATAATCTTTCAGGCTTTTTCATTCTGACTACTGTAGTTTTAGAAACAATGAAATTCCTTTCTGAGGACAAATGACATGAATAAGTCAAACAATAATTTTAAGACTCAGTGTGAACATCAGCAGTAGGAGGCAAGCCCAACGTATTCCAATTCTAGCCTGGCACAAACATTTCTAGAAGAAAAAAAAAAAAAAGAAAACAAGACTCCAGACCGTGGGAGAGTAAAAAGCTTTACTTTCATGGGAAGTAATACTTCTGCCATAAATCTACAGGTAGGGATCTCACGAAAAGTGGAAAATTTATTTACCCTTCCGCTGTAGGATTTTCTTCTTCCTTTCTGCTACTTATACAGCTACTTGAGAAAGTCAAAATAAAATATTTAAAAGGATTAAAAAGAAGTAAATATGCTCTTTAGGAAATCAGCTTGTGCACATATATGTTAATGACATCTGATTGACTGATGCCACAAAAAAAAAAAAAAAGAAATAGAAAATCATATCCAATTTCAACCTGAATTCATCTGGTATCCAAGTATTGACTAAAACCCAACAGTACCTCGGGCAGCATTAGGCACAGCATTGCCAGCAGGTCGAGGGAAGTGATCCTTCCCCTCTACCCAACACTGGTGAGACGCATCCGGGTGCTGTGCCCAGTTCTGGGCTCCCCGGTACAAGACAAGCATGGACATACTGTTACGAGTCCAGCAAAGGGCCACCAAGGTGAATAAAGGTCTGGAGCATCTTTCATACAAGGACAGGCTGAGCGAGCTGCAACTGTTCAGCCTGGAGAAGGCTCAGAGGGAATCTTATCAGTGTGTATAGATACCTGATGGGAGGGAGTAAAGAAATTGGAGCCAGGCTCTTCTCAAGGGATGCCCAGTGACAGGACAAGAGGCAATGGGAACAAATTGAAATACAGGAAATTCTCCTTAAACATATGAAAAAGATTGTTTACTGTAGGGATGATTGGATGCTGGACCAGGTTGCCCAGAGAGGTTGTGGAGTCTCCTTTCTTGGAGATATTCAAAACCCAACTGGAAAGGGCCCTGAACAACCTGCTCTAGGCGACCCAGCTCTGAGCAGGAGGTTGAACTAGACCATCTCCTCAATTTGAGGACTTTGTGAAAACTCTGACTGTACCACACAAATGCAATTATCTAAATTCTCACTCTTTATCAAGTCTAATTATGCTAACAGGAGGACCCTTGAGGAAAAACTGTAACCAAAAACCTGCCTTCTGTCAACACCTTCCTAAACCCCAGGCATGCGTTGAGGGGAAGCACAGCACACACGGCTCTGCAGCCCTACAACAGCCCAGAATGCTGCTGAGACTTAAATAGGATTCTCTCAGCTGTCTAGGTTTCATGAGTCACTTCAATTTCCAAAATATTACAGGATCAGGAGTGCCCAAACATGGTGTAAAGTCGTTTGTAACCCTCTCCTTTTTGGCAGAAAGCATTGTGCTGCATTTTTTAGAAGTATAGCATAGACTATCACCCAAAATACTGTTTCCTCAAGTGCAGTGATGGGTGAATATCAGTGTTTTAGAAGGAGGCTGTCCTGAAAATGTGTATCATTCAGACCCATTCAGACTTGGCCTCTGTCTTACGCCTTATGGCAAACAGTTTTTACTGCTCATCACCCACAGAAACTGTGCTTTACATACAATCACCGGAACACATCTGTCCAGCTGCAGTGTGCGCGCACTATTGTGGCCTTGGTAGTTAGTGGAGGGCATTTCGTCTCTGAGGCAACTACATGCCAGTCCTCTTAACCTGTCCAGATGAAACCAGAAGGAATTAGAACTGTACCTTGAAAAGTCCCTTGGGAGCTCCAATCAAACTATGGGAAGATGGGGCAGAAAGCTGCAGAGGCCATCTCTGCAGTGACAGCCCCAGGTGAGGAGGAGCCCAGAGGTTCCACTAACTAAGGATTTGGGGTTATCACTGCTGGGTCTTTCTGAAAGGGGGACTGGCAAAAGCCTCAAAGCAGTCACCCAAAAGCTAAAAAACTCTCCTTCTTGAAAATTTAGAAACAGTTAAAAATTCAAAACCTAATGACAGTTTTAAGCTTTCTTATTGCTTCTGGTTCTAAACTATAGTTGTTAAGACTATACACAAATATTACTGCCCTTAAACCCATGTCAAATATGTGGTTTGAAATACAATCAAACTGCCGTCTTCATAAAGTGTGCCTTCAGCTAGAAAAACACTCAAAGAAGAGACTATAAATACCAGCAGGGAGCATCCTCTGGGTTTAAAGACGAGGAGACACACACATACACATGCATACAAACACCTTTAATGCCAAACACACAAAAAGAAATGCTAAAAAACCTCAGTAGCTTTTAAACCTGCAGAAAATGAGAAGGAAAAACCAAGAAAGTCAATCTTGGAGTTTGAAAACATGTAGTATTTTACAATATAGGCAAACATACTCTTTATTGTGCATTAAAACAGCACAGTCTTCTAGAAGGTTTTTATTGTTGTGGTTTTTTTTTTTTCCTCTAAAATAAAGAAGGTAACATACTTGCTCTCTATGTTCTCATCCTCTCAGATTTCTGAATAATTCTCCTTTAATAGCAATTGGACCCTGCTATGCAGATCAATTAAGAAACAACACTATCATTATAAAACCCCACATAGAAGAGCAACGTGGGGTTTTGCAGCAAGTATATAATTGGGCTAGCCTCACAGATGCATAAAAGGCAGCCATAGGGTAGCTGACCATGCCTTTCTTGTTAAAGAAGACAACAAAATTATCCCAAGTTCTCTTAAAATTAAGAACTAAATGTTCAGTTTAAAATATCAAATGAGAGTTCGTAAGTTACTTTTTCAAAACCGATATTCAGGATTTTTCAGTAAGTTTCCTATTAGCACTCCCCCATCCCCCTGAATACCATTATTTTTTCCCAGCTGTATAAATAGTCTTAGAGAGTATGGCCTGAATGAATGCACCGTTCAGAAAACAACATAATTACAGCCATTTCCAGCAAACTGTGTGCCAAAAAAGTTACAAATTAATTGAAGGTTAGCACTGAAAATTAAATCCTAGTCAGCTTGAAGTCATTTTTTAGGCTAGTTTATATAAAATTAAATAGGAAGTTCAGTCTCCCAGTGTTCCATCAGCTTAGTGGAGAGATTTCTAAGGTTCAGCTGAACAAGTGGTTTGTACTGTTCTGTCATGTGTAAAACTATTTTGCTCCCCGTGGGCATTTCTTGTTCTCAGTCTGCTTCCCAGGTTCTCCAAATGGAGAGACTAGCAGAACTTCTGGGCTCTTCCCCAGTCCTCCTGGCCATGGACTCCCTCCAGAAGAGACAAAAAGCTATTCAGATTGACCCCAGTCATTGTGAAGTCAGTCTACACCATCAATCTCACAACCTTCCACCTGTCTTTCTCTTCTACTTTGTTTCTCTGTAAGCTCTTTTATATGTCTCCCTGAAATGCATTGGCTGAAAATCAGAAAAAAAAAAAAATTACTTCTAGTGTAGAAAAAACAAGGAAGCAGAAAGCATGACTTTAGGATAAACACAGGTTTAGGTATTCCAGAAATCTCCACAGAGTCCAAACACAACAAAACCAGCATGAAGAAAAGATACAACATGCCACCATCAACAAGCTTGGTTAAAATGACCACAGTTAAGTCAGAGAGCCCAAGAATAACAGCAATCTTCAGCAAACCTCTTGCATCCATCCCACTTGGAAGCAGTTATGGAGCTGTTAGCCTCCTTGTTTCTTTGATCATTTCTTTTTGGAAGTTCAGTATCTGGAGATGAAGAATCAGGTGGATTTTCATGCTGTAGGCATACATCAATGATGGGCAGACATTTTAAATTTTAAATCAATTCCCAGAGTTATCCAGAAACATGTTCTTACTTTACATGAAATCCCAAAAGCTATTTCTATCTTTGCTTGAAAGCACTGCCCACGTGTCTTGGTTTTGTACACTATCCATGTTAAGCAAAACATTCAAGCAAGATCTCAGCAATTAAACTTGCATTTCAGTGTTTTGCCTGAAAGGGATACAAACACTCCCATGATGAGAGGTAAAAGCTAGGAGGCTTTCCAACGTATAAAAATTAAGCTTTCGGTCCAAGGAGGACGATCCTCTGTTTAGCTCCCTTCTTGTCTCCTGGATCAAAGTACCTCCCTGAGGAGACATCTTCTAGTGGTTAGATTTTCCGCTCCCGTTGGGAATCTGCTAAGCCCTCCTCATCCTAAATGAATCTAAACTTTCATCTCCCAGCTCCCAGGAAACTGCTGTAACCATCAAGCTGAGAAGGGACAACCACTACCTTTCCCCCTGTTCGGCAACTAGGTAACAACAACAAAAAAAAAGTTAGCAAAAGAGACCAAAAAGATGGTTCCTGAGTGGTTAAGGCATTCCCATGAGAAAGAGGAGGCCAGGTCTGTGTGTCTACTTTATGGACTTTTTATTCTTCTCTACCAAATGTTTAATATTACAGGCAGCAGTGAATCCCTCACCCCGCTCCCACCTCAGTGCCCAAACCACTGCGCAGCCCAGTCATACCCTACTTTAACACCCAGCTGGCACTGCTAAAATTACCAACATAACATTACCACAATAAAAATCTTGTCATCAAAACTGACAAAGAGGGGAAAAAATAAGTTTTATATTGGTTCCTGGGTGAGTGAATATTACTTCAATATTCAACTGAAATATGTTTGTCAAGCATAATTAGCCTTTTAAGCATTTTAAAAATAATTGGTGAAGTTGTAGGTCAAAAGGCTGTTGCACAGAAAGCCTGAATTTTGAAAACATTGCTGGCAAGTATTTTCTGACATATTCTCAGCCTCTTCATTCTCTGTTTTTGTTGTTCTTTTTTTTATCCATGAAGGGTATATAAAGGGCATCTAAAACTTTAGTCAATAGATCCATTATTATGATTGGCTGAAAACCATAAAATGCATCCATCAAGCCATTGTGTTGCATCTTGTGTTAAATTATGGTGATAAATAGTCCTTTTTTCATGACGTCACCTACTAATCTATTCAGAAATCCATTCACCACTGCCATTATGCATCACTCACGCTCATGCCAGCTTGCTGAAAAATCCTTCACATGACACGGCCCTGCAAGACTGCGTGCTACTCTGTGGAGACAGATATTTTCTGTTGCTTTTATGTCCTATTGTGAAACAATTGTTTTTCTGGTTCCCAGAGTTACCCCAAGCGTGTAGTAATGTCCTCAGCTATCAGCTTTGGGCATTGTAGCTCATGTACTTTTAATTGTTTACAACTTACATCAGAACTGGATTGAGTCCATTTGTACTCATATTGTTTTATCACTACAGGATGATACATTTTGCCACCTTCTTCTAGGTCAAAATTGAATCCTATTGAGAGCCTTTGAACAGAGAACTAATATTCACAGGAGCTGAGCTGGGGATGTATAGCAATTTTATTATTATGTTTGGGATTTTGCTTTGAATTTAGACAAATCTTTCTTGTATAATTAGATTTCATAACACTTGAATTACAGCTTACAAAAACAACAATGAAAAAGAATAAAAATATTTGGCTAAAATTACTTTAAATCAAATGATTGCCTGTGAAAACAAAGAACATTACCAGCTTTACTTTTTTTTCATGCTTCCTTATTATTATACATCCATCTTATCTTTTGTTTAAATAAACTGCCTCTTTCTTCCATCATTTAGTAAAGAACAGAAGAGACAGGATAAGTCAGGGCTAGCCTGTATAAGATACTTGTCTTACATTTTATTACTAACTGAAGAAAATTAGGGATGTGTTTAAAGGATTGCAGAAATACTTTGCATTTACAATACTCATTTAAATTTAAAAACAAACAAACAAACAAAAAAAGCACATTAAAAAAGGCTTATTTCCTACTTCTGACATGTATGGCAAATAAATGGGAAAAGCATGATGTGGAGGAGTAGTGTCAAAAGCAAGAACCAACAGCAAAAACATCATATCATTTCAGACTCATAATCTTCTTTTCTTGTTATTATCAGCAGTACAACACAAAAACAAAACCAAAGAAAGGATATAGCACCTCTTCTTACACAGAATACGCAAGGATCTGCATCACTAAGGCACAGAAAGCAGCTACTTTTTTTTTCCCTCCCTTTCTCTCTGGTATTTCCAGCACTACTAAATGTTGAATTAAGCCTAAGGGAAGTTGGCTTCAGCTCAAGATATGAACAAAAAGCTAACTGATGTAGTAATGATTCTTTTCCTTGCCCCCTCTAAAGGAGGAACAGAACTAAAAATCAAGCTTGAAGAGACTGGGTGCTCTTATCAGCCAGATTTTTTCACAGCTGTATCTGAGCACCACCCTTTCATGCCCATGTGGTTTTGTTGGTGGGGATGCTGGAGAGCACCTTCCACATGTTACTAAACACAGACTCACCTTTTCCTCGTCCTACAGGCTGCAGATCTCTACATCTCACCACTCTCAAAAAGAAAGAAGGCAGGAAACACACAGCAGACAGAACAGTCTGTGCTCATCCAGAGTCCAAGAGCCTAAATGCCACCTGCCAGAAAGTAGGTATCACTGGCTATAATTGTGCCACCTGTTTTACATTAATGACAAGCTAGGCGCAGTGGCACAATCCCACCTGCAGTACAGTGTTTCCTACTGCCTGCTCCGCTGATGAGATGCATCTCCACATAATTAACAGAAGAAAGTTCTTTCACCTGCATTGCAATGACACAAGAATAGAAGGAACTGCCTCCAGTGACACACCAGCCTTTCATATCCTACTTTTTGCAGCACCATAAAAAATGCATTGCAAGGAGTAGTTTGGTTCCTTTCTTTATGCATAGCCTTTCTTTGTTAGCGAGGTACTGACTCCAAAAGGCTTGGGGGAAAAAGCTGAAAAGTGAAAATTATCATTCTAATATTTAGAAGAAGGGATTTAGCCTCCTGAATCATCTCCAAATGATTATGCAGAAGAACTATACTTAAACCTAAAGCTCACCAATATACTAAATCTTTGTAACAGAATCTACTTAGCAGAAGAGAATAATGCCTTGTGTCTCTTTTTCACTCATTCTTGTCGTTGCTCTAACCTCCGCCTTATGTCATTACTTTTACTGGTAAAATGATGAAATAAGCCACTGTACAGTTAATAAATTGGATTGGATTGGAAGGACTAAATACCTAAATATGTCTGAGCATTCAGCAAAAAGCTTTGAGGTGGCAGAAGGAATTTTACTTCTAGAACCCCTAGAAAGCCATGAAAATGTAGAAATACAGCTGAAGTACTTCTGGAGAATGCAAATTGTCAACATAATTTTCAAATTCTTTTCAAATTCAAATTCCAGCTTCTGTTGGGAGCTGATGTACAGTACATAAGGTTCACTCTGGGTAGCATCAGCTAGCAACATTTATAGAAACTTTTTTTCATCCATTGAAAAAGTAAAGCCTAAGTATGATACATTCAAAGATGATTTGCAAAATTCTGGGGTTTGCTTACGTACGCAGACTGTCAGCTGAACCTCCCCACTGCAGATACTCATGAGACTTGAAACTTGGGAACTCACTTGAAGGGGATGACCAGAACTGATAGTTTGGCAAAGGTCTGTGCTAGGTGAACAACAGGAATTTGATAAAAGCAGAATTAACTTGAACATTCTTTCATGTTTGATTTCTCTCAGTTTATATTATATCAATCAAAACCAGAGGTCTAAATACTCAGATACAAACGGGGAATAAAAAGTGGGCTTTGATGCAGTATGAATCCAAGGGCCAGGAAGCACCCAACATCTCTGAAATGCCCTGTTACTGTGAACAATTTTCACCACAACTGTACCAAAATGTATGTCAAGCATGGCATTCAGAGCCTTAATTTGCTGAGGCGCTTAGCACTTGTTGGTCCTGTGCATAGCATTCAGACAGGGCTAGGACTGAACAGAAAAATTAGCCATAAAGTTTAGGCAGCCTTTTACACTACACTTTTGTATTTTGTGCTCTCAAAACCTGATTCTAACACGGTTTAGTTCTTCCCTGCCTCATAAGAGTAATATCTGCTGATGACTCTAAGGCAATAAATACCATCTTGAAGAGTGTCACATGAAAAAACAGTAATTTTACACCTTCAGAACACTACATAGACATCACCTTATTGAGCTTTATTTACAGGTAGTCATAGCAGCGGATAGCTGTGCTTTACTTTTCCATGAGATGTACTATTGCTCTATGAAATCAAGTACACTTGTCTTATTCCACTGACTTCTGAGGGACTACTTCTGTGAGGAAAGAGATATATTTATCCCACTACCTGCTGCCCACTGTGTTTACCTGCTAAGTACCTATAGTGCTAGGTGATAATGTGCTGTTCTGTTTTCAACAATCCAGAGTGCAATGGAATACACTACTAATTCTGATAGGTCTGTGAGGACACCTTTGAAAATGTTTTAAAAGATAGATCAGTGTCTCATCAAGGCAGAGATTAAGTGAAAATACTTTCAAATTTGTCATGCAGCATTGTATCTGTTGCGTTATTTATTATTTCATAGCACATGCAAAGTAATAGATCAAATATACTTTGGAGAATCCTTGGAGATATGAATGCCTTTTGGTATGTTTAAATATACTGGCCAGCAAAACTGCAGCTTGGCATTTTACTTTCTTCCTAAGACAACAAAGAGATTGTCACTGCCTATGAAGACAATGCTGTTCCTTGTCTGTATTGGTTAAGAAATCTAAACTCTATCTACTTCCCCTGGCTAAAAATGTTCTTACTCTGCAAAACCACCATCCTGTGTGCTGTGCTGCATCACTCATACCTCTCCTGAAGTTTAAATGTTAGTCTTGGTTTAGAGATGCTGTCTTTCAGCATCTCTAATTGCTATGCATTGGGCAAACAACAAACACGCGGATGGAGCTGGCCACCGGCACTGTCCCAAGCACATTGCTGTCTGTCCTTCGGAGAACTGAATGGGCCAGAGGGAGGGATGGAGCAGACACCAATGTAATGGAAAAAACTTACTTCTCCCTTCTCTCTTCTTCATATGATTTCACGTAAGCAAATATGGGAAGTAATACCACAGCATATTGTTTGCAATATGCTTTCTTGGCCATAGGGAAAGGAAACAGTTCGGGGATTCTTTTAAAAGCAGTTAGCATGACATATAGTCTTTATATTTTGCTTAGATGATGCCTGCCTTCTGCTTGTCTTATTTATTTAGGTTGCAAGTCCTCTTAGCAGGAGTGCTCCTCTCAAATCTATTTTGAAAATCCAATAAATAGAATATTCTACTGTAAAATAATTAAAACATTATTAACAGTCATCCTTACAGCTTCTCACTCTCCTAATTTCCTTGCTAAAATGCTCTGCTAAGAAGACAAAGTTGAATGTTCCCTGCCATAATGGGTGCCTTTTTCCAGATACTTTGTCTATATAGGACAATTAAAGAAGATCAGAATGACAGTGATTACCAAAAGCAAAAGATAACATCATATTCAAAGAGCAAAAATTGGATATAAGACCTCAAAATATCTTTACACAAATATCAAAGTTAAAAAGAAGGAAAAGGAGTTAAAAGAAATTATTAAGTAACAAAAGGCTTTTTTTCCCATACCGTTCAGATCATTCATGGCATTATGGTTTGAAAAGAGGGTGACAGAAAAAGAGTAGGAGGTTGTCTAAAATTTTACATTGGAAACAAACAGGTACAGACAATGAGAGAATAAGTGTGCTGAAAGCTGTGGTTCCTTACTGAGAAATGTTAATGTACAAGTCAAGCCTAAGAAGGAGAAATCGCCAAAAACAACAAAGAAAAAATGTAGATGTGACAGACAGAGATGCCAGGCAACAATCAAAGAAAACAGATACATAACCTAGTTATTCAGACATGCAGGATAACTCCTATTATCCTCCCATTATTATGAGGATAGTGGTATGTGCAGGAAAGTCATACACAATGTCCCAGGACACACTTGAAACACAGCAGAGAAGCTCTTGACTTCAAGGATCCTATATTAAGTCTCCAGTGAAGACACAGGGTGAGATATTACAGATCTAAAGAATATCATACAGTTAAAAGCTGTCAGAGGAGAGAGGGGGAGATCAGCTGTCTGAAGAGATAAGCTGAAACACAGGCTTTCTACAGAAATATACAAAAATTAGGACTTAACAAGGTTTCCACACAGAAGATGACTACAGAGTGACACACAAAATTTGTGTTCTCTATACTTAGAGTTTAAAGATGTGTATTTTCTTACGAATGCTTTCATCCTAGTTAAATAAGCTTTACTTTCTGAAGGACATCTAGTCCACTTAGTCATTACCCCTAACTACTCTGAAGAGGGAACGGAATTTGTCAGTCTTGCTGTGGTGGTAACGGTTTGTACTGAAACGGTTTGTCCAGTCTGCCGATTGCAACCACAGCCACATTGCCCTGTTTCTGCTTACTTAAAAATGGACACACTTCTTTAGAAAATAAGTGAAGACCAAGCAATGCTATTTGTAGTGGAAGACGCAACAGAGTTCTCCTTCAGGAAGAGATTTGCATGGGCTGAGCTGCTGGTGAAGAAAAAGTTGTCAGAATATTGTCAAGTATTAGCTGCTTCTCTTCTACATTTCAAAGTAATTCCTTTTGTTACTCTTTTGTGTTTTTATTAATCTGTTACAAATTGGATTCTAACAAAACCTCTAGTTTCTTTCCCCAATCTCCGCCCATGTAGGATAATTTCTTCCTTTTAATGGCTCATCTGGTAGTTTGCTTCTAGTTCTCATCTCACACTACCATTTTGGGATTAATTCTACCTGCAAGTGAAGCTGCACTCAATCAAAACACAAGTGAATCACAGACGCATGCACTGAATGAAGTGCAAGCATTTCCAGCATCCCCTTCAGGCCTGTTGGTAGAAATATACAGGGTGAGCATCACCAGCTGATCAGCGTCAAGGTAACAAGAGACGAAAAGTTTAAAGTTTAATTAACATCCCATTTCCAGCACCCATTCTTACAAATAGCTTGTCCAAACATGAACCCCAAAAGGAGTGAAAAAAAGATTCTTTGATTTCCCTGGAATCACAAGCTAATATATTCCCCAGTGAAGATGGAGGAAAGAGGAATGCATATTTCAGTCTGATACCTCCACAGCACTTTGTAAAAACAAACCAATTTCTTTGAGCGAGTTGTCATTCGGCAGCTATTTCCCAACCTTTCTTTTATTCCAAACCCATTTCAGGTACTGTACTTTACACCTCTATATGCAGGTTAAAATATTTTATAACAGCTATGTTTCAACAGCAGAATACAGTCACTCAGTAGACAAAGATGTGCTCAGAGCTTCATGAATACATTCAGCAGTTAGGAATTGGGGAGAGAGGAGCACAGGGAAATGGATTTAGTGTTTGCATTCATTTCTGGGCATGAAACATTTTTCTCTCATTTAAAGAACTGTATTTGACTAGTTTGACATGTTGAAGATCCAGCTGGAGAGCAGCACCAGATGAGACCATGCTTACCAGCAACAAGAAAATGTCTCCAGTGCATGTTTCCTTGCCAGTGGTTTCCAGAAAGTGACAGGCTGCGGGGGGATCAGCGTATCAGCTGTTTCATTGTGCTCATTCTACATTCAGGCGCTCAAGACATGCTGGTGAACTCACCCAATTGCTAAGTAGATCAGCACTGTAATATCAAACTGAGGGAAAACTTTCGCAGGAGGATTAGCAATGTAACAGCAGAGCCCTCCCGACACATGAAAAACCATCTACATAAAGGGCTGTGTTGCCTTGGGAAGTGATACTGACCACTCTCTATTATGTACACAGGACGACTGCGATGCTGTGACTATACCCGTGTGAACACGTTTTGCAGTGCCCGGTAGCATTCCTGGGCACTGAGACAAGATTGTCTCCACTCGAGTTATCTGCACTCCCTCTAGCCCAGCTTGGAGCAGGGTCAGCTACTGCTCTCCCAAAACACTCTTGGGTGCAGTTCAGGACTCAGCATGGGGTAGGTGCCGTTCTCAATTGGCAATTTACTATAGTATGGAGGCAGCCCAAGCGTGTGAAGGTTCCCAAACGTCCAGAAGATTACACATTTATGTAGAGATGGCTAAGTTTGTAACTATATGCATAGTCAGGTTTCCAATAAAACAAAGGACTGAATGGGTGGGTCTGAAAATCAAGAAGGTAGCTTCCCATACCCAGGGCTTTTTCTGCTCTCTTTAATTAAATTTGTAGTTTAAAAAATCACAGTAATATTCGTTGATAAAACCACCCTTTCTGTTTTCTCTTTCTATATGGCTGTCCATATAGACATGAACATACAGTTTTGATCTTATCCATCACTGGGACAATGACTTCTCATTTTAGACATCTGACTTCCCCTGGGCAATTCAGGGCATGGGCTTAGTGTAGGTACCCTGAAATGTCCTATGGAGGAGCCTTGTGCTCTCTCTCCACTGATTACATATTGATGAATAGATCTGTATCCCTATTTTAGACATCTAAATTCAGTGCTTAAAATTAAGTAGACTCAATATTCACCAGAGTTTGCATTGAGCTACATAGACTGTTGGTATCTTTCCACAAACATATAACCCATTGGATCATTCCTACCTTCAGTACTTGTGATCAACAAGAAGATTCAGCCACAAAAAGATATCCTTCCCCTTTCCTGGGTCTTCATTTTATAGGGAAAAAAAATGTGGATAGAGGTTCAAATACGTCCCTACCAAGAACCTGTGGTGGAAAACTGCAAAGAAGAGTTTCAAAACGAGGAAACTAAAGCTTACGCGCTCATCCCCTTAGCCTCTGGGACACAGTATTTCTTTTGCTATGAGTCATTTTGTCCTTCTCTACTATACTGAATTTCTTCCTTGACTCCCTACAAGCCGTAGCAAGCCTCTGTCACTTCCAATTAAGCTGTTTCCCCAGGAGCACATTGGGATCGGCATTGGTCTGTGCATACGTCTGCTCATGGCTAGGTCCATCAGGCCCTTCAGCAGTGCTGTTTCTGTGCGAGGCAGCTAGTTGTAAGTCTGAGGCCAGAGGCCAACAGAAAGAGAAAGATGCTCATCAACTTTCACAGACTAGTCCTGTCTTTTCACCTCTGATTAGTCAGCTCTTAAATATCTTGGCTGGAGAATGCCACTCGCTTCCTGTTTGATTGATAAGGTGGGTAAAGCCACTAGTGTCAAGGGACAATAGATGCTACTGTGTTTCTGGCCTTTCTCTGAATAATACTGACTGCCATTGATATAGTTGCTGGTGTTGACTTTTTCTCAGCTGTCTGAGGTTAGCAGCTGCTAACTAGTTTGATAAGAAGCAAGCTTCAATGCATCTACAGACCACAAGGAAAAGCAAGGCCATGAGTCTCCTCTGCCAAAGCTGAGAGGCTAGTAACAGCGCCTCTAGTTAAAATGCATTTTATAATGCACAGAAATACATAAATGTTGGGCTGAATGGGAAATTACTTTCTCCTTATGGAAGCTAAGACTTCCAAACAACATACAATTCCTCAAGACAGAGCAATGAGAAAGCTGGCCATGTACCAACCTGGAACTCTCTCTAGTACAGAAGAATTATCTTATAGATTGTATGGATTCTTTCCAAGCTGTATTATATTTTTTTTTCTCTTTCTAGGTTTTAAATTGTTTTACATGAAATATTAAAACTAGTTTAAAAAATCAGACACCCATTGCTATGTTTACCAAATCTTGAATTGGTAAATTGGTAACAAGTTTCCCTGCATATTAGATAAGTTTTAGAGGATGGTAACAGCAAACCGGACACAATTCACCAGAAATAAGTAAATGAATAAATAAATAAATAATGCAATATGGACGGGCAGTCAGAATCTCTGTCAAAGATCTGCAGCGCCTTGGGTATAAATATGTGCGGTTCCACTGACTTTAATGACATCAGGCCAGTTTAAGACAGCTTGACACCTAACTCGGTTTGGGCTGTTAGCAGTACCATCAAAGACATAATCAGCTGCTTTCTGGCGTCTGATCTGCTTTTCTGCTGCTGGGGCCAACCACATATTCTTCATCTGCACCTAAAGAGAAGGTGATGACTTTACATCACACAGAAAGTTAACATATCTAAAAAGTTTTCATGTTTTTTCTAAAGTGAGGTAAATAAATCTAGATTGGTTGTTGTTGTTGTTTACAAAAAAAAAAAAAGCTAACACTGGGTGTATTTTAAATTATCTTTCTAAAAAAGAGAGAACAGGTTCAAAACTTAAAACTTTTTCATTATAATTTTTAAGACATCACAATTCTTCACTAACACTGTGGCTGGATAATACTTCTGAGACAAATCTGACCAGCTATTTCTGACTGCAAATCAGGGGACATGATTAGATCCTAAGTGGCTTAAGACCTGGCTGCTTTGGAAATCTCTTCTCTTCCTATTGTTATATCAACAAAAATCAGGCAACTGCTAGAGTTGGAATCCCTTTCATATAAACAAGAGGGATTGTTTTAGCTTTGTAATCTACACAGACAATCCTCAATTTTGGAATTTTATCCTTTCTGATTCAAAGACCCACTTTATTAACCTTCTGGGTGTACGGCAAAAACTATTTATTTTAATTAAGCAACTCAAGAAGTGGGCAGCTGAAGGCCAAAGAGTTTGGGTTACTAGTGCTATGATTACTGTGAAAGAGTATTATTTATTTGATAGCACTTGCTGATGCATAGCTATTTGTTGTATTGTTATAGGAAAATAGGATAGCTTTCTTATAAATATCAAAAAAATCAAAATAAACATCAGTATGTTAACAGGGCAAAAACAGGGACTGGCACCACAAAGATACTAAGATTTGGCACTATTTTGAAAGTTTTGTACTATTATATGAACAGACAAACAAAGCAAATTGCATGGGGACCCCCAAAATTTTCTCTTACTAAGATATACTCCTCCCATAGTGGTTTTATTTCTGATCACAAGTAAAAGCGGATTAGATTTTTTTTTTTTTACTAAAAGGGTTGCAGAACTGTGAGAACTAACATTCACTTCATAAAATATAGACACAAGAAAATATGAAATTACTGGGGCCAGAGCCTCTTGGGTCTTACAGAACCATGGGCTGAATTCATCTTTGTTGAAATGACCTAACTTTTGAAAGTCTTGTGGAAGAATGGTTTGTTGAATTATAGATCGTAATGTTTCATACCAGATGCTGCTTTCCTTAAAAGGTGTCCTTTTCCCTCTTACCCTAATTCACAGCCATGTTCTCTGACAACTCCTTTCCAGTGGACACACCAGTTGTATTCCATGTTAGCTTTGGCATATGAAGTATTCATAGCTCTACCTTAAAGAAAATTTTGCCCAGGTTTCACAGAGTTTACCTATATTCACAATATGAACCTGTGTTTCAAAATATGTTCTGTATCTAGAGAGTCATGCCTTTGTCTTGCAGTGGGCTACAACATATGTCATTCCACCTGCAGTTCCCTCTGATCCTAGCACCGCTGGCTGAGATCAAACAGAGCACACAGACCATTTGACATAACCAATAAAGCCATTTGATGCCCACATTAACACACATCCTTTTTGTAAGATGTCATTAGACAAAAACACTGGGGCAAATGGTAAGTGAACTATGCAGGTTAGAAAATACCAATTCCGTACATTTGTTAGCAGACTTTTAAAAGAAAATGTGCCATTATAAGATAATAGCTGTGTCTAAGGTTCATAAAGGAACATAAAGAAGTGAGGTGTTCAAATTACGTTCCTCACTTCTACTGTTTCTGCTTAACTGGTCATCTATCCAAGAATACCAAATATTGTAAAGTATATTTTAGCACCAGAAAAATGACTGGCAATAGCAGCAATGAGATAGCAACAATGACAGACTGTCCCCAATGAATATTCCCCCATAATAAAACCACACTTACAATCTATGCTCCTCCTGCATTTTCTCAAGGCATCATGAATCTAATACTCAACTACTGTAAATCACTGCAGCTCTGCAGTGATCACCAATTTAAAACAGATAAGGATCGGTCAATGAGTCTTTAATGAGAGCTGGTTTATCACTGTTGTTTTTATGCAACTGTTACCCAGAAGTGCCATAGGAAGAAAACATTAAAGAAGCCAACTGATTTGGAAAAATATTAATATCATCAAATAAAAAAGGCTGAGAACCTAATCTAGTGCTCAGGTACAGTGCTTCAGGTGCAACATGGCACCAGCAAAGCTGCAGGGAATAGCGAGTCTGTGTATCGCCGCTATATCTTGAACTCTGCCGCAGGACCCAGTATCATTGATCTGAACGAATAAAAAGGCCTGGAAATATCACACGCAGATCTGGGGAGATCTCCGTTACCTCTTCTACAGCCACAGAAGATCTCATGTGCAGCACAACCAATACAGATCCCATATTAAGAGTGTGGGAAGCAGGATTTAGGGAACCTGCACAGCCCTGGGATGCAAACTTAGAATACCAGAGACATAAAACAGTTCCATACCATATCTAAGGATTTTTCTTGCCCTGATTCTCCCAATTCCTCCTTTCCAACCAGGATTTGGGCCCTTGTTAAATATCTCTAAAGGTAAACAAACAACTCCTCTTCCTAGCAGAACTGCAAAGCAAAACAATATGAGCCTGAGTGTGAGCACGCCTGCAAGCCCCAGACACGAGCGCTCAGCGCGATGAGCCTCTGCAGTACCCCAGCTCCGGTGGTAACAGGCTTGCTCTGCGCCCAGGTGTTTCTTTGTCTGATTTGGTTTTATTTTTCCTAACAGGTACTGCTATATTTGCACATGAGCAGCTCCTACACTGTCACAATTGCTATATGGAGGGATTGTTGTACTTCCCAACAACTGCGTCCGTCGCACCAGGCAGATGCTTTCTGTGCCTGATTTGTAGAGATGTGTATGAAGTTTTGAGGCAACTGTGACCGTCCACCAATAACACACGTCCGTCTTTGAAAAGACTTTTTTTTGCTCCCAGATATCTTCCACCTGATTCGCTACGTAATTAAATAAGAAATACAAATATGATAATATAACTACAGAGTATGAATTCAATTTTACTATGGTAATTATGTTCCTTCTGTTTTAAAAAAATGTGTAGGGTTCAAAGAAAAGTCTTTCAAAAAATGTTACAAACCTACAGGGGCTTGTAGATAAAATCACATGTACAATTTCATGTTAAATAATAAAGAGTTAATGGTAATTAACAAAAACACATGACTTCAGTAATTGCTGAATCATTTTTTATTCAGCACTTACATTTTTAATGGTAGATTTTTTAATTTCACAGAGCTTTGCTGATTATTAAACATTTCCAAGAAGGTTTACAGCCATAAATTATGTTGGTTGTTTTTTTTTTCTGTATACAGCAACTCTATTGTTATGATTTAACCTAAAGAATACTAAATTAAAATTGATTTACTAAATAGGTTAAGGATAGCATACTTATTCAAGATTTCAACCCTATTTCATGCTTAGACAGGCAGATCTTAATTATACACAAAAGAATACAAATGTTATTAGCATGATAATAATTATTTAGAAGTCGTCCTCTTTAAAAAAAAAAATTAAAGCAGTATTGTCATTCGTGCAGCCACATTTTTCAATAGAATGACAGCTACGCTAGTCATAGATATGTTCAAAGAACATATACAATATTCAAAGCTGTGCAGCCGACATGTTATCAGGATAAGCTAGAGTAGGTACTGCCAGAAACGCACTGCACACTAATCATTATGTCCTACCCATGGTACTACATGCAAATACGATCCTTTGTGACATTTTGTCAAATATTTTGAGGTTTCTATACTTATCGTTTTTCCCTTTGCACTCATTAACATACAGCCACCCAGAAACTGTATTTGTGAATTGTTTGTACTTCAGTTCTTCACAGTGATAACACCATGACAAATTAATGAAAGGAAAATTAAAGATTTAAGTATTTCGAAGTCTAGCAGATGAGCCAAAGGGTAACAGAATTCAAGTTTACATTTGCAACCTAGCTTCCTCCTAACTGATGGAGAAAATGCAGCATTTCAGTCTGCATTTGTGCTCTCAGAGATGTAAACCTTACATATAGTACCCAGCATACGACACTCTCGATAAATCAATTTATAGGTCCTGCATTTTCCTAGCCTACACTGCAGGTCAATACTTTCTGTCAATGAGCCCATATTCTATCAGATTGAGAAAATGTAAAAATGGCTCAGGACTAAGCAGTTGGCTACCGTACAAGCAATGCATTTCTCAACATTGATTTGCCAGAAGTGTTTCTGTTGTCTTGTTGCTCTAGGCTGGCATTTTTAATTATTTCTGAGACAAATGGATCATTCATACACAGAAAATCTGTAGGGCTTCTTATCAAATTAATAAAATAATAATGAAAGTAGTCATTTTGGACTGCAAACTGTCAAAATACCTGAAAAGCTCTACAGTAATCTACATGCTTAAGCAAACTAAAACGTGTCTCCGTGTTATTTTAAATCCTAAGTACTATGACATAAAATAGATTGTATAGTGTCCATTGTATACAATGACACCTACTGTGACAAAACCGACTATGTTTAATGACCTTTTTAAATCTTATACCTAGAGTCCATAAAAGCATTGTAATTCAGTTGTAAAACACACTTTAATAATCAAAATGCAGCTGTTAAAATAGCATTGCTCATAATTCTAACTTCAGGCAATTTTTTTGTTTTTAATGCAGAAGAGCAGACCACAGTTTAAAATTCCTATGAGGTCACTATTGGCCATTACAGTGTTTTTTTGCAACTTAATAATAGATGTTTTAAAGTTTAAGTGCAGCCTCAGGCACTCATAAGCATTTATTACAAATCGCTGGTTGCCTCCCTTATGCAGAGAGGAATAACATTTACATACAGTAGCACAGATTAATAAGATAAAAAATTTGAAAAAGCCGTCAGTCAGGGAGTGAAACTGGTGCTAATAAAGCCCACTATATTCTTCGGAAATATCAAGCCGTCTGTTCCAATATTTTGCCATTCCCCATGAGGTATACAAATCCAAATCAGATAAGACTCAAGCAATGCCAAAGACATGCTGCTCTGCTCTCCAGTGGCATCCAGCTGAATCTTTTATTTATCTTCAGAGCAATTGTACATTCTAGGATACTAAAGACTGAAATAAACTGAACATCCCTCATCTGAAAGTTTCATAAAATGGGGCCCACTTCTGCCTTGTTTGCTAAGCTGTGATCAGCGGCTGCAGCGCAGCGCAAAGCGGGCGCTACGCTGAGCGCGCGTAATAGCAGGCGCGGGACCTCGCCAGCGAAGGCCAGTGAAAAAGCACGGCAGCTCGCTGCACTTGAACACGATGCTCACATGAAACAGAACACAGAGGAAATCAAATTGCTTAAGCAAAGGAAATCCAGGCTGTCTTACACTTTTCTGCTTTATATTAGAAAGACAGGTTATAAGCCCGGCTGCCAAAGACATTAGGCAAGGTAAAGTGCAATTCCTGTAAAATAGCACACACAATGTGGCATTATGATTAAACTGCAAAGGTACTTGTTATAACAAATCACTTTGTAAATCAAATAAACTACAGCATAAAAAAAGAACATAAAATCATTTCTGCACCCTGGTAATGCCAATAATTTTGAAAGTACAGCATTAAGAACACAAAGTCAGAAGGGGACCAATCAGTAATTTTTAGTGAGATTTCTCCCAAAGATAAAACACCTTTATTTATACAAATATTTGTACCACTCTCCTCCTGAGCTCGCCTGCGAATTGAAGACAGAAAAAGAGATACAGTTTCCTTCTCATTTTTCTTATAGAACACTGTCATATTAACATTGAATAATTACTAAAAATTGTAATACACTGGTGTAATATTACCTTTTGCCAAATTGCATTAATCAAAAAGTGAGCTCAGTGCAATCAAGTAATTAAGTGTAAAAAAATTCTGCGTATTTGCATAGCCTATCTTCCCAGGATTACTTGCTGTACCGTGGTGGTTTTAATTCCCCAGTTTTTTGTTGTGGTTTAGTGCAGAGATGCCAAGCACAAGGTAAGTAAATGGGAGCAAACCAGCCGATGAGCAGAGGTGATAGGAAAGTGTCCAAGGAGGGGCGAGGAATGGCAGGTGAGCATCTGACAGCCACCTTGCCTACTCGGAGTGTGTACACAATCAAATAAATCCTGCTTGACCTCCTCGGAAACCAGACTATTGTTCACCAGCAGAAGTAGTAAACACGGCTGCTTAATTACACACGAGCAAGCATTCTGGTACGTCGGGCTCATGATAGAAAAATAAGGGGTTTCTTGTTCTTCTGGGTTTCTTTCAGAGACAAAAAAAATGTATACATAGTAAAGATCATTTCAGGTATATATTAAACTGGGTAAGTCAGAAAGAGCTCCTTTGTATAATGTCACAAAGCAACCTTTAATGCTAATAGAATAAATGCACACACCATTATTTTTCCAGTCTTTTGTCTCACAAGTTTATTTTAGAGGTGAGCAAAGGTTTCTGTCCAGATCGGCACCTAAACTTGTAGAATCACAGTACCAAAAAAATATTAATTGGGAAAATGGATTTTATTAAAAAATGGGGATTTTTGCTGATTTTTTTGTTGTTGTTTGTTTGTCATAGCTGTGTCTGTAAAGCGTGGTTTCCTCCACCAGTCTATCCTAGGCTAGCTGTGAATAGTGCCCATTTTGAGATTAGGAGATTAGGTTATTCATCACTTGAGATGCTCCCTGCTGTGCTGCTACTATCAGAGCGCAGCCAAATCAAAACATCTCTGGAAGGCATTTCAGAATAATTGAATGCATCATAATTTCCCTATTAATACATATCTCATATTACAGATTATGCATGAAATGTTCACATTATCTGTTACTTTTTGTTAACGTCTTGCTCCTTGCCAGTAAATTTAATACACAGAGTGAATCAGCATGCCATGATGAAGGGATAGGTTACTGATAGCCATTTTTTCAGGATTCAGTAGAAAATTAAAGTAAATCGATCATTTTATAGCCCCACTGGAATGTCTACAAGGGCATGTTGCTAAGCAAATGGTAATTTAAATGTACTGTGTAATTTTTCTAAGCAATTTACTGAAAGCAGATTTTATTTCTCACTTACTTAATATCAGATGCTCTTTATCTGTTAGTGCATGATGTATCAGTTATAGAAAAATTATTAATCTATGGTTTAATCAAATGGCAAGTATACAGTGATTTGACAGCTAGTCATATACATATTAAGATGTCTTAATTCACATGAATTACAGTAATATCACTTATTATTTCCTTAAAAGACACAAGATGATTAAATTACATACATAAAAAACACAGTAGGTTCCAGGTAAGTCAGCATAAATCCTGTCTATTGTATTTCACAGAAAAACAGTAATACTTGTCATTTACTTTTTTTTTTTTTTTTATACATGAAAAGATCTAATCTTACAAAAGTTATCTGGCAACTTAAAATACATCACCCGTCAAGGCACCTATAGAATTCACCAGAATTAGAAATGAAATTGGGAAAATGAAAATTGGGATGGGATTAAAAAAATGTCATGAATGTTTCAAGACGATTAATTACCAGCTGGATGGGAGCTGTGCCCAATTTATATATTCAGTACACATATACTTCCTTTAACACAGAATATTTAACATATACCTCAGGTATCTCCTAGCCCTTATTTAGGCAAAATGCCAGTTGGCTTTCAGTGCAAATTTTGCCTCAAAGGCAGAAGGATCAGGTTCATTAGAGTATTTTAACTTTAAGAATGATTCCAAGTATGTGAACAGTTTGAAAAACAAATAAGGCCATAGAAAATAATCTCCCTCCCTCTCTCTCTCTTTCTCTTTTTCCTTAACTCTAAAATGTGCTTGATGACAGCCTTCATTTTTATGAAATACAAAGAAGTCTCCATTTATCCTTCAGGTTCCTTAGAATGAATGTAGGGTCCTCCTACTGCTGATGCACAAAATGTATTATTGTCATTAATGAAAAAGTTAATGGGCCATTTTCTTATATATCAATTTACATTTTACAATTTGAGTATACAAATGATATGTACAGCAGAGAGCTGATTATTTTTGCTCAAGGAAATAGTTTTAATGTGTTTTATGGACATCAAATGTTGTGAATAATGATGCATCCACAGAATGCAAATAGGATGACAGTTCTTGTGCTGTGATCAACAGTCCTTGGATAAAAGGTCTGCAGTGACAATAATATTCTGTGGAGGGTCTGAACAGTAAAAAATGGGAAACAAGAGGATACCATGATGTTCAAAATGTATATCAGGAGATAGATTTGAAATTGTCACTAATATCATTATTTCACAAGTACAGTGTAATGGCAATTTACAAGTGAAATATACTCCAAAATCCCATTTTATGCAGTGGTGTTTCACAGCAAATGGATTGTCTAGCCTTATTAAATGGCTTTTGCTCAGGTTGAAACTTCTGTTTTTAACCAAATATGCTCATCTAGGGCATGTCCTGTGTTATGTGAGGCCGGCAAAAATGTATTAGTAGCATCTCCCAGATCTATTAGCATGTTAATCTGACAAGAAAGCCTGTGCAGGCAGGAGGGACCACCCGAGATCTCCCCACACCATGGCACTGGCAGCGGGGTGCAGTCCCTCCAAAAACTCAGGGTGGCCCCAGCACCGTCTCCGTACAGGGCTGCTTTTCCTAAAAGAAGTATTTTACCGATTGCAAACAGGGTGTCCCAATGGGGTAGTATCTGCAGGATCGAAGTCACTACTTTGGGGACCTACAACCACCCTGATTCAAAAGCAGGCAGCTCTGCCTAGTATAGGAAAGATTTAGGGCAGCTCTGTCTGGTAGAAGAGCTCAGCTGGGTACCAGAAGTCTCCATCACACTCACGAAGAAATGCTTATACTATAGATTTGGAATATATTCGAAAAAGAAGGTACAAGATGCATGATCAGCCAGAACCAAAGCACTGAAAGGTTTCCTTCCGTGGCATTGTGCTAATTTTCACCAGGATATATTTGTAGATTGTTACCAGATCTGCAAACTGTTTTCTAGCATTTCTCACATTTGACTATAAAAGTAGGTACAATTATTGCAGTTTTTAAATTACTGTTTACTCTAGAGCAATCCATGTTAAAAGGTAAGAGAGGAGTTTTATTTCTTTTTCCCCAAAATCCAGTGCTGACAAACAGACTATGCTGTGCCAGCACGCCTCGGGTAGTTTCAGATTTCAAGATATACTACAGTTACAGTGGCCTGCATAAAGCAATCTTAACCTAGGGTATTAGAAATAGAGTTACCCAAAAGATATTCAGTTCATGAAAAAAAAAAAAAAGTAGGCACAGATGTTGTGGTGTGGTTCACCTTTGCTACAAATGCTGTGTGCAGTGCCCCATATCTATTTGCTATGTCAGTTGTAAGAAGAAAAGGATACCTAACTCACAGAGATTTTTTTTAAAAGGCATTGTTTTAAAAAAAAGTAGAAAGCATACCTGGCCTGCAAACAGAGCTAAAGCAGCATGATGCACCTCAAAAGGCTCAGATGTTGCCAAAAGACAGCTACATGCAGCATCCTAAAAACTGCACAATATTCTGTATAAAAACCCTGCCAAAACACTTGTTCCTTGGTGTCCCTGAACTCCTGGATGTTGCACCTGAGCACCGTTATAAGGAAATAAAATATAGAGTTATTGAATGTTCATTGCTGTGTGCCTGGATTAAAATCAAGGTGATAACTAGAGCTGTACACGAGCTGAAATACTGTGTATAGCTTGGGCTGGGGAAGCTTCCAGGAGACTGCAGTAAGAAACTTCAAACAGATCTCCACTTCCAAAATTTAGGCTCATGACATGTAGAGACTCCAGAGCTCTGGAACAAATTGAAGTTGATGCGATTCAATTGATAAAAACTGGAGCAGCAGATTGAGGGCCCTGCTCTCCAGTACCACCTGAGGTTTCTTCCCAAAAGGAACCAGCGCTGACTTTCCTTTCGGCATACGCTAACTAACCCTTGCATTGCTACGAGTCTACAGAGCTCGCCGGTGGCACTTGCAGTTTGCATCAGCATGTGCAGGGGGACAGGAAAGCCTGTTGGCCATCCTTGATGCTCTCCTTGCAACCCAAAAGTGGGTAGTGTGCATTTGTCACTTTTGATCCTTGTTTTTAGGAGATCAGCGTGGATTATCCCAGATTTGCAATGGTGTAATACAGATGAAGTCTATCTGGTTACATCAACCAGCAAAATGTTTTTTAGGCTAGCAACAGGGAATCTAATTAAGCATGATGAAAACCATCAGTGGTTTGGGTACCATGGAGCCTCTAAACAAATACGGAGTTTCTGATATTAACCATCATTCTAAACCTATAGTATTTTAACAGCTCTACACACAAAACACCATCCTGGATGTGCTTATACTTGCAGACGATCATCTCTACAAAGCCACTATTAAATGAAGTGACAACTCAATGACATCACCCTGTTCCTTTAATTAGCATATCTAATTTCTTCCAAATCTCCTTCCAACCAAACAAACCTTCTGATCAGAGTCAGAGGGCTCATCTGTGCAGCACTAACTCAACCAAGAGTAACTGCCACAGAAAAAGAGGAGGGCAGTTGTCTGCTTTGAGCTCAAGATGTTTGTTGCAACACATCTATGCTGATCCCAGGTCCAGTGTAAGAGGGAGACAAAAGGTAGAGTCTGTCACATGAGAAGAAGGTGCACATTCCAGCCCAGCGGCACAGGTCTCGTCAGGGCTGTCCTGTGCCCGGCACCACCGCAGGGCAGCCCACGGGGCTGCATGGGGAGAACAAAATCTGCAACTGAGAGTCACAAGAAAAACAGAGAAGAAAAGAAACATCCCCCCAAAGTAATACAAGTTAATAAAATATATTTCTCCCTAAACACGACAGGTACAAGCTTCATTTTTTCTGTTCTTAAGTTAGCAATCCAATCTGAAAAGTATAGCAAGCGTCCTGCTGCACACTGGCTTGTTTTGCAACGATACAGAGCCCTCCACTAGCAAAAACATTTAGAAACTGTAATCATGAGAAAGATTACTGTATTTTAGGATATGTACATTAAAATGCAACTTCACAGAATAATACTAATAATTCTCTTTCTATCATTTGGTATCGAATTTAACCTAACGGTATCAAGGAAGTTGAGGAAACAAAATTAGATGAACAGCTTCCTCCAAACAGAAGGGGGTTTCGGTTTTAGCTTCAAATTGATAGCTAACATTGATCAAATTCTACTCCTGATCACAAAAACAAATATCTCATTGATTATAAATGGAGGTATATGTGGACATTCATGTGTATTTCTACACACATATTTCCTCTGAAGACATTAGGTATTAAGAGGATGTTTGCTTTTAAGCATACAGCAGAGTGTTTTGATGAACACGGATAAATGCCGCTCCATCTATGCTGACGAGAATGTCTGAATGTTTTTTTAGGACTGCAGGTCACCTTTATGTCTACAAATATACGAACAGCATATATTTTTTTCAGTCAGCTGTTTCTTGTTGCTTACCATTAACTTCCTAAGCAAGCTCACAACATGCTCAATAATAAAGAAAAAATGCTATTGTAGACTAGAACCAGTAAAGATGTCAGCCTGTATAAAAAGATGCATTATGTATAGTATTCTTTTGATACAAAAAATTAGTTTGACCATGATCTTATCTTTTACCTAACATTCTGAATATGTTCTGTTGCAACGCTAATATGAAGTAGAAAGTTGGGATTCAAATTAATGAAGATAAGCTTGTTATTTAAAAAAGCAAGGATAAAAGGTCATGCAAATAGCAGACTTTGGTATCACTGTTCTAGGAACTGATTATTGAAAGTGAGCAACCAGACTTGGCCAGATATTTATCTTTTAGCCAAAACTCCAGGCTGATTTGCTAACAATCTGAGAAGTCAATGACAATGCCAAGGCATTCTGCAACTCCTGGGCTGTAATAATCAGGATTAAATTCTTGAAGCTTTAAGTCTAATAAGTCAATGTTTGAGGTGTACCAACTGATCAGTTCTGGTTTCCTGATGTCCAGCGCAATACCTAATTCCCTATCGCCTGCCTCTCCCTTCAAAGTCATCTAATTTAAAGTTTTGCCGATGGAGATGACTGAAAACTGGCAGCCAGTTTGAGGGCTCTGAGCCTAAAGCTCTGCAGGAGCGGGTTCACCTGTACAAGAAGCCTTAGGAGATGCGCTTCCCTGGAGTAGCCCTAGCTTGTACCCTGCTTAATCTCCACAGTTGTAGCGGAGGAGTAGTAATTTCTGAACAATGTATTTACTTAATTATGCCCGTGGGTATCATTTTCACATTTAGCTTTTTGTGGAAATCATCTACTTCATTTTAAAGGTGTAAAACTTGAACCTCCTGAAGGTTAAACGGCTTGTCAAGAATTACTGTAATCCTGATTCTGACACTAACTAGCTGTGCCAATTTGGATTTGTCACTTCATTTCTCCAAGCCGCTCCTTCCCCGTTTGTAATGTCACTTCCAAACTTTATTTAGTGGCAAAGTGCTAATGTGAGTGCAAAGTATTACTAATCCTGTGTGCGGCAGACACTGGGATGTAATTCAAGATCTTCTGGCTCCCAGTCCTGTGCTTAACTCTGTAGATCTTGAGATTGCTGAGGACTCTCTCCCGCGTTTCCATTTTTTAACGTGTGCGGTTTCAGACAAAGTGGTTGCTCAGTTCTGTTGTGAAGCTTGTTAGAAATAATGTTTCTGCCACTTTTAAAAGACTTTGACTTCTGGATATTCACTGAAGATGTGCACTTCTTTTACCTAGAGCAAAATAAAACATTAAAATATTTTGGCCAGTCTTGTTCATTAGTAATCTGTGTAATTGGTAGTAGGAGTGAAGAAATACAGACGGAAAGACAGAGAAAACTTAAATGGCAACTAAAGGCTGTTGTTTTAATTGGACTGGGAGGGAAAAAGGAGGAAGATATGACCTGCAGCTCCGTTGTTTGTTAAACTTATCTTCTTCCTGCCTCAGGTGAAAATTATGGTGCAACCTCCTTGCAGATTGTCACATTTCCAGCTACCTTGCAGGAAGCCACATTTGATCTTTAAGCACTGAACAAGCAGGGAAACCGAGGTACTGCCAGAACCCGGGGCAAATCTGTGCCACACAGGGTTATTGTCACTTTTTGATAACAAGTTTTAATTGCGCTGCAAACTTCTTCCGTCTCATGTTTTCCTCCTGACCTCCAAGTAAACAAATTAACACATAGCACGCATTTGGTATGCATACAACTGCGCAAACGTGGAAAGCTGTTTCTGTGTGCATTTCCCAAATACTCAGCTAATTTGAGGCTGTGCACTTCCACAAGGAAACACAGTTACTGACAACTTCTAGCAGTAACAATCCTGTGCCAAGCCAGGACCAGACACCTTCATTCTTCTGCACACTTCGGACACCTCTCAAACCCATTCTCCAGACCTGCTTTCAGTTCTTATGATATTGCATGATGTAACATCATTTGCCATAGCTTCTTCAGAAAGCAGCCTGAGCGGACGTGGCTGGTGCAGGAGGCAGGAGGCAGGCAGACGCCCTGCCCCGGCTCTCGGCAGCGCTGCGAACACCAACACGTGCTGTGGCAGCGTCAGCAGTAAATATACGTGTGACACCAGTCAATCTGAGGTCTGCCTGAGCATATTGAATTACAGCTAATACTATTTATACATGGAATGTGTCTGATTAAGAAAAAAAAAGAAAGCATCTGATGAGGACTGTTTTCCCATGTTTCATTATAAATGGTTGCAAGCAGACAACAAACGCATGATGCAATGCATCACTCCCTTTTGGTCTAACTTTTGTCAGAAGTTCATTTCATTCTCCTTTCTTGAAGCGTGTATCTTTTTCTACCATTTGTTTCTTTGTATTTAGTGCGCAAGGTACATATATGCTCTGTCACAGGGCTATGAAAAGATGAGCTCCTACAAAGGAGACGAAGAAGTTCTTTATGGCTTACAGCTCTGTCATTTTGCCTTGCCCTTTAGTAGTTAGCTTAACAGAAGAAGAAGAAAGAACAAAGAAGCAACCATCAGTTTGTTATTGGCCATCAGAGCCACGATTTGTTTCTTTAGTTAAGCAGCCAGTATTGATTTCTGGGTCAAAGTCACGTTGCATAATTCTACCATTTTCAGCACGGAAACAAGCAAGCGAATCTGACCCTCCATTTTGTCCTGAAAGAGAAAGTCCGCTGCGGCACAGATCCCCACGAGTTTCCACACCGCAGCGAGTTGACTACAGCCCTGCTCAGGGAGCTGAGACGTGCTGAAGCGACTCATGGGGTAGATCTGCAGCTTGCCTAAGCAGCTGTAGCTCCCATGGGCTTAGTGAAACCCCAGCCAATTTACTCAGCAGAGGACACGGCTCGCTGTGTGCAGCAGAGAAGGGCTCTGCCCTGGCTCTGTGCTGGCAAGCACAGGCAGCATCACGGGAGTGGGCTTGAGAACGGGCTCCAGGTCTTTGGGGGATGCTGAGGCTCACAAGGAAAGGTTACAACTGGCCACTTTCTTGTTTGTTTAACTCCACCAGCTTCCATATACAAAATCCTATTTACTCTGCTGCTCTTCTGTGGCGAGAAGAGTAAATATTAGCTTAATGTAGAGAATCTAAGTAACACTCAATGGAAAAAAAAAAAGTAGCAGCAGAGGAGGTAATAAAAATGTGCCTTTAAATCAGATTAAGTGCTTTAATTTGATTATTAATAATTTTTGCTTATTATGCAGTTGCATCCGGAAGTTTCAAGCAGGAATAGTGCTGGTATTCGACATTAAACAACCTTCCCCGTGAGAGAGAGAGACAAAATACGGGATAAAAGCATTAATAATACACCAGTTTTATACACGCTTGCTCGTTCTTCACACAAGCCCGGACAGACCGCACGCCTTGCCTCCTGCCCCACAGACAGCTCTGGCAGAGCTGGAAGCTGCCCTCAGCCGCCCGCCCCACAGCCTGCTCCGCACATCGGCATTTATGGCCACGTCCAGCCTCAGCGCTCCTATTTTGAGCGCTCCCTTCGGTGTTAACAACTAGCAGTGCCTCGGTGCCTTGCTGCAAACTACACAGCCTGTCACTCAGGTATGCAGGCGAGGAAGTTAAATCTCCCGTTTGTTTGTGGGGAGCGGGCACGCAGCCAGTTCTCCATGCGAGAGCTACTTATCTTCTGGGACTGAGGCAAGCAGAGGAGAGCAGGGTGGGAGTGCTGTTGGGTTTTTTAAGGTAAACCGAACAGTTGAACCCATAAACCACGGAGACTGGTTTCCAAAGCATTGCCGATCGCCATTACCTTTCTCTTTTGCAAGTTAACAGTTTTTATTTCGCTTCAGGCTACTACTGAGCTTATTACAGAATAATAGTTTATGGCAGTGGATTAGGGAGAAAAGATTTCTTCAAGATACAAAGCAGAAAAACTAAAATGGGGGAAAAACTGAAGTGACAAGTTAGTATCTCACTGGAAAGTTAGCTGGGGTAATTAGTTGTGATGTAACAAAATGAAACCTGCGCCAGAAGTGATAAGGCGGACCTTAACAAAAAGTAAAGTAACATTTTTTCTTTATTTTGAGATTCAATTGGTCAAACTCAGCTACTGAATAAGCAGATGAAAGTGTCAGTAACTTCAATGGATTTGCATGCGCTTAAACCACTTCCAGTAGTTTGATCTGTTTCTCAGTATCTTACAGAAGCAGAGGAGTTGGTTCAGCAGTACTCGGAATCAGCATGACTGCTGCCCATCTTAAACAACAGCGAAAAAACGGTGCTTTTAATTTAGAAGAAATGCCAGATTCTCTGTCATTCAAACCCACATTGGTAAACCAATTTTTAAAGCCTTTTTTTTTCTTCTTATTCAGAAACCTGCCATTTTTACATTTTATACTCTTCATTCCAGGAATATCTGCCAATCATTCTGATCCTGCCAGCTCTCCTTTATTAATTGATTAACTACTGGAATAGTCTACCACTATTTAACAGACTTCTATGCGCAAATAATTATGCTGAAAAATAAATACATTTAACTGTTTCAACTGCAACCAGAAATTCATGTGCACTGGCCACAAAACATGAGTCTCTAAATACTGCAAAGTCCTACTGAATACAACATTTCCAGGAATTTGCCTTTCATAACAACCACAAGAATCTTAAACAGACGCTTGCAAGCCCCATATCCCATGTCTTTTCTCCCCTAACGCTGCTTCAGCATCAAGAGCTCTCTCACTGTCCCTGTACAGTATGCTTCCATTGTAACCAGCTACTCACAACATCTCCCTGAGCTTACATTTTGTACTCTTTAACGTATGTTGATGAGTTCAGTGCAAAGAAAAGCAACTGTGACTTCTTGCATTCAAAAACACTGCTGTAACTCACCTCTGAAGTAATAATCTCCTTACAACCGAGGAGGTTCAAAGCCACATGGCAGTCTTGGCCATTGAAATGGAGGCAGTGATACTTTTGAGAAAAGAATAAATATTCACAGACACAAAAAATGAGAGAACAATAAGGAACCTTCTTCTCTAGCAATGAGGATGATATTGAAAGAGGAAGACGACCTGTAGACTAGTTCCTCATCTCAGCAAGACATATACATTTTATCTAATATCTCCTAAAATGGAAAATTCAGTTAACACTTCATCGTCTCTTCTTTCTGGAGGCTTATTCCTTCATTTTCTGCAGATTTGCACCAGCACAAATACACTGTAGTCCTACCAAACGCTGATATTTTGACATTAAACCCAAACCATATGAAGATTCCTGGTTTTAAAATATCAGTTGAATTCAAAGGAATATTCTACAGAACTGCATTATCAGTGTGTGCATGGTCGTGTTAAGTAGGAAGACCTAATGACAGAGGTCAGTCAAAGCACACGGAGGTCAGGTGAACAACTGTATTTAATGACTCTGAAATTACTAACTATTCATTTTACAGAACATCGTGGCCATCCTCCCTGATGGAAAAGCCAACAGAGAGAAGCATTCCAAACCTAGTTTGGGATTTAACCTTTTTTTTTTTTTTTTTTTTTTAATTAGATATGTTCCAAGTTTCCTTGGAATAGCTGTAATGCTCACTTTGTAACATAGAAGTTCACTTTAGATCCCCATAGATCAAAATAACTAAGGTCCTCTTAGGAGGAAAAACGCAGAATTTCTTAACACATAGAACAATGTTTAAGCAGTACAGAGTAAGCAAATTCACACATGGGAACAGCTGAAGTAAAGTCTAAATATATATGCTTCATTTGAAAATGGTACTTTTAAAGGAGTTCAGTGGTTTCACAGACTAAAGAGGTAGCATGGGGAGTGTAAAGCACTCCAGGGATTTCAGGTGGAATCCCACTGTGGTTTATCAAGTGGGGAATCGTAACCTTAAAAGAAGTGAATTTCTAGGCCTTGACTTGCTGAGCAATGAGGTAGCTCTTTGGATGAAGTACCCGATGTAGGAACTAAAAAAATCCAGATAGAGAACTCCAAGTAGTGCTGCAAGATTACTGCAAAGCCAAGGCAGATCTGCAACTAGATTGGAGATCCATGTTCTCTGATGGCACCTCATAGAAAATAAGAATGCAGTGTCCTAAAGGAGACAATAAATGGATGCTTCATCTATTACTCAAAGAGTGCTACTACGTGAGAAGTAATGTAATATTTTAATTCAGCACAGTAGTTCAAAAGAAAATTTTTGGAAACAGATTTCAGATGTTTCTCTCATTCTAAAATAAAATGTTGCACCAGTCTGATATTTTAGTATTTTCCTCTTGGAATGTGTATTCTCATCTGACTTTCTCTATGGTTTGGTTCTACTTGAATATATTTAGAAATCTTGCTCTACTAAAAGAATCAACTTTCTGCTTAATAAATACAGTTTGAAATATTATCAATGCTTCGTAGAAAAGCCATAATGAGATAAAAGCAAGTCAGCAAATATTGTATGAGATGTTAGAACGACCACTTTCATCCCTAGTCACCACCTCAGTGGTGAAGGTTCTGGAGAGAGGCGGAAGTAGGAAGGCATACTACCCCAAACTAACAAGGAGTGATGGTTTCAGTGGTGAGCCAAAGGCTGAATTCTGGCCTGGTCTAAAGACTGGGCAAGCCATGCTGGGCTCCTGGGGACACGTTATTCCTCCTCAATTCCTCTAGTTATTCCCCCAGCCTCAGAGAGCGGCAGGGACTTTGTGAAGGGAACATTATTGGGTGCAACGTCTGAATGTTACCATTGGTCTCATGTACTGTATACGATGGGGATGGATGGATGGATGCTGAAGGGGTGTAAGAACTGCCTCACGTTGGACATTCCCCACAGAAAGAAATCTCCACAGAGAGCACCAACGCTATGGTGTGGCCATCACTCAGGTCCTGCTCAGCAGAGCGCAAGCGGCACACAGGCACCGAGCGCTGCCTGTGTCTGTGGGTGAATCTCACTCTGGGATGCAGGCAGCAGCCATCCCTCATTTAGCAGACCTGCTACGTGAGGCCACTGAAATGCTGCTCAAGTTCCTCCTGTGAAATTTTCTGCTTAAATGTTTATATTGCATGGCAAAGTTGTAGCAGTTCTAAAAGTGATCATTGCCCAATTCTCCTGGCAAAACCAGCACAGATTACAACCCTGTATTTTTTATTATCAACATAGATCACAGCATAACTGTTGATTTGTGTTACATGGAAAAAAATAATATTGTCCTATTCACGTCTCTGTACAGTGTAATACATTCATCTGTGACTTATGCAGAAAATATACATATGAAAAACAGTCTAATACACTAAGTTTGCTTTAATTATAATTTTCACTGGAAATGTGATTTTTTTTTTTTTAAAAAGTGTTTTATAATTATATTTTATTTTTAATGGAAACCAGTAATGAAAAACATAAATAGTGTATCCTTTAATGATCAACACACTGACTAATTCCACTAATGCTGAGTAGCATGTGCTGAAATGATGGATTATCTTAAAATATAATTTTACTAGGTCTGCTATGTAATTTGTTAAGCATTTAGTAATAAGTATGTCTAATAAAATATGAAAAAAATATTTAGAAAATGAACCATAATTTTAATATAATTTTAATTAATGGGAGTGCAATTGCAGTGGTTTAAATTACATTCCCAGTGGTAAAAAGCCTTTCAAACCTAATTTGTAAGCCAAGATGGTGGCTTTAATGACTGGCAGCAAAGTTTCTTCAACAGATTTCATGGGGCATGATCCAAAGATAATAGGTTTTCAGCCCAATGACAATCCAATTACAATGCCAATCAAAGCCAACTTCATGCACTCTAATTATCAGATTTAGCTGTCAGTTCAAATACAAACATAACACTTTTATTTAAATAAAAATTTAATTTAGAAAAAAAGAAGACTTCATGTGTGATTTATTGAGACTGCAAGAGCAATCTAACTTATTTCTCTAGTAATATAATAAAATCAGTCTTGTATTAAAAATGTGAAAACTTTTCATTCTCCTGTATGTGCTATGCTGTATTATTCAGGAGTTAATTTAAGCAAAAAAGCATAACATAACATGGCAGCAGATATTTGCAGACTAGAAGTAGGTTAAATAGAGTAGCAAGGTTTCAATGAGACAAAACTCCAAGTGAATAAATGACAAAACCTAATTAGTTTTTTTTACCAGTAATCAGGAGAAGCTATGTTAAGACCACAACCCATTTATGTAGCTCTTCTCCCTTCTCTGTCTACTTCTGTGTATAATGAGTGTGTAAATGCATAGCTTTATATTACATGCACGTGCTTATTTGTATATACACAGAAGAAATATGTAAGTTATAAAAACCACAAAAAAACGTTATGTTAAAATAAATTTAATGTTCCAAATACAGGCATCTCCCAGCTGAAATAGCCCCATGGTACCTACCAACTGCATTCTTGCTGTTATTCTCTCTCTCTATCAAAAGTTATTATTTATTAATTAACATAATTACAAAGATCTCAATATTGGAAGGAAAAGCTAGTTCAGGACTCTATATGCTATAATACATTACAGTGCAGTTATCAACTCGGGCTTGGTTGAAACAGAGGTAATTGTCCTATAACATATTTAACAAATATAACATCCTGTCTCTCCACAACTAAAAGAAACAGGAGAAAAGAATTACAGAAGGAGCAATTATTATACCATTCTTTAAGAATGTGAACTAATTTCCACTCTTCTTTTACTCCCCCTGTTGTATATCAGCTCCTAAATGTTTGATAGTTTGTTGGCTACAGCTAGCACACCAAGGGTATTAGATTCTACAGGCTTTTATCTTCTGTGGATTCCAAAAAATATATCAACTGCAGATAACAGAAGTGATTCCTATATTCCGGCTGACAAACAAAAGAGGCTAGGTGCAAATGCTAAGAACAGTAATGCATTTATTGACAACCCAAATCTTTGAAAATCATTTCTACAGCTTTCCCTGCATCCAAACAGTGAAACTGAATTAAAAATTCTGAATTAAAAAAGTAATTCTTGACTCGACTTTACTCACATTTTATTTTAATCATGTACATTACTACTGCTATGACAGTACTCTTCATCATAAAACTCAAGCCATGCCAGCCTTGCCTTCCTACTGCTTTCCATCATCTAATTCCCAATATATTTCATTCCTCGCTTTCTCTTTCTGAAGTCCATTACATCATTCTTTGCTACTGCAAGGGACTCAACCTCATAACCACTACATAAGTGCAAAGAAGAAGGATTTCAGGAACTGAAATAAATGGGAAGGAGAGGTGCCACATTTATATAAAATTCAGAGATGATCCTCAATCTGAAGACAGAGCTACCAGATCCTTGAGCTCACAATCACTTCTAATGATTTGGGGGTTCTAAGTAGCCACACATTCTTTGCATTTGAATCCATAACGACTTCAAAGTTCAGCCAACTAAGAAATATAAAATGAACTGGCAGAGCCAAGTTCAGAAGTGGTACATTTAAAATGCTCTCTGGAGATAGCCAACCAAAGACAAACAGCTTCCCCAGTTGCTGGCCCTTTTTTCCTTCCTTTTTGGCAACCATCTTGCAGTCCCGTGTTTCTGAGCACCTCTACCAGAAAGCCTCTCCATGAGATAGCTGACTGACTGTTCAATGGGACAGCAGGAGCCTGGATGTAATCTCAAGACCAGCTACTTGCTCAGAAAAGTTAAGAAATTCACGATTATGTTTTGTCAAGGTCAGGATATTCCTCTGCTCCCTTCAGCAGAAGTTGGAAGTTAAGAAATCAGTTGTACCATTTTCTGTAGCTGTTTCAACTTGTGTCTTTGCTATTGTTTGGCTGGACATGGTTTTCTACAATTTTATTTACAACATTTTGTATGTTACAAAAAAGAAACAGTAGTAGTGATGCATCTTTTGCACATGGAACATTGTAAAGGAATAACACATCATATATAATATATCCCTCTTAGTAGCCTGGTCTGGGGCTAACTCTAAGAGTCCCTAGATTTTGTTTGCCTTACTTGTCGGATGTAATATTAAAACTCCCTGACAAATATCATGACAACCACAGCCATAATTTAACATCATTGTTACTACTACTATATTCATTACTACTACGACGTTTATTCTCTAACTCATTCAGACATCAATAAATGGAAAGATAACTTTGAAAAGCTATTTAGCAATGTGACCATGCTTAGATGTCAGGAGTTGGGAAGCACACTGAAAATTTTTAGAATTCCTTAACTACCTTCTGTTTTGGCTTGATCTGTGCTTGGGGGAAAATGCCCTGAAAACTACCCACTTTGTTCAAACTTACCTGCCAACACAACACAAACCATATCTTCAGTATGGACATTAGGATATGATGTAAATGTGCCTTCCTCTATCAAAGTTACAAACGATCTACAGAAACTTCTATCAAACGATGAATGTATCTCACAAAGTTGTTTTGTTGTTTTCTTTTTATCCAGAGTCTAAACATTACTCTTAACTGCTTCTGAGATCTGTAGCATTTTATATGGAGATGAATGAAATAAAACTTTATAAGTACAAAGACATTTATTTATTTACTTATTTATTTTACAAATTCTTCTGCCTTGACCAAGGCTTTTTTTTTTTCTCCTGACTTGTTACAGTTAAGATGAACATTTTGGAAAATAAAAAGCTAGCCAAGTCCTAGAAGCTATTAAAAATGTTTTCCAGGGTAAACCACTGTGCCAAGAACAATACTAAAACTCAGCATGGAATAAGATACAAAAAAATATGTCAAAACATACCAGAAAATTATTGGGCTAACCTAATTGAACGGAAATTTCTGAAGCTCCATACTTCCCTTATACAATATGTATACAAAGAATTTGAAGTTTGTTAGATGAATGAATGATGATGAATCAGATAATGAATCAGAAACTTACCCATGGATGTCTCAGGCCATACCAACAAAGCTAGGTATTTTATTTTCAGTAGACAGGTAAATGCTGATAAACTACTTCAATGTGCATTTCATCAGAATTTTACCAGCTTGCAAGTGACAGCACAATCTCTCTCTCTTTTTTTTTTTTTAAATGGTTAATACATAGTCATCATGTATGCAATATGAAAACCTAGACTTAACTAGCTAGTTCAGACTGTGGGCGTCAATACACTCTTTTCAGATAGACACAATCACACTGCATCATCACTACTGCCCCATTGTCTAATTATATCTTCAAACCTATATATTTCTCGGTATTCTCAAGGACTACTTTGTGTACTACATAGGATGCTAAACTCACAGATTTACAGATTACCACCCTTTTCCATCATTTTAAAAATGAGACTTGAATTCTGAAAGCAGAATACAGTCTGACCTGTATTCCTAATTTTTTTTTCCTCTGCCTTTGAGGATAATGTCCTTTCACAGAATAAGAAGACTTCTTATCAGCTTGACCTGGCTAAGAGAAAAATGTGACATGGATTTATAATCATAAACTATTTTCTGAATTTGGTGTGGATCCAACTTTGCAATCCTTATTTAGGACAGCAGAATTAGGTCTTCAGTGTCTAAACAGTGAAAACCTAGAGTCTAAAAAATGCTACAATAAGCAATTACAAGTTCTAGACAGGGGTGAACTGGAAAGACGGGGCGGGGGGGGCGGGGGTGGAATGTTACTGCATTTCATTAAGATAATGCAGTGAGAAAGGTGAATAAGTGAAAGAGTGCATGTGCATGAGCAAAAGAGCTCAGCAAACATCCTTCTTAAATTAGATGGATCCTCAGTTTTGTGTTACCTTGCTTGCCCTTCAGGACAAGCAGAGAAGCAAAGGAGGTAAATTCCACTAGTAAGTGTTCTTTGAGAAGAGTAGTGATCATACACAATCCAACTAGGACATACTTATGTCTCATCACTCAAGACTCACAAATTTTCCTTTGCTCTTCCCCTCCTCCTGCTTGATATGGGACATGCAAGGAAAAATGTACTCGACAATTTCAAATCTCTAATCACCCTAAGGTGCTCCACCACAGCAGCTTCCTTAAAGTCTGGAGGCAGCCTACAGCCCATCTGAATCCCAACTATACGGTATTTGTTTGGTTATTGCATTGTATTGACTAACTAGTGAAGGATTTGGACACTTCAAAGAATATCTAAAGCTGTGACAATGGAACTAGTAGATAACCCTAGAACTTGATTTTGAGCTTGCTTCTCATCCAACACTAGACAAAATAGAGGAAAGACAACTTCTCAGAAGCACAGCCCTTGCTAAGACAACCCAGACTGCTGGTTAGGTGATGGCATACGACCTTTGCACACAGACCATAACTAAACTGACACCCTGAGTAAACCTATTACATGAAAGTAAATGTCACCCAGTGGGTAAAGACGAGCAATAGCCAAGTGCTCCTCCTCAATAGGGGACCAAAGTGGAGCTGAAATGGGGAAATGCACATCCCACCTTATATGCCACCTGCTGAACAGCAGTAGGACTGAGTCTACCCTCTGTGAATACTGAAGAGTGAACTTCTTTGCTGTCAGTGAAGGGGTGTATGTATACCTATTTGTAATGAACATTAGAGCTTATGCACAGGTAAAACTTCCTAAAGATATGTACGTATATATACACCCCACATAAGGTAGCTCTCACCAGTGAGATGGCCTTAAGATGCTGTCTGATCAGAATACCTGTATCATCAAACTCTCCCCCCAATGATGCACAACAGAAAAGAGCCTGAGAAGAAGACAATATGAAAGACAGTATGAAGTTATGGATTCCTATGTATGACAAGAAAAATAAACAAAACCAACAATGGCCCCCTCACTTATCTGGAAAGACAGATTGAAACACACACACACACACACACACCCCTTCAAGTCTTTTCCTGGGTGACCTATGCTTTGTACTTTGAATGCACAACACTCTCTTACCATTATGGTTTCTACCCAGACGATTTCCATTTTCGGGGGAAAATGCATACCTTTTCTTGTCAGCTCCCACTGGCTCCAAAAGCCAGAGTAATTCTGCTGACATTATCAGTGCTTCAACAGGGATCAACTTCATCTATTTCACTGAAGTCTATAATATTTTAAAAAAATTTTTTTTTTTGCCATGTCTCTAATTTAGGAAGGTGAGTATTGGTCGGTTACACTGGAGATATGAATGCAAATAGCACAGGCAAATGGGATTTATGCTACTCCTCTTGGACAGAGAAACATAGCAGGCCAAGCCCTTTTTTTCTTGTCACTTTGCACTGAAATCTGTGTGAATATTGGAACCAAATGAAGTTTCAGACTTTTAAAACCAACTGGAGGCTTTAGCAAGCTTTCTTCCCTGAAACCAGATTTCAGGTTGCCCAGTTAAACCCTTTTGTCAGCTCTGAGAGACTCAGGCTACTTGTGCTTCAGGTTGAAATCTCCCATGTTATTAGCAAAAACAAGATGATGGAAACATAAACATCTTACTTATTATACGCCTGTTCCTTTAGCAAAACAGAGCTTTAGCTTTAGCAAGCCATGGCAGTATAACACATTGTAAAAACAGTAACAATAGCAAAAATTATTAAACATTTATCTCTCCCATGAGTGAACATCTGGCATGTATCAAAATGCTGCCTTGGGGATTTAGCACCAGAACCTTTAAGGTTTTATGCGACAATGCCTAGAGAGGGCAATAATAGAGCATATTCCACATAGGTTTTTTAATCACTGGCCTCTTGAAAATATCAAGAGCAGAAGTTGAACTACATATCACTTTATAAATGAAATGTTAGCATTCTCGTTTGTGACACAGGAAAAAAATATCAACTGTATTTTTAATTAACTAAAAATAAATTTAAAACAAACAGTGGGGGGAAAATCATACGGAATATGATATTGCAGATAGCAAACAGATGTGACAGAGGTTCTCTTTTCAGATCTTACATGAAGGAGGCATTGCTAAGGGGAAGGACTCTTCTTACCTACAATTTTTTCTGATGGTTTTCAGCTCACTACCTCTGCAAAGTTTTTTCTCTCTCACCTAAGTCTTAGGAAAGTAGCAGGAAGCCACTAAGAAAAGCCAGTCAAATATTATGTCCCTGTGAGATAGGCACACACGCGCAATCACTGTGTGATAGCTCCTGGTCCAAGCACAGATATTCAGAGATTAAAAGTCCTCGCAGTCTCCATACTGGAAGTAACCCAAGAGCCACCACCCACAGCAGAACGTTGCTTTTCATTATAAGCTGGGGACTCCTCCTAACTCGGCAGGAGAGCCACCTGCTGCATCGCCCACGTGGCGTTCCCAAGCATCAGCGCAGCCTGGGGGTTCGCACCCGACAGCCTGCCTGGAGCACGAAGCTCACAGGCAAAGCAAGCTCTGGGCCTCTACTGCCATTACATTCATGTTTGTACACACACCACATTCTAGAAGAGATAACATACACGGAGGTGTTAAAATTGCACCTTTAATCTTTTCTTTTACAGCATCTTTAGAAAAAGCTCTGAATCCGTTTCTTAATTTCTTCGAATCTTCCAAGGAGCTCTAAAGCAACCACCTAGGGAGAGGGAGAGGAGCGACTGGGGTGTGTGGGTTATGGTTACGTAGGTCTTTTTTTGTACAGACAAGACAAAGATTTATGTAATGCAGAAAAGGAATTCATGTAATGTGAACGATATTGGGAAGCAACTGAGAAAAACCTGATAGCGAAGATTAGAGTGCAGGCCCTCATATGGATCAAACATTGGGTCAAGATACAAATGCGAGAGGGGAATATAAAAGGGTTTGTCTGGACTCTTGTTAGAATAAGAAATGATTGCAGAGCTGTATACCCATTTTCTCAAGTGGCGCTTCCCTCTTCCTTTAATAATGACATAGCTTTTTCAAATACAAAATGAAAAACTTGAAATTTTTGCGATTAACATTATTAACAAGACAGTGTCCCACAGTCACATCACAACTAGAAGTTGTGATAATAAACACAAAAAAACCTGATCATTCAGTTTTGCTTCTTTACACTATTTTTAGATTTATTAATACTGTTTGTTAATTTTTGCTACATATGTTATTATTAAAAATGAAAAAAAGTTCAGCTATTTACCTCATCTAAGTGCTTGTCTAATGTCTTTGGGGTTCTATATAGACTCATAGCTGATTTTCTTTCTTCATGAAGGAGCCTAGTCAGCTTATGCATAGATGTTCAAGCAAAATGTTCTAAAATGGTGTTATGGAGGACATAAAGATACTGGAAAAACAGCATTATACAGTGAATATAAGCTAGCCTAGCACTTTCAGAGCACTTCTGGGTGGCATAAAGGACTCTGCATATGAGTTCATCCCTGATTAAACCAATGGTGGATTTGATGCAAGAGAGTGAAGGACGAGAGCAAGCAAAGGATGCTGTCACAGAGGAAGGGAGGAAAGAAACCAATGAACTGACAGACCTTGATGATAAATAAAGATCCCAAAGATGAAATTACATTCAAGGCACTATTCACCCACTGTTTAAACAAACAAACAAACTACAAACAAACAAAACAAAACAAAATAAAACCATGATATCCTATAAAGTCTAGGAACATCTTTTTTGGAGATCAGGAGCCAGGATATGTTGTTATCAAAAGACAGTGCTATAAAAGGACAGGTAGCTCTCAATAGACTACACTACTGGAAAATGTAGAAACAGACACTCTTGTGTGAGATTTGCCTTAGTTTTTCCTAGCCACAGGAAAGCAGTACTCCCATTAGCTCTGCAAGTACACTCGGCTATTTCAGCGCTATGTAACCTAAGTTTAAAACTGTATTTGTAGCATGAAATGAAATTATGATGCCAAAGTAAAATAAACGTCGAGCGTACTCAGTCAATCATCTGCATCATTCTTTATGGCTCTCATTTATATTTGATATTGAATTGCTCACTTTTTAAAATTCAAATAACTCCCTCATCGATCTGGTCTTGAATGATTTTACTGAACATATCTTTTTAGTACCTTACACACTGTGATTTTGTTCCACATATGTTGTGCACTAGCTGATTCCATCCTAACCTCACAAAACATATTAAGCTTAATAAATATATTTATGAGAATTACTTTGTATAGTCCTTATGCAATCAGCCATGCTGTGTATGATAGCCCAAGACGATGAAAACCCATTGACTTTTTGTAGCAAATTAGTCTACCACCTAATCGGTGAACCCTGCTAAGCTTTTGAATTATGACGAGAACCAGCAGCTCAGTTAGAACACTCAAATGAATTATATCAATTCATAAACTTGTTCATGTCCAGATTTCATTAGCCACACATTAACAGCATTTTATGTTTATTACTGCTCTGACATAATCTATAAATAACTGAAATGCTAATCATAGTGTTCTGCCGGGCATCATCATTTAATCATAAAGAGATACATTATTATAAACTATAATAGATAATAACAAGTCCGGGTCAATGGCCGCATATTAAAAGATCACAATTATATCCTATAAGGGTATGTACCTCATACATTTGGTGACACAAAGGTCCATATCTAATCACTTGCAAATGTTTCCCCTCTGACATACTTACAGTACAAGGTGACACAATTAAGAAAATATGCTTGTAAAACAGGGCAATCTTTGAGCATCAAAGTAAACAGAGAACAATTAATAGTGAGGGAAAACATTATAGCATTTGCCAATGGCAGTTCTATTTAACTCTTCATTTCTGGGTTTGTTTCTCTACTAAAAGAAATTATAATCGCAGTGAGAGTATATCGTACAGGAGAATACTGACGTTATTGCAGCAGCTACTAAGTGAGAGCTAAAACGTTACCTGTTGGGCTAAGAACATAAAACAAAAGATTAAGTTTGCCTTCTTCTTTTGCAACCCTATTGCCTATCCAGTGCATTCTGTCAATGACCTTGTGTCATAAAAACCAGTACGATATTCAAATATAGCCTGTATATTTTCTTTTAAAGAACACTGATTGACTGAGGCTGCTCTCAAAGTCCACCCTGCAGTCCCCATTCATGCCCAGGCATCAGGACATTAGAGCTGTTGCTTTTTTTTTCCCCAGAACAGAGAAGTGGTCTAGATTATATGTTTAACCTAACAAGATGATGGAATCAGTAGCTTACTGACTGATGGCAGTTCCATGTTTTTACTGAGGTAAAACATCCTGGCAAAATACCAGTTACTAAACAAATAATTTCTGTGAGAGATTTATCAACGACACTGGTTTTAAATGGGAAATTAGTCTGACCCAAGGACCAAGAATTAATTGCAGATTATTAGAATAAAGTTTCTTTTTTTTTTTTTTAAATAGAGAATTAGACTAATTTAAAGCTTTAGTTGAATAGGAAGCAGAAATGTAGTCTGTCATTGCGAGCACTTGCACCTCATAGCTCAGGGTGAACTGAGGGAGATAAAGAAAGGAATGTAAAACACTATGGAAACCAACCTCTGGAGACTTAATATTCTGATCAGCTCACCTCCGAACATCTGGCTCTTAAATGTTCAAGCACAAAAACAAGAGAGCTAATGAAAGCAGTACATATTATCTCTCCCATCAATGTACCTCACAAACACCTGCTAAAATTAAAACAAATTGAATCTTGATTGCTGATTAAGTACCCCTTCTTTAGCTAGATATTCTGTCATTATTTGCCCTGGTGCACAATGCATAAACTGATGAAAAGCTTGTGGTGGGCTGCAGCAGCAAAGGTTGGTAAAAGACGATGGAGACATAGATGCATGCAAACTGCAGCACATTAACTTTATGTACTCTAGCCCTCAAAAAAGTTGGTTTAGATTTTTTCCTCATGTCTAGGGCAAAAATTAGTTTCATTTAAAAAGGAGAGGACATAAACTGAACACGTTTTTTCTCCAGAACATTCACATCCCAGGGAAGAGTTGATAGATGGGCCTCACAGTATTTACTAACACCATTGCCCAGCTACTGAGCTGAAAAATAACCCAACAGTACTACTGTACCTAGTAAGTGTGCTTTTTAGACATTATCAAGTATGTGTGAAGACTTTCAGGCATTTATACATATACGCCTGTGAAAAAAAAAGAACACAAAAGCTATTCAGGAATGCCTGGCCTCTATTTGTCTTAAATAGATGCTTAGGCAATGGCAAGAGAAAGGTTATATAGTTTACTGCCAATAAACTAGGAGAATGCTCTGCTTGCACACTTCAGGCGGGATAAAAACATCCATTAGGATTTTCATCACACAAATATAAATACCCTCCTACGTGAACACTGATGACAGATGTGTGGCTAATCTACCATGTTAACTTCATTTGAGAAGTTGTGGTTTTGTTCAAACTTTATTAGTTAAACTTGAATTGATCCCAGTACATTTTAAGTCGGTATTTAATCTAGCTTAAGTACGTTTCCAGATATCATAAACTCCTAAGACATCATTGTGTTTACTATATATATGTGTATTCATGTAAATTTCACTGCTAAAATAATCAACTTTTATTTGACTCATGGTTCTTCAATAATCAAAAAAAAAGAAAGAAAAACAGCAACAGGACAGTGTGTAAATCCTTCTTAACAATAGCATCTACGAAACCTGTTTCTTGACTGACAATAAGGTCATAACAGCACATATGTTTGGCATATGTATTTCATCAATAGTGATTATAATGTGAACTAAGAATTAGCTTCAAAATGATGGGTTACTTCAAGATCTGGAGGAGGACATTTAAACAAAAGAAAAGAAATGTCCTGAATCACTTACTATAGCTTGACTTTTTTTCCCTTATTGCATTCTAAATTATTTAAATATACTATTAGACATCATATTGGAAAAAAAACAGATGTTTTCTAATTATGAACTGATTTTACAGTGTGATGGTGTCACATATTTAAATTACAAATACACATTTTTAGCATTCCAGCTGTGCTTTACAAGAGTTTAATTTGCTTCTTGTGATATGTCACATTGCACCTGCCTTTTAAAACTCCTATAAATGTAAAACATTAGTCAAGCACAAGTATTAAGACATGCTGATGAATTCTGAAGATTTTGAACATCTTATAGAAGATGAAATTTATATAAAGATTTAATAATGAACCAGCTAAATGTTTATTTAAAATAACATTTACAAATATTTTAGAGAAGTACCAAATGGGACTGATGACTTGTATGTAAGTACACAGTACATAGAAATACGTTTGTGCTACTCAGCTCCTTCCACATACAAGCTATTCTGCATCACTCTATAATGAGGTTAAATACTGATAACACAATAAAACTTTGTAGGAAGCCAGCCATGCTTTCAGCCGCTACACACACGCAGACAAGGACATTAGCTGCAGTGTTATCAGTGGCAGGAATACTGGCCAAAGCACAGAAGCTGTGCATATTCCTTCAAAACAGTCCATCAGTTCTGGCCTTTCCAGCTGACAGGACTAGAGATAAACAGCAAAGATATCAGTCTAATGTCTCATGTGAAATATATTAGAATTATTTGCATTAGCACTGGCTGGTCATATGAACCTGAATTTCTTGTATCACCCAGAGTGTTCCCTACTGATTTACATTTACTGCTCAGACAAAGTATGCATGTGGGTATCTGCCACTCCATATGCAGAATCCCACGTGCATTTAAGAGGCTATCAATATCTAAACAAGAACAGGTAAGTCTTCATGTACTTAATATTTGTGACAATGCTGTTGATAAACTATGGTTTGATACTACATTTCTGGGAATAAAAGAGCAACAGTTTCTAGGAGGGCAGATTTTAAACTTTGAATTAATTAGTTTGTAATTCACAGAAATATGACTTGATACAGTGGGAGTGTGCACAGCTATTTATTGTCTTATACGCTCCCTAAAAATAACAATTATTGGTTTCGATTTGTATGCAGGTATAAAAACAGAGAGGAACAAAAATTCACGGAGCAAATGTACTACTGTTGATGCACCTTTTAATCCTGGTCTTCTAACAACAAAGAAAGGAGAAACCTTTGAAGCACCAGTTGTCTGATGATTACAATGACATATTAAAGAATATCGTAGACAAACATTGATGCTCCTTTAAAGCCGGTTACTAACTGCACACTTTCTAAACCACGCTCAGGAATCTACTCATTAACAGTCTAACCCTGCCTCAAGTAAATCAAAGGAAACTTCTGTTGACATCAGTGGGAACTGGAACAGGCTCTACCAATATACTGCAAAACTCATCACAGCAGTTTGTGCGGGATCCTAACTGCTGAGTGGGGCCAGTAAGAAAGGGACTAGCCCCCTCTTCCTGCCCCCTCGAAAACACACTACAGTTCCACATACTGCAACAGCACAGCATCTCTTTTCCCAAAACTAGACAGCTGTCTTCTTTGCAGCCTCGTCTGGCACCCACAAAACCCTCAGCGTGCACACCAGCCCTTCACCCACGCACAATGAAACGGCAAAGGGAGAAGGGAAAGGAGGTCAGGTAAAGCCCAATGGGAAACATGACAGTGAGACAGCTGTAGTGATCAAACTGTGCTGTAATGTATTTTAAAATGCAAGATTTTAGCAGCTGCACGTAATCATACCTGCAATCCAGAAGCTTCCATGCACTTAAATTTATTTATGAATAAACGTGAGGGCATTTGGACTACATGAAGAGTTATAAGTCCTTTGGACACATTTTACAGAGACATTTTCAGGGCAAGGCTGTGTGACAAAACAGGATGATTCTTCCTCAGGAGACCTTTCAAAGATTCCTACTTGAGTTTTGACATGCGCTTTTTGTTTCAACACTGCATGATGCTGTAGTCTTTGTCATATACTGCAGTGTCATAAATAGGCAGATAGAGATTGTGTATGCTTTGCTAGAGATAAAAAGTGGATGGTCTGCAGATCTCAAGATTTTCAGTCAGTCATTAGGGAAATTACTTTTGCTTCTCTGCCATGAAGTTCATTGTACATGCAGCAAAAATTCTACGCTCTGTGTAGGTTAAGTCAGTTTGCAGGAAGATGCATTTTATGCAATACACATACTGGGGGTAGAAAAATTGCTCTACATGCATCTTATTTTGTATCACAATGGGAAAATTAATAGAATCTTTACCTCGCATTTGGTACAATTTATTCTTTTCAGATTAATTTTTTCAGCACGTAATGCAATCCAAAAGCAATCCACAAGTTCTTAAACAGAAAATTCTCAAAACTGTCTGATTTTCTCTAGTCTCATAATTTTTAATTGCCAATAATAGTTTAATTTTTGTTAAGCATACCAAGCCAAATTTACCCTAGGTGAAATTACTTATGTAGGGCTACCACCATATAACATATGCTTACAGTAAAATAATTAATGATGGAAGACAGCTAGGGTAAACCAAACCCATTAGGGTAAGCTGGATCAGATCAAGTTTTGTATTTTTTTTTTTAATTTCCTTTTTTGGAAGGTGCATTATTTTTTTACCCTGCTTTACCTTCTTAAAAATAATCTGCAGTGGGATTACTTCATGTCAAATAAGGGATGGATGAGATTCATTTTACTTAGTGCACCAACATTCAGAAAAGGCATAAGGATGGATGTGAATGGAGATGCTGATACTATGTCAGGTGTTAGTACAGAGGATACTCAATTTGCCACCTGTGTACCTTCCCTATCCTGACTATAAAACAGAGGAAATACATTGACTTGCTTTGCAAAAGGCAAAGAGCCACTGATATATATATATAAAATATATACACACGTCACATTTCAGATATGTGACAGATAAATGACATTTAGATGCTACTGTACCTACCCTAACTCCCTGTTAAGTCAGAACTTCCTCATTTATTCCATTTGGAAAAGAGTCAGGTTTATGGTCTTTCACAAGTAGAGGGATCTTTAACTAAATGCTTTCTATGCCTGTTCTTAAGAGAATATAATCGAAATGCAATTTTATTTTTTTCCTCCAAAATTTGGCACATTGGAATATCACATCCCTAACTCTACTTTTCCACACTCTTTTATTAAAGAAGGGAAAAAAAGAAATCAAATCTTCAGTACACGTTCCAGGAATGCTTTGTCTGGGTTTTCGTGCTGTTGCTTCCTGTATCATGAAAGTATTATCAAATTGAAAATATTTCTGTTCAGCAACTTCAGCAACTCTAAATTAAGAGAATCTATAGTTTATTGGCTTTCAATGCTTGAGCAGGTTAAGAATGTGTAAGCAAGAAAGATTTCATTTGGAAAGAGAAGTAAAATGTCCATGATACCAACAGAGACATTAAGAGAGATTAGGCCATCTTTGTAAAGTACTTTTCAGCTACTAGATTATCAAAAATAATGAATATGACCAATTAAAGGAAATGATTTTTGAAATAAAGAAAATTCATTTTTAACTCAGTAATAGCTCATGGATAAAAAATTGTATGATAAGTAAAAGAGTCCTCATACTTTTACCAAAATATGCATTGAGCAACACGTGCTTTAGAGCAGATGGCCATTAGGTCACACTCTTATGCATAGTATAACTGTTGTGAATTTGGTAAAAAAAAAAAAAATCACATGCCACTAAACTTACATTCAAAATTTGGCTTATGAAATACTTGGAGTTTTCCACAAAGCATGCTGTGGTTGCTGCCTCAATAGACACCAACAATTCTCAGAAAACAGTGAGAACTGCACATAATTTGAGAAGATGAATCATGTGCCCAAGAACCATTCAGGGACTATGTAAAAATGTTTTAAGGGGAAAATTATGATCGTGTAAGCAAGCAAGGAAACTATTGAAAGTGTTTAGAAAAATAAACACTGTGGTTTGAGGAAGAATTTCACTCTGTGAAAGGAATAGAGATACGTCTCTCACTTTTGTTGCCATTTTTGCAGACCATGATTAAAATCTGATTAAATCATTTAGCTTTTAATGTGGGTATATTTTTTTTCAAGTCTATTTTTAAACCTCATTTCCTTTATTTTAAGAGAGATCAATACCTTCTGAATGAAAAGGCGTGTGAAACAAAGTTGTTTTAAATTTTTCTGATATTTTAGATGCTTCAAAATTTTACTGCTGTGTCATGTTACTCTGGTGAATCCATTCGGATCACAACCACTCAGCTGGTCAAGAAAATGCACTGGATGCTTTCTGTAGTTGCTTCTTAAGAGATCTCAGAAGAACAGCCTCCTACCAGAAGTTTAGCCAAGGCATCTACAGAGATAATTTAGCTCTGCACACTTCATTTTAAGTCCATGAAGTAGTCATTCAACTGAAGTGGTCTCTGCAGAGGTGCTTCAGAAGTGCTCTGCAGCAGGGAAGTGATCCATAGCATGATCTGCTTTCTAAAGAACTGGATTCAGGGTTTTTCCCCCCGAAAAAGCATCTGTCAATAAAGAGGCAGGATTGTCATTGATGTCAAGTGGCATTAAGAGGTTGGAATCAGTAAACCTGTGGTGATTTATCCCTATTGAGGGCCTCAAACATATTGAAATTTCAGTCAGTCTGTTAACAATATTAACCTTGAGCTGATTGGGAAGGAAAGATCAAAACAATGGTTTAAAAATAGATAAGAAAGCTTCATTTCAGGGGAAAAAATAGCAAAATGCCAGTGAAAAGTTGAATGTTTAAAGTGATGATGAAAGGGAGATTAATCACTTTCCAGTGTGGATGACAAAATACCAGAAAAATACAAAAGTATTAAAACTACCATTCTAAGAAATTTTAAGATATAACACGAAAAGAAAAACCTAGAATTTCTAAAGCATTGGTAAATATGAACCAATTACTTATTATTTCATTAACGTGGAGATGGGAAGGACCAAAAGTCTCATTGTTTGCCTCCTGGGGTCCTAGATAGCTTTTCCTGTCAAATTGGGGGGGGGGGG
>VXAL01002945.1:832194-905088 GCA_013399475.1 Chauna torquata
GGGGAGGAGATAAATAAGCATGAGAAATTAAGATTGTCTAGGTATATGAAGGAGAAAGGAAAAGAAACAGGGAAATAATGTTCCTCAATTATTACTAGAGCTAAGAGAAACAAAATTACTTGATCATAAATTCAGGATAATCTGGTTTTCTTTATGAGTTTCCATTTTATTAATGAAAGGAAGGTAACACCTTAGTGTACCCGGATGAATTAAAATGCCTATTTGTAGAAACAGTCCTCCATAGGGGTCTTTAATAGAATCTGTGAACAATTCTGGAGTCAGATAATTTAGCTGTAAAAAGGCAATATTAATAGCTCACCCCTCTAGGTACACAGACCAGTCTGGACAAAAGTATAAAGAAGGGAATATTGGCACGAAAGACTGCGCTGTTTATTTGCATTATTGTTACTTCCATGCAGCCAAGAGGCTTTACAAGCAAGCAGGTCTTTTAGAAAAGGGGAGGAAGTCAAACAGCACAAAAATCAGTAAATTGTCCATCTGCCTTATTTATCAAATTCAATATACACCTAGAAAGAGCTTTGAACGGAAGCAAGCCTGGAACAGAAGAGCATTAAATACCTGTGAAGACTTGTTTTATTTATTTGAAAACTGCAGCAAGTCTGCTTTCGAGCAAACTTCTCTCAGCCAGCGTGAAGGGGCAGATCCCTGGCTGGTGCCAACAATCTTCTTTACAGCACCAGCCTCAACTGAGCCATTCATAGCAGCTGAGGATCTGTCCCAAAGGCTCTCAGCATTAGTTCTATTCAGCTTAAACCTAACAGCCTCTGGTCAGACTTCTGGGGATTTCTTTTCTGTTGTTTTGTTCTGTGCCTGATACGTGGTCTGCTCCTGTGGTCTGTGAGAGGTTGGAACACAATATTCTCTCTGAGTCTGCAGTACAATACACTGGGATACTATTTCATAGGGTTTTTTTTCATCTCATTATTCTAAAATAAAAAATAAAAAACTTCTCTTAAATATAATTGTTCAAACACTTCGACTTAACTCCTCAGCAGGATTAAATACACTTGAAAAAATATCCAGGTATTTTGCAACTGCATCAGCTCTGGCAATAAAGTTCCCAGAAGTTTTCACAGTCTGTCCTGGAAAATGTACGCACATCACAAATCTAACTTATTTTAATGATCCCTATCACACTGAAAATGAATGATTTTTAACACTGCAAAATATTTCTATACTTCCTAATTTTAAAAGTATGGTTTTCCTCATTAATTTTAACTTATTGATAGAGAACATATAAAATATATAAAATATCTTCTCTTGTTGTTTTTGAGCAAATCTGACAAAGATGCTGCTCATGAAAATTCCAGTCAGATCTTATTAACTGCACTTACATCCTGCATGTGGCAGACAGTTTCTGAGAGTAGAACTATGAAGAGAAAAAGATCTTGAGAGGAAACAGTTCAGCCCACCTATGGGTACCTGCTACTGTCTATAATATAAAAGTAGGATAATTTCAAATTCCAGAAAATCTTTTTTTTTTCTTTTCTCTTCTTTTCTTCTTCTATGTGGGGTTTAAAATGGTACTGATGCTCTCTCTTTTCAGAGAACAGGGTTGCAGGAGGTAGAATATTTCCTTACACCAGCCCCTGGCAATCTTTACTTTTCACAAAGATCAAAAAGGTGACTGGTGCTGAACCATGAGCAGAACCACAAAACCACGTGTTTACTAAAGAACTGTAAGAAGAGCTGCTTGGAAAGTTTCAAAAGAAAAATATTTTCCCTGTAGAAAATTGGGTTTTCAACTCAATTAAGTTACTTTTGATGATGAACTAAGCAAGACTGGAAGAAAAGCAGTATCAAAAACAACTATTTTAGCTTGCCAATGTTTCTGTTACTTATAATAGTAGTTCTGGTTCATTTTTCACATTCCTCATCTTTTCTTAAGAGAACTCAGTCTCCCATGATGAGACTGCCCCTCTCCACTTGAGAAAGGAGAAAAAAAGAATAAAGAAAAAAAGAGAGAGAGAGACAGACATAGAGCAAGAGCACACACCCAAATACTTACGGGAGCCACATATAACACAGGAGGAAAAGAAGCCTATGCGAGACCATCAGTGCATGATCTATAACTCCATGTAGCCCTCATGGCAATATAATGAATTACATTAACTGAAACCTTTTGATTTTCTCCTGAAGTATTTAGACTTTCTACTTCTAAAAAAATAAAATAAAATAAAATAAAATTCTTGGAACCCATTAAAAGAAAATCTGCACCCCTATCTTCTGACTACATCTATTCACAAGGTGAAGTGTCGGCTGCTTCTTCAACCAAATACCAAAACAATTGTTCCACTAGTGTAAGAACGGTACTGATGACCACAGAATTCTAATTTCCAATCAAATATGACTACAAACAAGCCCTCAAAACTTGTGAATAATGATCTTCGATATATACTTTGGGAATTTCTTATTTCTCAAATGTTATTCAACTTCACCATAGGAAAAAAATCTACCATTCTCAATAACAGTAGAAACCCAAACAAACCAGATTTGGCAAATTATGAAGAATGCAATTTTCTTCTACAGGAAAGGTGAAGGTGACAAGTATGGCTTAATCCACATAGAAATGACTTTCAGGAAAATCTGTTACTACAGAGCTTGAACACACAAAGCAATGCAACCAGAGAACAAACTCTGTGAGTCAATCCCCCTTCTGAATCCCAACTTACAGGCTATAGAGAGCTACTATCAAGTTGCAATATGATGGATCCATTTTCATGAGTAGACAGGTAAGCAAGAAGTCTATGTCTTTTTCTTTCTTTCCTCTTTATTTTAATATCTATTCCGTCTTGTTATTGCTATTATATTTTGCTATTGCAATTTAAACCTTTTATCAGAAATAAATCTTTGAGTTCTATTATCTTCTACCAATTCTGTAGGGACAGGCATTTTGAAAAGCTGAAAGGGATGAAAATGAGAACTAAAAGAACTCTTATTCAGGCTGCTATTAAAGTTTTCATACTGCTACATTACAATTGTAACATAGTGTCTTTAACAACAATTCATTACTACTCCATATTAAATAAGGAATATGCTATGCTAAATTAATAAACAATTCTGTTTTGCTAGTTTTTTAAAACAATTTATTTGAAATTGCACATTATTTTAGTGTTATCCTGTAGCTGGTTTACACCAACTCAAAGCTTCTTGATAAGCTTCTCACTAGCTAGAGACCTTATGAAATTTCAAAATCCTGTTGTCTTAAACCTACTTTTAGTCCACGTATGGTCATTAACTGACTGGTGAAAAACACTTGACATGACTTAAGTGGTCACCAGTTTTGTAATTTTTAAAGGTAATTTTCCAAGAGAGGAAGATAGAGAAGAAATAAATGAAATGAATGAAACTAGCTGTGGAATCTGGAGGAAGCCTGCAAAATTGCAGAAACATACAGACTGTTTCTCACTGAGCCAGCATCAATGATTCATTAGCCACTTGCTAAAACTCAATAATCAGTTCATGAATTGCTGAGTTCAACCATTATGAAAACAATATACAGAATCAGTAAATAATGGCCTCTGATGAATCTGCTGTACTGTATTCCTTTTGAAAGAAAAACAATAGAAAGATCCAGAATAAAAGTAGAAAAGGGAAGCAAATGAACCCAATAAATCATATGGAAGCCTAACTTTGTACTGCATATATGAATTTACTCTGTGCGTCAACTTCTTTACAAACTCTACGTAACTGTTTTTCTAAAACTGAGTCCATTTTCAAAACCTTAATATCAGTTTCTGTTTTAAATGCTAATTCTTGGAATTAAAAGCAGTAATTTGTCTTATTTGTTGTTTCGTTTTTTAAAAAGTGTCCTCAAGTCAGAAAATTCTCTCTATATTGAACAACAACAGTAGAAGTATTTTTCACATACAGCAATATGCTCTCACCATAATGTCTCAGAAGAAATCCCTTTGGGCCCAAGATCTGTGCCTCTCATTGGTAATACCTACATAGAAAATTAAGCCTCAGTTGCCTCCACTAAAATAAAGAAAAAAAAAAATCCAACATCTAAAACCTCTAAGTCTATCTAAGCATTCTTTTGTAGCTCTGATTAACAAGATCATTTTTAGAGATCTAATATCAGTTACATACATTTATGCCAAAGCTAAATTTGATAGTCAGGGATTTCTTTAAGATGCTGGACCAGAAGATAACGAGTTTCACAAATTTCTCCAGCACTCAGGAGAATTCAGGATCTTCACAGAATCTCAGGGCTGATGCATCTTTCTTTCTCTGAATTGAAGCCCTTGCTGCCTCTGGTTTTTAAGTTTAAACTTGGAGGTTTGCTTCTGTGAATGGGATTCCAAAAGAAATAAAAAAACCTTCAGTCCCATCCAGTGTATATTTTGAAAAATTTAGCTTCCCTAAGGTCTTAACAAAAGGATATCCTACATGTGGGAAGAGATGATTAATCTGAGACGATCCAATGCACTGTATGTTGTAATGATGAAAAGGATGCTCAACAGGTCTAAGCCTTTCGAAGGGAGGGTCTTACTCATCTTTGCCTAGGTGTGGTTCATGAAGCATCTTTAGCTCTTGACATAGCAGAGGGCACCTCAGAATAATGCAGCCTCTCTCCAGGGAACAAAATGAATTTCCAAGCCTTTTCTTTATCAGGTTAACATTTGACAAGCTTGCTTTAATGCTCTCATTCTCCCCAAGTATCACAGTTGAGGAGGACAGGAAAAAGTTTGTGGCAGAGAAAGATGGAAGGAAAAGAAATTCAAGATTCTCAAAACAGCGTGCCAAAAAGCACACTTTCTCTCCTTGCTGCAGACATCAGGTAATGAGAACAACTGGATGTACTGCAGATTATTCTAGAAGCTTGGGCCAAAAAAAAAAAAAAAAAAAAGTGAAAAAAAGGTGAANAGTGTATAAAAGCTGAGCAAAATGCAAAGACATACACAAAATCTTCTGAAATCTTACCGCTTAAGTGTATGGCTGAAAATCAGGTAATGCTTAAAACCTAGTGCTCCACAGAGCCATCAGAAGTCTATTAGTCTACTTTCAGGCATGCATTAATTTTCCTACCACTGACTTATTATTTATATGATACCACAAATGTGCACAACCCTTCAAAGGAAAGCAAAGGCACAGTCCTGTCCAGAAGATCTGCTGATATAACTTCATCCTAATATCGATACAAATAATGGGACACACTTTCGCTCTCTAAAATGGCAGTCAAAGCAAATTGGGCATTCTGAGCTGGGCTCTGGCAGCCTTTTGTATTGCTTTCATTAGAGTGTCAGACTAAAAAAAAAAAATAAAATAATAATGTGACAAAGGAAGGGTGGCTGGTGAGCTGGCAATCATACGACGTCTAAAGATCTGAGCTCCTCTGTAATGATCATATGTGATTTACAGAATCAAAGGGTCAAATTCTGCCCTCAGTTACACACCTATTGCTAGGTGGTACACCACCACATGGCACAGTGAATTACAGGGATTATTATATTTCTAAAGAAACAGAAGAATGGTCTGTGGTCTTCAAAGTAACAAATTCAGTGATCTTATATTAAATAATAAAATATAACATTCGAAAATATCAATACATCTTCAGTGTACTTTTTTTTCTTTTTTAAAAAATATTTGGAGCAATAGAACTGCTACAAATCCCTTCCTTCAAACAATGTTTCTAGTCTAGTATTCTGAGGAAGAATACGCTCCAAGGGAAAACTGAAAATTAAGAATTTGGCGTTGTTTCAATCCACTTAAACACTGAAGCATCGGCTAGGCTTGTCAGGAGTATGGGGTACTCTGCTGTACCTAACAGCCCGGCCCTTCAGATGCTATCATGGTACAAGAGTTTCCACAATTACAGACTTTTATTGCCTCTTTAATAGTTACAGCATACAACTTCTAAAAACACAACTTCTTCCTCAGGAAAATTTATCAGACACAGAAGTTACTTAATTCAGTATGAATTCCCCCTTACCCTCAGGGATCAGAAACACTACAGATTTTGATTGCTGGCTTCTGCTTTTTGTTATATGCTCGCCAAGCTTGCTGAACTTGTTGAGTATCTCCACTGATGTTAGTGGGATTTCATTCAGGTACCATAGCAGGTGCTAGAAGGAGTGGAACTGAAAGCCAGAGAAATTGAAATCTCAGTTGGCTAGAGGCATTTCTGGTATCCTTTCCATATTAATACATGACCAAGGAGAGAAAATTGCTGTTGATAAAAACAGCTTCTCATCTGCACTTGATGAAATAGCTAGTACATTCTCTTTTAGGAAAATGCATTCAATCACTTTCTCCAAAAACATATGTACATGCATACACATATATATAAAACTTAGAAGGAAAAGGCTGTCATATCCAAATTTCATACAGAAACAAATTTCCTTTAATGATTACTTTGACTACATGTTTTTGATTTTCCCCAACACCTAACTGCATTTAATTCTGCCACCCTTAAAGGCCAGTGTCTTGCAACGACTTGGAGAGAATTCTGGTGGTAGGGAAAATATTGCATAAACACAAGTAGCCAGACAGATACGTGTATTTTCATCTTAATTGCGTGCTTTTAGGACTTCAAAGTGTGTTTGTAGTGTTTGTAATATTTTTTTTGAAATGCAATTAATATTCATTGCATGAATTCTTCTGCTTTCCAAACTGTTAGTATTTGTGCAATTATTTGTAAATAAATGTAATGAATTTTACTTGAAGACAGAAATAAATTCTGTCTTTTCACTCAGACAAAACACACATGTAAAGTTAGAGATGGTTTCAAAAGCGACCTAACCAACAAACAAAGTTGCAAACTAGAGGAAACAATGGACAAGGAAATTAAATAGTGAGGAGGACTATTAAAGAACAGCTCCATCAGTTTAGATACGCCACAGAAACGTCATTGCCCCACCTCTCTATGCCTCTCTCATCTAACTGGAATACACTATACCGCGATTTATGTTGTAAGCACGGTGTTTCCATGTCGTTTGCAAAGAACAGAATTTTCTGGCTCTTCCCTTTCTTAGTTAATACACATGCACACACTCACACAAAACACATGTTAATAACTTCAGACCACAAATTTAATTTATCTCAGCTTTCCACCTGACATCATTTCTTGTCATGTGGCGCATACCCATCCGTAAACAAAATGGGGATTCATTACCATAGCAACAGAGAGTGTGACTTTGATCAGCTTCAATGATTATTTGTAGGCACACACGTTTACAGATATCAAAATCCTAAGTGAAGGCTGATTACCTTTCCTTAAAAATGAAAGCAGTTAAGTTGGTTTATCTGTATGAGAAAGAATGCATGCTAAACACACTAAAAAAATACCTCCGAATGGAAAGTGAAGCTGCTGGCCATTAGCCTGGTGTCACTTTCAGTTACGTGTGCATATATATATTCCTAATATGAATAATTTGATGTATGTGTCCTGTGACCAATAAAGTATTTTCTTTTTGTTCCCTGGCAGATGTGATATTTAGGGCTGCATATGCAGGTGTTTTGGGGGCTGGCTTGTGTGGGATGAGAAGAGGTGGTAGCCTGTAGCTTGACAGAAAAAGAGGAAAAAAATCTGAACAATGTGTTGAAAAAGACTACAGTCAGAGCTGCGCAGGACCAGCTGTTTTTTTCTAATTAGAATAACAAAAATAGCACATGCTAAAATGTTTTTTTTTTTTTTTCTCAAAAGCAATGAATGCTTTAGGAACTATAAGGAAAGAGCTTTAAAACCTATTTAAATGAAGGAACGTTTCAGGAGCCATATGGAGAAGGAAAAGAAAAGGCGAAAGTAGAGAAATGTTTTATTTTTAGCTAAATCACAAGCATTTCAATTCTTCATCCAGTGTTACATAGAAATTATCTTACTTTTAAACTTCCAAAAATGTCAGTGCTGAAGCTGCCTATTGTATCATAGCTTAAACAAGATATTTTAAAATATTTAAATATTTAGTGCATTTCAGTGCTGCATTCTTCCAGGTATTGTAAATTCCATTATATGCCCTGAACATGCATTGAGATATATTATTTATGATATATCTGTGTTCCAGTAATGTATGATAGCTGCACGTAATGAAGTATGTGACAAATACTCAAAACACACACTGTATCATCAGTCTTTTTTCCTTTTTTTTTTCCCCCCGTCTTTTTCTTCTTCTTTTCCTGAAGCACTGATGATTCAAAACTTTGAATACAGGAATAACATTTGTAACAGCTCCGGCATTCTGGACATCTGCACTGTTAGGGTACTTTAGAATAAAGTCACATGGCCATAGGGAAATTTCACAGAATTAAAATCACAGTGACTTGCCAAGGTGTATAACTAGTTTGTTTTCAGCTGTTCTTCTCATGAATAATTACCAAGCAGGCATATCCTAAAGCTAGCACAAGCTGTCATTTCACCAGAAATATTCAATATTTAAAAGAGAATTTAGAATTTCATAAATGAAAATAATTGCAGCTCAGGCAAAGTAGCACAGTTCAAGTGCTATAATGGACTTGCCTTTGTACAAGGCTTCCCAGAATCAATGTTAGAGTTGTATTGAATTATTTTTACAACGTAAAGAAAACAATGCAAATGAAAGGGAAATTGCAAGCATTTTTTTTCCTCAGAACTAATACTTTGCTAGCATTTTACTGACTATCCCTTTATCAAGCACAGAAAGAGAAAACACAGTACGATCCCAAGACTTCCATCTGTTTCAGTCCATTTTGATCAAACATGCTATGTGTATTCTTTTCCACCACCATATGTGTGAGCGAGAGCCAACAGCAGCGCAGAGCAGGACAGGGAGGATCAGAGACAGGAATAGGACGGAGGTGCAAGAGATGGGATGCACTTCACCTGGAAGCCTTCCTTGGACTCTTTACTGCCCTGGCAGGTCCTAAACAGAGCCCAGACCTATGTCGAACCCATGGGAGAGCACACAGGGCTTCGGGGAATGACTACCCAGCCATCAGCATCCCACCTCTCTCGCACGCTCAGGGCGCAGGCAGAAGTGGCCGTGGCCAAGAAGGAGCTGGTTGCAAGGGACCAGAGCCTCGCTGCCTCACCAACATCACCGCCTACTTCAAGATCAGTCACTACTTCTCTGTACTGCCAGCAAATACCAGGTCATGTCCCCAGGTTTTCTGCTTTTGCAACCCAGAGGAGATGAAATAAAAGAGACTGTGAGCCAAGAGAAAAGCACGCTTTCTTTTTTCACAAGGCTTAATATTGGCACGTTATTATAATATTAAGAAAATCTTCATTGGAGCTTGAATAATGCCCTGAAATAGATATTGTACTAGTTAATAAATTACATTTTCAAATGAGAGAGATTTTATCACCAAAACATCTCATGATTAATTTCTAATGTGAAGCTTATGGCCCTAACTTAAAACGTTTGATTTTGCATTTGTGCTCAAAGGTTGAGCACTTAGTAAAGTTTTTATAAGGAACTCGCTGAATTTTTTCCCCATATTGAAAAAAAAAAAAAATCACTAACCTGTTAATCCACTATAACTTCATAACCTCAATTACAGCTCTTGAGATGAAGGTGATTAAAAATAAGTATTTTTCCACCACTTTCAAAGTACAGGTCATACCTTCCAAAGAAATTCCGTTTAAAAATTTTCAATAATACATGAATGGTAATAATTAGAACTGGTCAGAAATGTTCCAAACACGTTTCCCGTTTTCCAACCAGTTCCAGCAATAACTACCCAGCATTTTAACATCCCAAGTAGTACCACTGTAGTAACTAGGATTATTTCTATAGGAAGTAAGAGGAGATAATAAAACTACATGAACTATGAAGAAAGAGCTAGCAAAAAGGCCAGAGTATTAAAATTTGGAACTCACAGCTCCCATATCTTTGCATTGAACATGAGGCCAAACTTCTGCTCTAACAAATTTAAGATATTAATTTATATTAATCAGCATTTTATTGAACTTGGCCCACCACTCAGTTTTGTGGCGCACCATTTTGTAATACGTTTGATGAATTTACTGTTGTTGCTTGAGAGGGGCCCATGATCCATCTAAATGCATTCTCAAATGAAAAAAAGGAATCAATAAAACAGGGGTGCCAGAGCACAGCAGGCAAAGCTGCAACACATTTTCTCAGTTTTTCTGGATATGTTTAAGTACTAAACTTTAAGATCTAGTTCTTTAGCTTGCTATTCCCAAGCTCAGCTCAGCAATGTAAATATGCATGCTTATAAGCTCAGTGTTCATTTTGTTAATATTCTCAAAAAATGAATTGAAATTCTGCTTTTGTAACTAATAGCCAACCAACAGACAAACACTAAATTATTCACAAAAACTGAAAACAAAAAAGAAACAAAGGAAATCGAAATACAAAAAAAAAAAAAAAAAAGCAAAATCTAGACTATTTAATCCTGTCATTTACCAGAATATATGTATTTAATTCTAATCACAAAAATTTTTCCAGATGAATGATACCATAACCTTTCTCAAATGTATCAGTTCCCTCTTATTACTTGTCAAGTACATTTTGGGTTGGGCTATGTTAAAAAGACAGCAGCTGTAAACTGGTCAGGACTAGGCAAAGTCCACATTAGTCAGCCACCATGGAACCGGTTCAGATTTTTAGGTCTGGTTGCAAGAAAACACTAAAAATAATTTTATTACTGTATTCAGTAGTATTACGAGTCTTGCATTGAATCACAGTCATATTAGATATTTTTAAAAGTTATTTTCTGGTAGTTCAATAAATTCATCATTGCTGTGCAAAACACTGTACATTACTATGATCTTAATCTGGAGAAAAGTGAAAAACATTCTCCCAAATGCCTTTTGGCAAGCCCAACTTTCTAATGGTTCTCCTTTTTTTCCTGCAGTACTCCTCCAAACTGGCTTTGTGGCTGGCACTTCCTAGCTGGAGCTCCACCTTTGACTCTTCCACTTGCAATAGATTTTAATATCTTCGTCTTCTCCAGCAACAAGAATTTTGCCATTGTCTTTATGGGAACAGGAAGAGATTTTAAGTGAGCTAAGCTGCACACAAGGTTTTTGTCTCGTTTTAATCAGGATGTTGGTTGCACAATTCAATACTGATTGTGTAATCAGAAAGCAAGAAGAAACAGAACACAAACGAATTACTATGGAAAATTGTCCTCATAATGGGGTCATGAAGCATAGAGATACACATTTATAATACTCTGTCAAATTACATTATGTGAGGAAATAAATTATGTTAAGAGAGAGTATGTTTTAATTACAAGCACAATACTTCTTCAAATTGGGGAAAAATTGCTTACCCCTTCTATTATTATTATTATATAAATTCAGCATCAATATGCAGAGAAGTGTCTGTACAAGGCGTACATCCCCTGCTGCTCAGGGGTGCGCGCACGCGCGTGTGTGTGTGTAAAGTTCAGGATTTAAGATTTTCCAGTTATTATTTTTGATAGTTTTTCTGACTGTCAACGTACAAAACAGAGACCTAAACAACGTGACAACAGTAGTTTGCTATCATGTACATGACAGCGCTTATACTGGGCTCTCTGGACTAAGTGTGTTCCAGATACAGTACATCATTTAAATCACAGAAAACAGAACACAGAAGAAGAGAAGAAAGCGTCCTTTTTTTTTTTTTTTTTCTTTTAAACAACTTATTTTAATCTATACAAACATTTGAAGAACAGTATCCTAGTGGGAAAGATGTTGTTAGGATACCCAATTCACCTAATAATTGCAAATTTAGTTTGAATACGTGCAAAGGCAAACAAACTTTTTATAATCTAATTGATAATCATAGTGAAACAGGTATCAGACTTGCTGGCCCAATAAATTTAGAGATGATATCAATCTTTTAAAAACTTAATTTTCCATAAATAAGTTTTGGCTACAAATCAAATAACAGTCTCTAAGTACTGAGTATGAAACAGAGACATTTTACTTTGCTGCCTTAGCCTGCATATGCAGGATTAATCCCCAAGTGATAACTAGCAAAAAAAGACAGGACAGCTGCCCAGGCTAAAGGTGTGCCCCCCCTCCCAGCCGCACTTTTCTGGGATGACAGCAAGGAGTTTTGAAAATACACAAGAAACACAAGCTTTGAAAATATTCAGCTTTTGCTTCAACAGTCCTGTAAAAATGCTGAGAACCGGTGTGTGCTCATAAGGAAGAGGAAGAGACATGGGCAAGGGGAAATTTGGTCATGTAATTCTCTAACTAAAATTTCATTTTACTGATGAAACACTTGCTTAGAAAAATAAAATAAAATCATTGCCAGCTTTCAAATGTGCACCCTCTTAACCCAAAGGTTTTCTGGATACACTAAAATATCTTTCTTACCACAAGATGGCATCTTCTTATTTTTATATAAAACATCTGAATATTTACATAATTTGAATAATTTTCTACACCTGAACGTTTCTAATTTTTTATGACAGCCATTTAACATCTGTGCAGATACCTAGCAATGATGTTAGACTTCACCTCACAAATGCTCATGGAAGTATCTGCTGCTGCTTCCCATATACCTTTTTACAGATGCCACATACATACTGAATCCCTTTGCTAAACAACGTGCTGACAAGACTTATAGGAACATACAAATAATCCTTTCAAATTCCGTGGCAACTGAAATTAAGAATTTACAACACATGTTAAAACGCTGAGCTTTCTCCCAAAACACCTATTGAAAGAGTACATTACCTGAGTAGTCTGACCAGCTTCTCAGCATGCAGATATTTTAAAATATAACACAGAAATCCTCTAAAGCCAAGGAACTTTACACTCCGTAGTCTAAATGCATAACTCAAGCCAATTCTGGAAACACACAAAAATGCATAAAATGCTTTTTTTTTTGTTTCCTTAAGTCTGCTCAGATCAGGACTAATGTAACCCATACGAGAAATAAAAGGGGGAAAGTTTGAAGTCTGTAATGACTTTCATTTTGCACAGTTGTGTCCTTCCAAAGGTGAAGATATTCATCTAATCAGGAGAGCATAACCTCTACCAGCTATGTTCAATTTAACACAAGTGGAAATTACAACACAAGTGAGAAATTGGAGGACTGAGTTCCCATGGCAGGACTCAGATCTGCCCCCCACATACACACAATTACATTTATTTAAAAGGAAAAAAAAAAGGGAGAAATATATATGTATATTTTTAATACTACCACTTCATTAGATACGAGCTTAGGCCTAGTGATGCCAACTACAAGCAGCTGTGGGCTCAGGCTCCTGCCCCCACAGTTACAATCAGGGTACAACCACAAACTGAGGGAAATCTTATACCAAAACTTTTTCAGGAAGAAATCCAAATTTAATGATTCTGAAACGTTTCAGATTTTTTTCTCAGCTTCCCCCCAAAATTTTATCACACATACTAATCTATTTCTAAGCCAAAGGGCTCTTCTTTACATTTTCAAGAAAACTGGTTTGGTTTCTTAACTTCAAACAATTCACTTAAGAATCTACCTCACAGAATTTTCTCTTTTTCAACCCGTGGCTTCCGATGTAGGTACAGTAATTCTGAGTATCACAACGTTGTAGAAGAGATCAGAATATTTCTAAACCCGATTCCTCCACCCTTCTCTAAACAAGCTATTGGATGCCTATTTTTGATTTTCCTGTGATTTCTTTTCAAGAAGCAGAAAAATATCATATTTTTTCTCATGCATAATCTAAATAGATTGTCGCAGTTTTGTAAAAACAATTTGTGCTCTCAGTTTTCTCTGTGCCCCAACTGGGAGACCAATGCAGGGAGAGACATACAGATCCTGATCTGCTCGGCTATAAGCGAAGAACCACTTCACTTGAGAGCTGAATGATCAGTTTAAAAGCAGTGAGACGAGAATGTAATCGTCTGCGAATACAAATGAAGCAATAGGTCTAGCCATTACGTTTACTCCCAATTATTTGCAGCTGCAAAAACATATAGACAATATTTTTCTCACACACAATTCCATTTTTGACCCCAGACAAAAATCAGTTTCTATCTCTTATCTGCTGTGCTGGTGGACCATTCTGAAAGCCTGGGCAACAGCAGAAGCCTTGGAACTGAACTGATGCCCAGCGGACCATCCACAAAGAAAATCTTTTCAAAAATTAATCTGTGAAGATGCAGCTCTTCAAAGAGACAGGTATGATCACCACTTCTAACTTTACCTGAGAACTGAAAATGAAGAGAACCCGCTCGCATGCGCAAGTACCGGGATGCTTGTACTATACACTACAAATGAGGCAGATCCACCACAAGTGGAGAACAGTATGCCAAACTGGTATAAAACTTTCAAGCGATTTATTTTAACAGGCATTCCTTCAATGAAGTATCCTTTAAAAATTACTAAGCTTGATTTAATGGCAAGTAGTTAAGAATAAAAACAATGGCCCCAAAATTATCTGCTATAGTTTCTTTTTTGTTTGCTGTGTGCTTGTTCTTAATTGTCAGTTATTCACACCAAAGCATTATTCTGTATTTCTATAGAAAGTCCTGTTTTTAAGCAGCAAGGCATTCCCTGAGGGCCAAGTGCAGCATTTTGTAAGATCTGGTGAGAGCTGTAAAATCCCATCTGCCAAACCTAATAATGCTTCCAGGATGGGGCTGACAACCTCTCCTCGGGCATCCTGATGGCATTAGAGCGCCAGGGGTATGGGGCCAGAGGTCGCTAGTCCAAAAGTAGAAAAAATACTGGTAGGCACAGGATAGTGAGCACTGAGATTGTGCTGACAACCTCTGAACACTTTCAGATCCCGCACGTTTGCCTCCAAACTAAAGCAGATGTGACCAGTCTTCAAAGCATCCAGTCCAAATATGCAACAGCTCCAATAACATATAAATCTGTTTTGCTGTATGTATCTGCATGTACTAAATAGAATATTTAATCTTAAAGTAAACTGATAAATGTAGACTCACACTCTATGCATTAAGAAATTCTCTAGACACTTAGAGCCAAAAATTAAGGAGATGGAGGTTGGTTAACTCCGACAGATGAAGGCACGAACAAGCCCACTTTTGCTAGTTCCAGTGGAGATATGCTAATTTAGTAGCTGAAGCTCTGACCTAGCACAAGAAACACCAGTGCAAAGCCCAATTGCACTTTGCTGAACAAGATCTTACTAGTAACTTTCTTCATCATAAAATGTCTTGATTTGTGTGCAGCGTAAATAAAATAAACACACTCAAGGCATTTGAAGCATGGGACACGACATCCTTGAGGACAGCACCTAGGTCATGGTACCCTTCAGTTGCTTCTGCAATACCTCAAATCAATATTAAACTCCTCTTCTGTATTTTACTCTTCACACTAGATAAATTAATGTGGCGCTGTAAAGTCTGCGTAGAAACTGGCAAGCACCCCACAGAACAAACATATACTGTAAACACAACAGAAGATATTTTTGGTGCTCTCATGCAACTTACCTTGCCTGTCCTGCATCTGAGCTTCTTCCCTAAGCAGCACAGCCACCACCCGAATGACACCTGGTCCAGCAACAGAAACAACCTAGGTCTGCTGGAGCTGTTATCGTCACATTTCTTCCATGTTATCTTAAGCTCTCTTACTTTACAAATAATATTAGAATATAACCATCATGCTTAAAATGCCCAATGCTATTAGCTGTTACCGTGGCACAGATGCAAGACACCACTATTAATCTTTCAGCAGCAATGAAGATATTCAAGTTTTCTGTATGGTTAATGTTAGCATGTGACTTTTCTGTGTAGCTGTTTCAAGTTACCTATCCACGAACTGCAGGAAGAGTATCAATAATTTCCAGTTAAACCAATACACATTGCCTAGGAAGCAGTTTTTCCACGTCAATATAAGAAAATGAAAACCAGATCTTCTATTTTGGTATCTTATGGGCTACTCTGTTATTCTAATTAATAAATGGAGCAGACAGCCTACATCTCCTTATAGTTTACTTCTCATTTCTTTTAATTTATCAATGCAAAATAATTTAGCAGTCATTAATTGAATTTCTTCTGAGGGAGAAGCATTATTAGATATGTTAAATTTCAACAATGTGGCTTCAAAACAGCTGTAGCCATTGATTTTTTTAAGCTTTAACGAACATCTGTGCACTTTAATTGATTAATATGAACAAAATGCAAAGGAAAAAAATAAAAGCAACAGTAGATATTGTGAATTTAACAAACTAATTTTAGTTTTCTGAACTCCTTTAAATAATGACTCTATATACATACCAGATTGCAAACAGCAGCACTAAGTAGCACCAAGCTCACTATACATTTCCAAATGCTATGCAATTTAATTTCATGAAAAAACAGTATTTACACACACATTCATGCACAGTATACATGTGATCTACAGTGTTTTGCTCCTCTCTCCCTCAAGGCCAGCTTTCCCAGATAGATGGGAGGACAGAAGAGCTTTATTTCCTTCTTTACACTGTTCTGTAATGCAGGACAGGAAACAAGCTCCAGCACCGTGCCACCTCCCACCACTACTGCAGCTGAATCCGTGCAGTTATCACTTCTGCTATTGAAATCAGCTTTCTAAAATGAGCTAGCAGGTGCTGGATCCACAGAGGAACGCTGCCAGCGCAGTGCCCAGCAGCTCCCGGCCTCGGGTGGGCGGCTGGCCCGTGGAGAAGAGCCCACACGTCCAGGCTGCAGCGATGGTACACACTGGCTTGCACGTGGCTGGCTTAAGCATCGAAGGCATGGCCCCAAAAAGTCACGGGACACGTTGGTCAAACTGCAGCCACATCGCAGAAACAAGAGAACAAAAAAACAACGAAAGACTGAGGCTGGCTTGACTGCTGAAACCAAGTTAGCGCGTGGCTACATCCTGAGTTATGTTCCCTAAAACACTGCACAGGGGGAAGCTGATGTACCAGGATAAGACTTGTAACAGCCAAGTAAGCTGCCTAAAGTAGCCAAGAGAAGCGATGAAGAAAGGACTGGCTTTACTCCAGTGTCCATCGGGAGACGAAGCACCCGGTTCCAGGCTGGAGGAAGGCCTCCAGCCCGCACCAGAAGTTATTCAGAAAGCGGCTCCTAGGCACATGATCACAGTCAGCCTCTTCAAAGCCAAACATTAATTACTCTTTTAAAGGTTAAGAGGAGAAGACAGCGATATTTCTTTTCACAGTGCAAAAGCATCACGCAGCCCCCCACAGACACTTTTAAAAAAGACAGAGCCATGATGATGTGGATGCCCTATACCAGAAGGGGACTCCAGGCACAGGAACACAATATACGCCCATGAATCAGACGTTTTCAGTCTGTCCTTCAGATGTTTCTGTGCTGCGTATTTTCTATTAACCACTTGTTGACAGCCTTTGTTCAAGATGTAGTTTCTAAGAATCAGTGATTTTATTCTGGCAGCTCTGAATTGTGGCTTTAGAAATCCCCACCTCTCAAATTGGTAAACCTAGTAAGTAATTTTGCTCTCTGAACCATCACCTTGAGCAAAAAAGCTCTAATTGTTCAGAATTTCATTCACTGACATTTCTGTGTCCAAAGTGGCTATTATCTTTGACCAGGAAACCAAAAAACTTAGGAAGGAGTTTTCAGGCTCCTACTTAGGCGCTGAATTCGTTTCTTAGGCTGAACACTATGGACTAAAATAAGAAATAAAACAAAATTAAAAAAATTAAAAAACACAAAAATTTCTAGACTCTAAGCCCCCACAATTTCCAAAGAAATTGATAGATGATGCAAACACAGCTTCTTGTAAATTAAGGACACTTTTTCTTAGTGGCTAAATATATTAAGCAACGCCCTAAATGAGTGACACAACTTCAGAATCTTAAGTCAAGAAAAATCTATTCTAATAACACTTTAGATTTACATTTCGCAGGTATCTCCATCTTCTCAAAATCAGCTATATATCTGTAGGAATCTATTGCGACTTTGCAAAACCAGAATTTTTCTAAATAGATAAAAGTATATTGTGACTTAAATAGATAAGTAAAATAACACCAAAGCCAACAATGATACAAATTGCACCCTTTAAATATACCAGTAAAAGTACCTTAGAAAGGACACAGTAACATAGACACCAAAATGTTTTCCTGCGTAAGCACGCAGATGAGTGAGCTACCATGGAGTAAGCTGGTACTCGAGCTAACAATCCACCAAAATACACAGACACACACAGCCCTACCACAGAGGCACCGACGCGCTGTAAAATCGCAAGTGAACTTCGAATGCAAGAACTAGCCCACGTGCCCATGGTGCCAGAAGCACTACAGCTGTAAGCCACAAGTGGCAGGTGCGAGGCATGCTCGTCTCGATGCAACTGCCATCCACAACTGGGATCGTGCCATTTAAGACTATCCTGACAAAAAACTAACATCATTTTCTGACTGAACGATATAAACTGGACGAAGATGAGGCTTTCGAGTCTTTTCAGATCTCCTCTAGCAGCTACTTGTCCAAGGAATGGCACTCACTAAACAGCTTAAAAATTAACCCATGAAGAACCACGGCTAACGGACATACAGTGCAGCCACAAGAAACACGTAGGAAGCAAATAACTCATACCACAGTCCCCTTATTTGCACTTTTTTTTTTTCCACAGAGGTATACCACTGTTCATACTTCACTGCAGCATTATTGTTTGTTTCTCCATAAAATATTCCAGCTACTACTTCAAATTAAAGAATAAAAGCTGTCAAGAAAAAACACATTTTAAGATGGATTCAGGGATGGAATATTGTAACTCACAAGCTTTCTTGTTGAATCAGATAATCATAACTATTAGAGGTTATTTTGAAATACTTTTTACAGTTTTAGGACTATTAATGTCACTTTCAAATCACTCTAAGGCTTTTTGTTCAGTTCTTTCGTTGTTGTTGTTTTACTGTTCAGGGGGATACAATGACTCATTGGCACATTTCCAGCGCAAGATGCATTTGAATAATACATGGCATGCCCTTCAGCTAGCATCATAATGCCAGATTTAAAACAAGGTAAGAAGTTTCTCCATATACACTCCCAGTGTTCAACTGCTCATAATCTATAGCGTTAACAATTTATCATCGAACCCGGAGACTTGCCGCCAACTTATCAAAGTGGCCACTGGATGCATATGATCTAGTCTGAGCATCTGGCTCTTCACTGCTCCTGACATTAGCACAGACAACAGAATCAGTGGACTATTGAATGCAATTACAGTAAGCGAGACAGACAATAAAGATTGATAGCGCCTTCTCTTTTTATCACATACAAAACTAGTGGGGGTTAAAGCTTTGCCTTGAGCTGCCTTCATTTAACAATGATTGAAAATATGCAATTGTGATGGTAAAACACTGCAGCCTGTACCACTTCATTTACTGGACACATTATCAAATTAAATGAAAAGTGAACTGCCAAAAGCAACAGTTATTATATATTAATGATGAATATTTACTTAGCATTGTTCACAAATCACACAGAGAACAGAATCCTTCTTGTTATCTTCTTTGCAGGCTACAGATGAGTAGTTTAACATTTCTATGTTTACGTTAAATCTTCTGTCTACGAATCTCTAAATACAGCCATGTGCGATTGGTTTTGTGACTATTCATGTGGTTACAAATGTGTAATTAATAAAATGCTCCAGTGGTAAATGAATCCTAATTGCTGCAAGGATTCTTTACCTCAAATCACAGTTGGTTTTCTTGGAAGTATTTAACTAACCAAAGAAACTAAAGAAAAGCAGTATTTTGTTGCCAGCAGGCTTTGCATTATGGGTCAGGTGGTGTTCAACTGCTTGACAAACGGAAAATCCAGAAACTGCCAGTGCAATGGATTCATCAAAAATACATTCATTGTACAGTATTTCAAACTGTATTTCATTACTGTATACTGAGTGAGCTAAAAATATGCAGTACATTTGAACTACACAGACCAGAAAGAGAAATTATGAAAATAACACTGTACAAGTCACTGACTGTTTTGCTTAAAACTAACTCCTTATTTTACAGAAGCCATGCTAATAGCACCATAATTTCCTCAAATGACATCCAAATAGTCCTCCAATGCATGGTGATAGTCAAACTATCAAAAGACAGAACTGACAGTATCTTGGTGGTTGTGGCCTATTTCATATCAATTGTTTTAACAGATAAAAGTTTCTTTTTCAGTGTCATGTAAGACTCAATATCAGACAGAAATTGAGAAAAATATCTTTCCTACAAGCTCAAAATTAACAAAACAATAAGTACACTGTCAGTGCCATTAAATAAACTTGTCAATTTTAGATCAATCGCAATAAAATAATAGTTGGATAACATGTGGTGCTGGTACTGCCTGGTTTGGGGTTACATACACAACAAACACAAACATATGGTCCTTGTCATGCAATGATATCCATGCAGGCAGATTTTTGCCTGTGTAACGAACTCTGCTAGCTTCCGAAAAGCTCTTGATGCAGGCACAAGTCACTGTGCAAGAGGCATGCTGAGGTATCTGAGATTAAATGACTAAACTCAGAAGTTTAAATAAAAATAGGCATTTGGGTTTTTTCCACCCCTTTCCTTCATACAGACCTATGTAGTAAAATTATGCCATTGACAGAGCACTCACTAATCCACATGAACTGTATTCTCCAAACTCTTTTTTTTTCTTTAAAGCAAACTGATTATATTCCAAGAATTTGATCTCCTTTATACAAATTGTTGATGTAAAGGTACTGCCGACTGAACAATATAAAAGAAGAAAACTGAGGGAAAAAAGTTTGTCTTTCTGGCTGTATGCTAGCATATAAACCATAAAAGTGACAAACACCCAAATATGCCACAATGGAAAACTATGTGCTGATCCCACGCAATAAATTGAAAAAGCAACATGCTGTATGGTACTGCTTAACAAGAGTGCAAAAATAACTGTAGGAAACTCTGGCTAAGGATGGCCCACAGACAGTTTAGGAAGAGATGATGCATCAATAGAGAAACTACAAGTAGAACAAAAGAATTATCTGAAGCCTACTGAAAACAGGAAACCAAGGACACTTCTATTTTCAAATGACATTTATTATCACTCTCACCCCCTTTTTTAAGCAGAAAGCATAGCTAAATTTAACAGAATACTTTTCAAAAAACTTACCCATTTTATTATGTTCACATTTACTTGCTGGAAATATCAAGAGAAACATTAAGTAGAATTTTTTTTTCCATCTATGCCACTTTTTCCACTTGAGTTTTCATACAAAGTAACAATATTCTGTTCCACAAAGCAGAAGAACTATTGAAGCCTGGTCTTCTTTTACGATCATTTTTTGCCTTTCCATGCCACCTCATTACCTTTATCACAGAAAGGACAACAGTGAATGCTGTGGTCTGTCCTAAGCTACGCACACGCTGCCTGTCCAGCAAACTGCTGCCAATGGAGAGAAGAGAGCGCAAATGAGTCCTGTCCATCTTTTCCTCAGTGAGGTGCTTCAGAGATACCTGTCCTGTATCCAGACACCCGTAATTACTCGATTCATAAAACACAATTACTTTGAAACTCTGATCTCCTTTACAAACAGGTTTACAAATGTTAGAGTCACTGAAGGGAGAAGACGTGCAGGCCAATGTGGTGAACCTCATTTCCTTAGGAAACTAGACTGGGTGTGAAATGTGATCAGGAAAGGAGTAGCCGATTGCCTCCAGAGGAGGCTAGGGCATTCCCCTTGAATATTATTTCAGAAACTAGTGAAAAATTACAGTGAACTGATTGTCACAGAAAAAGAAAAAGAAAGAAAGAAAAAGTTAAAGATCTTGTCCCTGGTATGACTTAAGTCTGAGATAAATCAACAGCCCAGAAGGGCACAGTAGCAACCCCGCACCATGAATGTATAGCGCGCAGAATCACATTTAGAGATAAGCAATTGCTTCTCAGTTACAGGAATCAAAATCTGTAGATATAAAGTGAATATAGATTCTGACTTCCACAAATTTGAGTTTGCATTTCTATACTTCTCCAGTGTATTTCAGTGAAGACACTGTCCAGCTGCATCATATTTCAACAGGAGAGAAATAATCAAGTCAGACACATTATACCAGAGTGGACGGAGTGGGGAGAGATTCTGTTCTTTAAAATCTTCTCTGAAGAGCAGAGGAATCAAACTTAGTTTTTGTCTGTCAATATATTTTGCCATTCTTATTGTGTCAAACAAAAACCAGCCACCAAACCAAGAATGAAGTCTCACTCATTTTCCTCATATACTGCCGAGAAAAACACCAATTCCCAAGCGACCCTTCTGCACTCAAGTGTTCCCGTGTACTTAGCGTCAGCTCATCTCCAGAAAAGGGAGGTACATTATAGCCACAAACCTGAGTGTGGAATGACACCGCCACCGCATGCTTCCCCACCAGAGTTTAGTAACATCAGCAACTATATGTGAATTTTCATATCTTTTATCAATATGCAAATTTGCTCATTAATGTTAAAATATTGCCATATGACACCTAGAATAGGTCACACAGCCAAAATACCAAATGAAAAAAGGAACAAGAAAATATTCCAGCATGTAGAGTGCTCTACATCTTAAACCTACTGATCCAAGCATAAAAATCTGAACTCAGTGGTCTTGAATCCCCTTCTGAATGCTGACACAGACCTTTGCTGCAGCATCGGACAAGAAACAGAACAGCTTGTCTGCCTCTGCAACTCTGCCTAAACAACGCTGTAATTTATTCGTCCTCTAAAATATACAACAGGTAATAATCCTTTATCCACAAATATCTCAAGTTCGGGGAAAAGCGCTTGTTTCAGCCAGTTTGACAGAAGCATGAAATAGGCAATATCATGCAAGATGAGAAATCTGAAAATAATATTTAATGTGGAATGGAAAAAGTGCTGTTATATAACACAAAAAGTCCGATGTAGTCATGCTTTAATATTTTCCAAAAACTAAATCATGTTATTCTGAGAATACCTTAAGCATTGTGCCTTCTTGGTCAAGAAGGGATTTTGTTTCTTGCTATGTCACAAGAAGAAAAACAGCCTTACTATGGAATACGCAAAATATAAACCTGTTAGATTCTGAAACTGATTTTTCTCATTGCCTACTTTAATTAAAAAGCAGTTTCTTTGAAAACAGTTAAATAAGGCTTTTATACACACACACGCACGTGCACACACACGCTTTTATAACCTGGAGTCTCAAAACTTGCTATCACTTTTAGTGCAATTACATATTATATATTTGTTCTTTTTTATTTCAGAGAGACAATCAGTATACAGAAAGCTAAACAAGTCCAATTATATTGTAGGGATACAGCCTATGGTAAAGCGGTTCTAGAGATAAGAACACAAGATTTGGGTAGTCCTGCCAGTTCATATCTGAAACCAAGAAGGACGATTGTTCATAGTGATAGGAGCTTCATGGCCATGCAGAGAGTGACTGTACACCAACAAAATCCAGGGCAGGACACCTGTTCACTTAACCTCATCAAGGGACTTTTTTCATTTTCTTGTTTCTGCAACAACTGTCAGGTACCTATTGATCTAAATTACAGTGAACAATCTTCAGAAGTTAACTGAATTATAACTGCGCCTGGTTCTTTATTGGAGGCATGCACATCCTATTTCTTGGTGGTACTGAACCTCACAGTGTCCTCAGTGAGGATCCAGAGCAGAGAGGTGCAAGTCTCTCTTAACGTACTTTGCTGAGAGGAGCATGGCTTTTGTGAACTCCCTCCAACACCCATTGGGAAAGACTAAATGCCCAAAGATCAGAATTTTCCTCTGGAAATCCCTGCCTTTCTTTACTGACTGCAGAGGAAGCTCAGCACAACTAATCTCCTATCTGAGACACCTCTAACAAACACCAAAAGACAAGGAACTGAGTCAAGATCCTGGAAGAGAAAGCAGCAAATAGGAACAGGTCTTTGGCAGCCTTCCCACAAGAGCTGGAGTAAAGTACTTGGCCTATGTTTCACTTCCCTGTGTGTGAAAGAAGGATAACATTACTGCCCTAACTCACAAGGGCACGATAAACACATTAATGATTATTATACCCTCTGAAAATATGGTAATGAAGGTTGTAAGTATAAGCACTATCAGTAGAAATGTTTCTGTGCATTTATTTTCACTTACCAGTCCTCTCTGTATTGCAGAGCTTCCTTACACACGTACTGATCTCGCAGCACAACCTGGAGTGACCCTCAACCCATGCCCACCACAAGTTTCAGAGCTTTTTTTGAGAAAGGCTCAGCTGAGGCACCTGCATAGGAGCATGGGATGCGATCCGGCTTAGCTGGAGCAATCCCCGCTATGGATAATGTCCCCAGAGGATGATGACAGATGCCTCCGATTTTATTCCTTTAATTACGTTTCACATGCACTGCAATTTGCTAGAGTCTCCTCAACTGCTAAATTCCATCACCACTTCCATTCTCAGACAGCTCCCTTTGGCATGACAAATGTAACTTCAAAAGAGGAGACAGGGGACACCAACCCCAGTGTGCAAAAGCCTTCAGCAATGACCCTGCGGAGCAACCTCCTCAGCTGCAGCGGGCAAGCGCACCAAGCAGGAAAGCAGAGTCTGCCCTCTGGCCCCAGAAAAAATTAAGCAAACGCCTTACAACTTTGCCATTTCCCACATAACTTTTCCTGCACCATTTCACATCAGGGAGAACGCAGTACCGTGGTGAAATCTTCTTCCTCTCTTTAATCATTTAAAAGCAGAAAGAGTATCATTAAAATCCCTAGAAAAGGTGTGGTTTTTTGTTTTTGTTTTTTAAGTTAACTCAGAGATATTATAGCATGAAGCTAAACATGCATCCCCTCCCATCCACCTCTGGTTCCTATTCCAACCCCACCCCAAGAGCCCCTTCTCTTACTTCTTCACCTTAAAGCTGAAAATCACAGAATTTGACATGGGGTGACTAAAGAGCTTCAGGTTGTGGGGCACATTGAAGAGAAACTCAGACAGACAAGTAAAATGGCAAATACTGGACTAGTCGTTACTCAGGACTACAAGATCAAGCACATAAAATTCTGGTGAAAAATAACGGTTTACAGCTAAAAGTACAAACAGAGGAAACTTTGTCTGGGGGCAAAACAATAACGTAAACATTACCTTAGCAATTCACAGCCTAGTCATTCATTTGAAAGATCTCTTCAAAGCAGCTGTTTCAGACTCTGGAAATTAAAATAATAATAAAAATATAATTAAGACAAATACATTTATTATTATAATTCTGGAACATCTCATAATAAGAGTTAACAAAAAGATAATCTTCCCATTAATGTAGCCCCGTGCCTGCTCAAGAAAGCACAACAAATCTGCAGTAAGGGCACACGGGCATTTGGAGGACCCTAACCAGTTTAGCAAATACATGAGCAGAGCACACAGTTAGTTTACCAAGAAATGATTGCTTCTCCTCCTTACCCCTTCCCTAAATATGATAAAAAATAAATTATTTAAAAATTAAAGGCATTTAGAGTAATAGTTCTCTAAATGCAAAGTATTTATTCCTTCTTTCATCATCCATGGTTTATGGCATTGTTTGGGTTGCCTTTTTTTTTTTTCCTGCATTTTACTTAGTATTAGGCTTGCACTGAACTCATCAATAAAAAATGAATTTTGGTAACTTTCAAAACCACTATATTATTTTTCCTGTTATTTGTAGTGAGTTTTTCTTCTCTCAATGGTATTACTGCAATAAGTCAGTCATTATTTCTTTATGTTTTCCCTCCTTTCTTTAGTATTTCATTTCCCTTTACAGCACATCTCGTGATCACAAAGAAAACAGAGACACTTATTTCTTTTAACAGTTGAAATTGCTGCAAGTGATTTAACTGTCATTTAATCTGATTCCTCTCTTCTGTCTGTGGAGAAATATGTTTAATGTACTGGAAATTATGTTAATAAGAAAAAGCATTATCTCATTTAATGAAATAAATATACAAATATTTCAAAATAAAATAAAGAGGCAATCTTCACTGAGGAAAAAATGTCTCTTATGGTTTGCATAAAATAAATAAATGAGAAAAATTAATGAATACATTGAAATATACTGACAAAAATTATGCCTAAACTCAAGAGGGAAAAAAACAAAAGGGAAGGTGACTGAATTGCATCTCACCTAATCAAACGCTTTCTGAGAAAACACAGAAGCCAGCTTAAAGGATCAGGGTGAAAATTATTTTAAAAAATTATTTTATTACCCTAGGCTAAACTTTTTTTTCTCCCTCCACATTTAAAAAAAAAAAAATCAACATTTCTGGAACTGTTTTTTTGTTTTATTTTCTTCAAATGGTGTTGAAATAATATTTATTGTTTAATGACTGCAATTCTTTTATCCTTTAATTATCTTTGATCCTGTGCCACAAAACATTTAATTTATGGTGAAGAACCCTGAACCCCTCTGATTTAGTTAATCGTAACAGTCAATAACTCTGTTTCTAAGCTTTTACATTATGAAGTATGTAACTAGCATGCACTAAGGTTAAATAAATATTGTTAGTGGTGAGAGAAAAACTTGTAGCAATTATGTAATAAAAGCATGACCACTGCAACAGAAACACATAATTAGCGATTTAATTACAGACATCAAAACAAACTAAAGATGTCAATAAAAAAATCTTCTGTGACAAACTGATTTCATTTCCCTGTTCTGCAATTCTGGATCTTAATGTACTTCTTTATGTTTTCTTGTTTTCCAGAAACAAGCAGCGCAAAACAAAAAGCAGATACTCAGTGTCATCTCTTTGGGTGTGGCTGTGGTGGAAATTTGATTAAATCCTGGGTTTACTTTCCCACTGGTGAGAATCAGTGCCTTGAATCCAGCCAGCAGCGGATTTTCTTAAATTCCCCTTTAAGAACACCCAGCATGGATGAGGATGCTGTGGTGCAGATTCTTTCGGGTAATCTCAGCCATGCGCATCACACACCTTCCTGAGGCGTTTTCCAAGCGCACTGGTTTCTCCCTTTGCTTTCCCCCTCCTTGCAAAGTGCTATGAAACATAACAGCCCCAGCTCAGTCACTTCTGTTACCCAGAATAACAGCGAAGCACAAGATGTGAAGAGATCTCAAGTTACTTTCTTACTTGAAATGCACAGTTTTACTTCCCTACAGTTCTCCTTTTGGTTTATAGACTTGTGAATCTCAGTTTGAGAAGGACAGAAGCTATGCAGTGAATATTTTGGGTTAATATCAAGCAGTTCACCTTCTTATTTTAAACATCATCTGAAAACCCTTGCAGTGAAATACTAAACCCATTGAAGTCAGTTACAGAACCCCCACCACCTTCAGTGGGGATTTCGTTCTGCATTTTCAGAGGCTCCCCTCCTTTCCCAGTCTACTTCTTTAAGAGTTTTGAGATTCTTATCCTCCTAAAATATGCATGGAGAGAAACACAAATCTAGATACGCCAGTCCTTGCAGAGATGGTCCATCCTGCTGTCCTACACCCGATTAATCCTGACTGGATGCTTCAGCTGCATGTAATCATTGCATTATATACAAAGCAAATCACACACAAAGTGTTTGCTCTGAAGGGTAGATTGTAACTTACGTAAAACAAATAAGCTATATAAACATAAATTTAGAACCAGTAATATTCATATATTATATATATAAAACCAGACTCTGTGCCAATACCAGGATTTGTTTTTAATGATGTACTTACTTTTTCCGCTAAGTTTCAATTCTACAGAAAATATTCCCTATAGCTTTTGTGATCAGGGTTTACAGAGATATTTGGAAGAGGATAACCCCATAAATTCTCAGCTTTACTTTTCTACTTCAAGGTTTACAGGGCATTTAAAAACAAAAACCTAAACCCCATTGTATTTCTTTTATAACTAGAGTGAAGAATGTTCGGCAGTACAAATGAATTAGGAAATTACTCTCCTGCCGTGAAAAAACATTATGCTGTTAACATGCAGATATGCACTCAAAAAAACACTAATTCAATAAGATGAGAAAGTAGGAGGTTTAGTATAAAACCCTCTCCACTGCACTAATGTGAATGTCAATAACTGACAGCGATAACTTGCCTTACAAAGATGCAACACACCTTGAGAACCCGAACGCAAATCGCAGAGCACATCTTTGACTCGCAGGAGCAGTAGGGATGCATCTCACCGGGCCCTGATTTACAGGTGCTAAATCATCATGTGTCACGGTTACAAGGGATGGACCACTCGCAGAGGAGTACCCAGTAAACCCTTGAAGGCAGGTGCGCTCCCCACCCTGAGAACGCCTTGTCAGAGTTTGCACCAAGCAGCACCTTGCAGACCGAGCGCAGCTCGCTGCCGGCGGCTCAGCCCGGCCAGGCAGCGTTTCTGAGCGCCCCGAGTCCTCCCGCGCCGTGCCAGGAGTGGCTCCGGTCTCCAGGGCGCTCTCGATTACACCCAGAACTTGGCAAGGTAAAAAGTTATAATAAATAATCTCATCTATTCCATTGTAACAATACTTAAGGGGGCTGGATCAAAAGACTGAAGCACAAAGATTTTGGATCGCAATGTCTTGTGAGTGATCAGAAGCCTATTGACATGAGCAAACAATCTTGTCACGCTGCAAAGAAAGAAACCCCCAAAAATCTTTTTTTGTTGTTGTTTTTAACAAAGCATCCATTTTTAAGCAGAGCACTTTAAACTTCTGTCAAAAAATATCTACAAGCTCTGCCCAAAACAAACCCCATTTTTTCTCCGTTCAAAGTTTTGAAAGAAAAATATCTTCTCTTAAAATGATAATTTTAAAGCAAAAGCATACTGGATTTCTAAAAATCAAGGAAGTTAATGTTTTAAAATGAACACCTCTTCTGTTTTTCTTGAACTTTTATGGTTTGGGGTTTATTTTGTCTTGTTTTAATTAACACGTTTTTCCCTTCTGATTGCTGCTTCTATTCTCAATAGGAAAAGAAGAGGTGGAAGGGAACAGCAAACCTACTAAGGTGATATTCAGCAGTAAATTTGACTAAAAGGAATTTTTTTTCCACTGAACACCCTTACTATACTGAATTTCAACCATCTTGCACATTAAGCTTTTCTCAGTTTAAGGCAAAATATGGACGAAACCAAAATCAGGACTAATTCCTTACATCTGCAGAGGAAATCTACAAATGCAGCCCTTCCCTGCCCATGCTGGGACCAAAACTAAAATCTCCCCTTGATGGATACAGCTCCCACCACCTTTCAGCATCCTTAAACTTGTCAAAGAGATGGGTGGCTCCGACAGATCCTCACAACCACACCTCCAGCTCCGCACATCGCTCAGCCAGTCACACCCCCGTTGCAGTCTAGGAGACAGCGATGCCATGAAGAGCAGACGTCCGCATGCGGTCCAGAAGCCTTGCCACACTCACCATGCACACAGAAGAGCTCCTGTTCCTCTGCGGACAGCCCAGCCGGAGTCACAGGGGAGCATTTGCCACTGTGCAACCTCTGCAGCAAGTCACTCAGCGCACCTGAGACGCACAGGTATTTCCTTAACACCAGTGCGAATACAGACCACGAGCACACGGATGTAATGCTTTGTGCCTGCTGCCTGACCCTAAGATGAAATTGCTGGCTTGTCCTGCAGTGTGTGTAAGCACAGTTGCTTGCTTCTGTTGCTCTTGCAGACCCTTTGGCTCCTGTAGATCGAACACACTACTGCAGTAGGGTCTTTAACATCAATACAGACACTGAAAGCTGGAACTAAAAAGCTAATAGTAACTTAAGTACTTTTGAAGTTTCTCCTGCCTCTTTTATGTAATTCCTTTAGCCTTTTATCAGCCTTTTAAAACATATTCAAATTTGATTTTCACATTTTCTCCTACTGTTCCTCTAATGAAAAGAATTAATTTATATACCTTTGAAGACAGCTCTCTGCTTTCCCACAATGCAATAGACCATTTTTTCCTTAAAACTGGAGTCATAATTTTGAAGCCTGAACCTCAGTAAGGCGTACAAATACTGAATCTAGAAAATTGAGTAGGTGCTTGAGAATCAAAAAATGGAAATGCATGTTTGAGCAGAAATGCAGAATTTGAATACCAGACTTTGAAAACCTGTACCTCCTCATTCAACTTTAACTCCTTTTTTTAAAAAAAAATTTGTATTTCTTGAAGAATGCATTTTTGCAAACTACATTGTATCACCTCTGTCTGCTCAACAGAAATACATCATTAACCCAGCAACACTGAAACCTCGCTAGAAGAACAAGAGATCTGAGAACTCAAGAACAGGAGGAAGAGCAAACATACATGGCACCCAAACTTTGCAGACCTATTTCAGCTATGTCATGTAGACTGCAAGTATTGCTTCATTTGATTTACATCAAAGATAGCATTTTCATCAACTCGACAGAACTAAAGCACTAAGGTGTGCCAAGTACTTTCCTTAAATCCCTCTCCTTGTCTTTCAAAAATGACGATTGATAGCAGATGTCTCAAAACCTCCAGCATCCCTGATACCCATCTCAAAGAGATATCGATAGGTGAAGATCAAACTTCTACAAACCCCTCCTTCCTCAAAGCACTCTGAAAGACGCTTGAAAGTGAAAGCAAATGAAAGACGCAGCCTTCTTCTAGCTGAGACCATTTAAAAGCACAGTATGGCCTCGATTAGAGAGAGATCTTTTCTGTAGAATTCCACACCAATTTATTCAACCATGACAATCTTCATTCAATTGTGGGACAAAACACAAGTTACAACGTACCTCTACAAACATACATATGCATAGAGATAGATAGACATTGTATTGTTTTTTTCCTATGAAGCCAGGCTTTCTGCCTTCTTGTTCTTCATAGAAGGCGCTTGTGGTCACCTTGGCCAGGCTGGGAATTAAATGGGGACTTAACACTTCATCCTTCAAGATTTCTCCTCTTTTCTATTTCTCTTCAAGCAATTGCAAGGGTGGCCAGAACGTATGTATTATTCAGCACTGCCAATTCAAGTTGTAGACACCTCATCATCCCACAGGAATGTCCCCCGTAACTGAAACCAGAAGAAACTATCCATGGACTATTCAGCACTCAAACACAGAAGTAGAAGAGCAAGAGCAAAGACAGATGCTCTCAACATGACTAATGACAGAGTTCCTGTTCTGCCAAATGGGCTTTTGTCCTTCCTTATCATTCTAACAAGTCAACGTGGGAAACCATCTGCAAAGAATGAGAACAAGCAGCAATTTTTTTCTGAAATACGTTAAAAATCACTTCCTTTCCACTTTGAGAGTAACTAGACATTTATCATACTGTTTTCTAGGTAGCCCTTTTTAAGGATTTACACTTGTACAGAAGATTTGCAGGTTATGAAAACAGCCATAACATCTAAATTTAGGTAAGGCATCTGACATCCAGAAAAGTCTGGAAACTTGTAAGTGTCCCTATTTCCAGTTTTTCATGAAACTCAAAGTGTGCCTCACTTCTCATCTACTCAGAAACTACCAGCAGATAGGTTGCTCTGAGCTATTTCTAACACGTTTGTATGTGATCATTCCTTGCTAGAATGCAACGAAAAGCTGCTTACAAATACAATTCAACATATTCACACTTCAAAAACTGGTCGGTGTTAGTTCCAGTCAAGTACTGGAGAGAGGTTAATACAGATTTTCCTTAGCCTTATTTTTTTCCTTCTTCAGTTGACTTCCATAGGGATAGCAACAGTCCATTGTTGGGCGATAAAATTAGAACATCAGAAGATAGCCTAACTCGAATGCAATCTGTCACTGTAGTATACCAGGATATAGAATTCCTATTCGTTAAATAAACATATTTCTTTAAAGTGTCAACATAACCAAGAAATTTGATCTTCTAGACAATATTCCAGGCTTGATGCATTTTTATTGCTCTCCAGTAATGAAGTTTTAACTCTTGATATATTCCTCCTATTTAACTGCCATTTCAACAAAAATAAAATGATCAATTTCCGAAGTTGGTTCAGGCAGAACTATGACATTCTGCAGAAGAATGTGCCCAGGTGTTCTCTCTGAAAGCGCCCACGATTACGCTTCAACAGCAGTGGATGGGAGGTAGAAGAATAAAGAACATATTTAAATGCATAACAGAATTGAGGCTATAAATTTGTTTCGCACTAGTTGCACATGTAAATAAGGTGCACCAAGTAACTTTTTTCTATATTTGCAGTTTGTAAAGTGCTAGTATATATGTAAAGCTCCCATGTGGTGTAAATGGCATTGCTCTATTAACTTCAGTGAGTCGCCTTTATATACACACTGTAGATTTAACGATGATAACTTCTATTCAAAGTTATAACTACAGAAAGAGATTTGAATGAACAACTTGAATCACATTTATACTTGTCATTTGGGATTAGCTAATCCCAGATCAACTCTGTACATAATATATAATTGCATATCAACAATATCAGCCTGAAAATGTGTCTCACTTCTTCCAGCAGTTTCCCAAGTTAAGCATTTTTGTCTTGCTAATGAACCTTTTGTTACAGTGAATATGATTCTGCAAGGAATTTAATGCATGTAAATGTAATGACATAAGAGCATTACATAACCACTCTCCTACAGGAGTTTATACAGCACAGAATATAATGAAGCTAGACTATAAATGATGCATATACCTGCAAGGGAAAAGTAGCACTTTGTTATTTATAGAGATTCACTAAATTAAAATGTGGCAAGAAATGTTTTCAAATGATTCAAAATGTTTAGAGAAAGATAAATCGATATTCTGATGATTCATTAAATATAAAAGAAAAAAAGACACCTAAAAGAAGGTAATTCCTACTTTCTAAGAAATTTAAAGGAAGAGTCTGTAATTAAAATCTAAAAAAAAATTTTTTAAATAAAACCAAATACACCCACACCATTCTACATTAGCTAATGTTCTCACTAATATCTTTTGCCCTAGATGTTGTAATATGACATGCCTGCCACAGGAATTTAAAAATTCAAGACCAGGTTCTGAAGCTGTTTCCATCAGAATGCTTTCATTCTACATCAGCTGGCCCAGTGGACTTGCACTTAGCAAATATCAATTTCCACAACTTAGGAAAAAAAGAACTCTTGCAAATTTTCCAACAACTTGCTTAGCCTCTGTGTTCCTGCTCAAAATATTATTCTACAAAGATTGCTGAGTTTGTTATATCTGAATGACATTCTTCCATTTTTATTCTCTTCTCTCCCTTCCTTTCAACTGTACATATACCTCTAAAAGAGAGAGAAAATACACGCATCTGACATTTGGGTGCAGGAACATCTGGCAATACAACTATAGCCCTAAAACAAAGAGCTTGTTTGTTTGAATTTAGAGAATTTAAAAGAATGACTGTTCATCTTGAATAAACCCTGAATTGCCCTAAGACAACACTGTAATTCAAGTACATTCCCTATAACTTTTGGTGCTACAGTTATTTATGTTACCCCAAGAAGTACTCCTCTTGCTGCATGTACACATAAATTAGTGCATCAGTAGACATTAAAGTGTCTCTGTTTTGCATACAACCACCTCTCAGTTTTTCCCCGTCATCTTCATGTTTGACAGAGAGAATTTCACCCCTACCCACTCATTCTCATTTCGGTATTGGTAAACTCAAGGCAAAGAACTTTCAACTTCTTACTGAAATGAAATCATACTACAGAAATTATTGCTGAATTTTGAAGACCTCAATTTGTTGAAGAAAAATGCAAAATATGTTTCTGAGTATCATCAAAATCCAATATTAATAATCCTTAATGTGGTGTTGTTGCTGGTGGTGGTGGTGGTTTTTAATTTAGCCAGAATTAAAGCCTATCGCTTCAAATCAATTTTTCAATACTGTAAGCCAAAACTCTGGAAATAAGATCTATAGAAAATATTCAGGTGCAGCACAAATTAAACCATGCTAAAGCAAATTTAAAATGTAATTTAAGACCCACAAAGAGAGAGAGCTCAGAGTGAAGTTGTGAAAGAGGTACTATACTACATTTGCCTTTTTTTTTTCCCAAACAAAAAATTATTTAAACAAACAAGCAAATAATGTCATGGAAGTTCTGTTTGGAATATGGAAGTAGATAGCACAAACTAATTTGTCATATGAGCCGACAATGTTTGCACAGCATTTAAAAAGGAAGCAAAGGATAGAAGTTGCCAACCTCTTGGGACCTGTGTATAAATTGGACTTTTTATCATGCATATTTCATTGCTGCGTAACTCTTCCTTCCCAGTTCATACATCATAATATACTGCTAAAAAAGTGCAATGTAGGTTTTCGGTTCTGCAACAGTATATATGTCAATTTGGAAGTATTATTATGCAGGTGCCCACCTGCACATTTTAGAAGCTGATCGCAGGTCCCTGCATTTGAACATTTGGGGCACCAGGACTGATCCCTGCGTGTCCATTAGCACAACAGATGAACGAGTTTCTTCCAGAGCAACTTTTTTCAAATTCCGCACAAGTGAGATAGCATTTCATCAGCCCTGAGGGCAGATTCGAACTCAGACTGCAGGCATTTACAGCCTTTAGAGATAATGAATACCATATCAAAAACAGTTCACGCCAGGTTGTGAGGTTCTACAGTTCTGATTCTGATAAAATATAATATCAGGTATAAATAATTTTTTTGTTCATTTCATACTTCATCCCATTTTGCTCATATCTATAGTGTTAAAAGCTAATATATTATTCAGTAGCTATAAAAGGCCTTTTCTGGTCTTTTCAGTGGTGTTATTGTCTTTCACATCCTGTCAGAGCATTAAGATGTCATATAACTTTGCAACAATTTACTGCACGAACCAATGTGCACTATGCTAATATTATACGGATGACTAAGTATGCTGGCATTGCTTTATTAAAATACATGCTTTAACAGTCTGCCCAAAGCATGGGCTAAAACACTGACGGCAACTACCACAGGCACAAAAAGAGAGGAAGAATATTGCTTTTGAAAAATGATTGCTTAGCAGAGTCTCTTCAGTCAGACACAAAAATCAGTCTCTCCATCCTAAACCCGAAGTTCAGGAGTCAGGGTGCACATGCGTGCCTATAGTGATCTGGTTTCCACGTCATGGTGCTGCACAGCCAGACCAGACAAAGCTGCTGGCTCTCCCGAACTGCATGCACTGTAACTGTTGCAAAACGGTTATTTTAAATGCCAACATCAGTTAACAAAAGGATGATTCCCAGCTATTTACTACTTGCGAGGGACCTCTCCTATATTTACAGACACATATAAGGGTGCAAAATAGACGGCACTGTTATTTTGCTAGTGAGAAACAGTCAGTAACTTGTCACAATAAAAACACAGTAAAAACAGACTTTAAACTGAAACATGTACTGTCTAGACAAATGAGCCATTTAAAAAATAAAATAAAATCACATTTTACAGATGGTTTTGGACATCCTTGTAACCAGGTAACTTAGGGAGACAAACCAGCGGTGCAACAGCATGGGCAGGGATGGGGGCACAATCGGCACTCCTTGATGCTTCTCCAATACACATAAATAACACCACCACAACGATTGGCCTCCCCTTCAGAAAATGACAAGAATATTTTCTGTCCTATAGAATACTTGCATCAACCAGGTACTTGTGGCTTTCACAGTGAGCTGGACTGTTACAAGATTGATGATAAGCCCAGACACAATACTTGCCCTAAATACATTATGTAGCAGTGGATACCTGTTAAGTAGGTCAGCATGGGCTCTTAAAAGTTATGCAAAACTTATTGCTGCCACACAGCCGACATGTCACTAGTCAAGAAGTATGAGAATCAGTTTTGTAGGCTGGATGAAATCTCTTCTCATCACATGAGAATCTGTTTCGCCATATTTAAAATGTCTTAAATAGCTGAGTATTCTGCTTGTCATACGTCTTTAGGCCTCCAAATGAAATAAATGTGAGGTGGGCAGCTGATGAAAAGTCTAACAATCCTGAAGATGATCCTGACATTCCCATACACAGAAGATTTCTCTTCAAAAATAATTGACCAAACAAATATTTTCCGTTCTTGCAGTCAAACAAATTGTCATTTATGGGATGCATCAGACAAGTCCGTCAAGCTAAGGAAGTCTGTATTTAGTAGTGATTAACCAGACAGCTATATTACTGCTGTCTTGATCTTGGAAGCTCTTAAGCAGTGTGGTGTAGAGAGAGCAAAAGTAGAAAGACTCGCCTGTTGCAGTACCCATGTGTGAGGCAGTATATCCACATTGTCAAAAAGAACATTGTACTTGCTAAAATGAACTGGTAGCTGCTTACCCATCCCTTCCAACATGTGTCTGCACGCTAGAGAGAAGAGACTGGACATGCCTTGCAGAACAAGGAGCATCTCCCGACAGTGAAAAGATACATCACAGTGGGAAGTTTTAACGTCACATTATGAACGGAAGTATCCTTTTGGCATTTCTGACTCAAAGCCATTAAGGTCTTCTCCGCATCAAGTAACCCCTTCAGCAGTCTCTACGTTCTTGCACAACTGAGCCTCTGGAAGAGGCAAAGTCCAGCCAGATGCCAGTGGCTCACGTTATCTAACTCTAAACCTTTATAATATCTAGACTGAGTTGAATTTATAGCTTTCATCCACTGGGTATCCTTCCTATATCAGTCCATGGTGGCAAAACAGAGAGTGATCCATTAATGGCTCAAAAGAGCCTATCCCAGGCCTGCCTTTCAAGTGTTGCACAGGAAACCAGGATTTCAGACTCCATTTCTGTCCCTCATCCATTTCAAAGGCATGCCACCATTCTCACCATGTCATATGTTCATATATGATCTTCAGCATGCAAGCAGGTATGGCCATGAAGTTGTGGTCACGTTGCTGAGCTCTGTCTATAACCTCCTTCCTACGAAGTAGTCTCTTCTAGACAAGCATGCATTAGAAAGGGAGCACTTACACATCAGCTCTTTGCATTTCCTCTGACTATGCTGACAAGCCTACTGACAGATGTCAATAAATAAATAGATAAATCACTATTTAACAATAAAAAGGTTGTACTAAGAAAAAATATCAGTGGCAAAACCAACTTTTTTTTCATGAGGGAGAGCGCATAGGTTGTGGAAGTCTGTCTTGAAAAAGTAAGTTTCATGAAGGTTTTCCATTGGCCTCTCAGTGTGTGGTTCATGTATGCAAGTTGCATATTTTAGTTAGCATTTAACTCAGAAGCTTTTCCTTTGAGACAAGTGATTGTTTTCTTTTTCTGTCTGACCTAGTGAATACTGCAATGCTCCAATATACTGTATTTATGCCCTGCAGGCAGCAATGTCCCACCAACTTTCCACCGAGTGCTCATAACACCAGGCAAAATGAAAAAAAAAAAAAAGTAGTAGTATTTTGCATATTGAAAACAAATACATGCTGTTGTGTCTCTTCTTTTATTGTTTTGTTATTTCATCACTGTTCACCACGGTTCTTTCCTTCATTTGCAGAGTTTGGGTTTTAATGTAATGGCCATTCAATAAAAATGTTGCTTTTAAGGGTTTGCATATCATCCCATTTTCTCTTCAACCCTTCAGCAACCATATGGCAAGCAATCAGGTCTGCAATCACTAGGTCCATATTATGTAGAGCATGATTTCAGCATTATGCTATTACCCATCTGTTTCTGTAGAAAAAGACATGAACCCTTGTATAAGAGGTCAGTGGTTTCATTGCACACCGTATTCCAGAAATCTATCTCTGTTCACTTGAGATCACTTTTGTGATTTACTGTAGTCTTTCAGGCCAGGCTTTTTTTTTTTTTTTTTTTTTTAAAAAAATTTAAACAAACAGAACAATTTGTCTTTTTTTTTTTTTAAATAAATATAGACAATCAGCACAATTTGTCTGTCTGTTGTATAAAATTATTTGTAACTGTCATTCTGTGCACTTTCGCTCTCTTAGTTAAAGACGCTCTCCTGAGATCATGCCATTTTCTTAAATGAGAGGGGAAAAAGAAAAAAGAAAAAAAAAAGAAAGAAAGATGAAGGCTTACCTATTTTCATTTGTTTAACAGATTAGTCCAGGAATAACGAGGCTTGCTGTTCACCATCAATTTATTTATGAACTAGAAAAAACTGTCTCTTTTGCTTTGCTTTCTGTTTATGGCAATCTAAAGTATGCAAATAGATATTTGGCTTTCTGTAGAATAGGAAGGCAATATGAAAGTACAGACAATAATCAAGTTAGTTTTTAATTTGGTCAAGTGCTTGAATTCTGCCCACAACAGAAACAAGTCAGTGAACTTCACTTGCAGACTGTCAAGTCTTAAACAAACAAACAAACAAAAAACACACACAAACTAGAGTCTACTACCAAGGAACTTAACTGCAGGCATCTCTGTTAACCATGTCATCTAACTGGACACTTCAGTTCTCTACCACTCTATCACCATTAATTCTATGCCACAATAAAGAAATACAGAAACATGTCCAAAGTAAAACTCAACATATCTTAAATGTCGTGCTATTAAGTGATTGTACCTGTTTGACTGGCTAGCTATGCTTCGCTAGAGAAACACAATGGAAATGTCTTCAGCAACCTCTTTTAAGAAAACCACAAGTTTGATCTGAAAAAAAAAACAAAAACATTTCTACATACAAACCGCTTAACGTCACATAACTAGCCTTTCTATCCAGAATATGTTTTTAACGGTATATTTGTCAGCCACTTCCCAGACTCACAGGGCTCATCGCAAAAAAAAGTTAATTCAGATAATTTGAAAATGCACATAGAATAAAGCCACATAGAGGCACCAAGGAGAAATATGAAATCAGGCAAGAAAATGTTGAGGCAGCCTGATACAGAGCACATCATGACTTGTCTCGACACAAACCGCAAGCACTACAGTAAAGAACAGTCACCACTTGACTGCATAGTGACACAAAGATGAATAGGAGGAACAAGAAGATAAATGGAGCAAATCCATGTTATCTTACAAAAATTTTAATAGAAGTTCTAGAAAACAAGGATGGAAATCTTTGCTAGATCCCACGGAAACAAGAGAGTCTGGTGGAACGGGAGCAAAGCAGCCAAGTTCTGGAAGATGCTGCCACTACTGGTGTGTAAGCAGAAGACAAAAACAGAGGTTTTATATGGGAAGAAATGCTCAAAGGCTAAGGGTAGGCACATTGTTACAGGGATGTCAAATACCTGGAAAACCTCAAGAAGGAGAGAGTAATAACGGAATAATAGATGCAATTTGTGAGATGTCCTGTTAGCTATGCATTCTGAGAAGTCAATTACTTTGCTGAAGGAAGCTGAAACAAAGAGAAGTTAATTTGGTAAAGCTGGACTAAAAAAAGAAAAAAAAAAAAAGATAAAGAAAAGCCATAGAAGTTTCTAAAACATCTGCAGTTTTTTATGGACGGCAGAAGCAGCTGAAAAGTTTAATTCCTAAGCTTCCTTGGCAGAAGCAGGCCTTAAAGATAAAATTCAAGTTGCACAGTGAAAGGAAATCTTGCGTCTTCACCAGCCAGAGTCTCTAGTCAATACTGCAGTACAACGAGTGACCCAGATCTTTACAGTGGCTTCCTCTCACTAATAAAGATTAAAAAATAGATCTACGTTACAGCTCTTGGACAACATTCAACCAGGCTTGTTTAACTCGTGGAGCAACCTGACTGTGGGAGAAGCATGGAAGTTTGATCTGCTAATGGGAGAATTAAGCTTTTGTAATATATGCTTAAGTATCAAATGCTAAGTGTCATTTCAATAATAAAATCATTAAAGAAATGATACATGGATATATTAGGCAGATTAGGTAGACACAGACAGACAGATTAGATGGGATGACCATGAAGAATAAAGTAAATATGAAATGGAGAAAAGTAAAGGGCAGAAAATTGAATCTAAAAGAATATTACAGATACATGAACTTGGCAAATAACTGGAGTGATTCCCCTGAAGAAAGACATATTAAGCTGGCCAAAGAACAATTGGTAACTCTTTTCCCCTGTTTTACTTTCCTCTTGGGCTATGTATGGTGTAAACACTACAAAAATTAGGGAAAACTTGAAGTGTTTAGAACATAGCTGTGGAAATTACAGGCTGGCAACCATCAATTACAGAATAAATGCTATTCAAAAGCTGACGTAATAATAGATGGCAAGACACACTAATACAGTTTGACCTGCAGTTTTATTTACTTCTTTCAGGCAACCTGAATGTCATGGTGCTTACACCAACAATGCTTAATGCTTTGAACTTCGGTGAAATACAGCAAGAGTTAATTAAAGTGATATAATCGTGGCATATCTCTTTCAATATAACAGAGAGAACAGCAAAGAAGAACTACTTATTGTGTATTATATATTCCAATAATTATTCACAAAAAAATATACAGAAGAAGGCTAGTCTTCAATTTTAAAGATAACTTTTTGAGTTGAAACATCTCCTTGGTTTGATGTTTGCTAGCTACTGAAATTCATGCATTTGGGAGTGGAGACTTTGGCAAACAATCCCTTAATACACATGGATAAAAAGCTATCTTCAATAACATTAATGTTTAACACAAACTGCTAAAAGCAAGAAAATTCAAAGTTAAGGCTGACAACTTCATCCTTAGCCTACAGAATAGAGTTTAAAAAGCCACAGCATCTTATGCCAGAAATGTCGTTAAATTGCATTCTGAATATGCTAGCTTTTGTTTCATTTTCCATTCTCTGACTCTTTCCATTAATTTGGAGACTTGGAGTTTTTTGTTCTATTTTAGTCTGTGTTACGATGGGACTGCCTTTGTTCCTTTAATCAGCAAAATGTCATCGACACTGAGTAACAGAAGACCATGTTATGAAACCTCACGTTGTAACAGTCATCCATCCACCTTTCTAACAGCATCTACAGCCATTGCCTTAAGCTCACCCTTTAGCTAGGGGGTAAAATGAACCACGCTCCAAAGATACTAAGACTCACAGAAACCCTCCAGTCTCCTTAACTTTCCTGAAAGCACCTCTCTCCTTTCTACAAAGTTTACATAGTCTCAAGTAAGACCAAACTCCAGTTCATCAGCACCTGAAATGAAATCAATTTACCACCAGTCCAGACATTTCGCAAACTTTACAAACAGTAAACATCGAGATTTTGGCACATACCAAAAACCTAGACATGGTTTCTTCCAGATTTGTGTATGGATCTTGCACCTCCTTGCCTGCCAGCCTGTGCAGGACCAGGCAAGAAAGGGTTCAGGAGGCAGGAAGCACTGCACGGAGGTGGCAGCAGGAGCTAAAGATGCCTGGGATTTTCTTGTTTAGATAATTGGAACGGGTAAGATAGGAGAGGGAGGTAGAGGCAGTTTTGGCCCATATGAAGGTTTTTAGCTCATAGGGTCAGAAAACTCAGGTATCTTCAGAAAACGCTTTCTGTCATCAGGGGGGAGATACAACTGAGTAGCTCTAGATGTCCCTGTGTAAGGAGCCACGTTTATATCCAGCCATAAGGTTTACTGCGTAATCAAAGCTAAATCCCACATCTGCCTGTCAGCCAAAGGTGGCCAAGCAAGGGCAATTATCTTCTATAAATAAAGTTTGTTTTGGTAAAGTTTAAACTCCTTCATTTGCATAAAAATTAACTAATTTTTTTAAAATCATGTAAGAGGTGAATTTTCAGCCCTCCTACTTCCAGAGGAAAAATTGGAAATGTGATCTATACACATTCTTTAGGTCTGGCCAGCAGAAAGCAAAGAACCATAAATATAATTTTATTTAATGTTCCTAAGTTTTAGCCTGTGAGATTCATGAGTTTCATATGAGTTCTAGTTCATGAGATTCAGAGTCATCAATCTGCTTCTCTAAAAAATACATATCCGAAAATTGTTCACATACAGCAGCCTTGGTGAGCAAATCAGAAAGTCGTGCGTGTAGATTTACCATTTGATATTTTGAGTTCCATAAATGCAGACATACATAAGTCCATGCATTCAGCTAACAAAAGCGATTCAAACTGTGGTATTGCATTTGTGTAGGCATTTCCTGTCAGATGTCCCTGAACTTTGGGCAGACCTTTCTTGAGAAAGGCTGGTGACTTTTTTGGATATCGACTCATCTGTAACTGAACCTCAATTCCCAACAGAAACATCGAGCCTGTACCTCAGCGCAATTCAAGACAAAGCGAATGAGCAAACACAGGAAGTGATCCAAACCAGTAAATACTTTCTGGCTGGTTTGGGGATCTGGTGAATCCTCACAATGCACCAGTTCAGCTGAGAATATTCTTTGCTTGTTTCTTGGTTATCCTGGGACAAGTTTTTTTGAGGCTGTGATTCTGCCCAGCCATATATGATTCCGTGCAGCGTATACTGAAATCAGGAAATTCGGAAGGATCCTGTGTCATGCATTCACATATACTTATATACATACATAAATAATTTATTTTAACTTTCCCAAACTAAACTAGACTTGTCAATAGAGTTCTAGAAGTGGTGAGAAACGCTCCCTCAGAAGGAGGCAAAACCATTGCTGATGGGCTACTTGGTCTCACTGATTTCAGAAATCAGCAGAAGCTTCTCCCTTATGTATCTTCAAAAATGCTGTGGCTTCCAGCTCTGCTGTAGCTAATTCAGAATCCCCCCCCACCATCTTTAGCAGCAAGGATCACCAGTTTCTGGCATAATGTTATCTGTTAGCATAGAAGTAACACCACTAATAACAGATTTGTATCAATTGCATGCACCATAAGATAAAACTGCTACAGCTAATTTTGTTTTTATTTTTATTTTTTTAAAGAGGGCAATATCTTACAGTCTAGATCAAAATTTCACCCCCTTAAATTATGTTCTGTTGAAGATTGGCTAAATGACTACAAATCTAGTTGCACAAAGCAGCATAATTGCAGCTAGTATAGATGCAAAATAAAAGCTGATGTTTGTGTATGGCACACTCAAAAACAGTTGTAGCCAACTCTTCTGATGTATATTCACAAATGTAGCAAAATGGCAGGGAAGTTGATGTGCAAGGACATGATTGAATATTGTTCCTTACTGAAATAGTTATCTGCTGGCTAATTGGGATCACTACACTTGTGTTAGCACTGTAAATAGTTTTATCAACTGTTATAATATGGTACCAACTCACAGAGAATTTAAAGAAAAAAGTGAAACTCCAGGACATGAAAAATTACTGAATTACAGAGCGATCTTTAGTGTTTTAATTGAATAATTTTCTTAAAGTATGGGGGGGAATGATTCATGCAGTTCCCCACCTCCACAAGCAATTTTTGCCAACCCATCTGCCACCCCAAATGTTTAGTCCAAAGAAACCCCAATGGTGGACTTCTGCTCCCTCTGCTGGATCAGCAAAAGTAGGTAATAACAGACCTGTTTCTTCAGCAGACAAGAGCACAACTTCATCTGGTCTCACCAGGAGAAGGATCGTGCCTTAGTACCAACTCCAAAACGGTGCTGGCACCAAAGGTAAGATTGACTTGCAAACAAGTAGCAAATTAACAGCTGTGATACTTTTAAACAAACAAACAAAACCCTAAAAACACGGGGGAACATCAACTAAAAATAAAAATGACAGATTATAATTTTTTCAATGCTCTCAGAGTATGGTATTTGGTAGTGACTAAAAAGAGGTGTAATCAAAAGGAAGTGATAATACCCATTTAAGCTTTCAGCATTTCTTTCTAGCTTTACCAGTTGTTTCTCCCTAGCACATGAGCATGCTGCAACACGAGACGACGGCTCATTGCCACATATGATGGGAAAAAAAACATCATCCTCACAATGGACAATAAAGTCTGGCTTCTGCATTCCAAGTCTGAAACAAATAAATACTGAATTCCATTAAAACCTCTGTTCTTGTGAGCTTTCCTGTAGCCTTCACTATACATGCTTTTAGTATCTGACTACTTAGAAATCACAAGTGTTGAACTGCTCAGTGACTCTGATCCTCCCATCAGTAAACTGATCCAGTGATAAAATGTGAAGGGCTTGTGCTATTTGCATTTTTACTTGGTTTAGTTACAGATCACAAAATAAATTAGTACATTAAGCTTCAAGGCTTCTGATTTGCAGCAACCAAACCTTCTAAATAATCATCTATGCTTAAGTACACAAATCCCCTAAAATACAATGATTTGTCAACTAAAACTGTTACAAAAAGAAAAAATCCATCCCTCAAACACTTCTACATAACAATCGCTTTAAAGAAATCAGACGAATGAAAGTGCACAATTTCTTCTTAATATACTTCGGAGAATTAAAAATATCCTATGAACTGAAATGCTAAAATAACCCATGGTATTCCTTCCGAGCTGCCGAACACCGATCCTTAAGTTTCATAAAAGAAAATTGAGAGGTGTTTTCTTGTTTAAAAGATCAGAATTCCTGACATGGTACAGGTGGCTGCCTCACAAAACCGACCACCACAAATGCCAGCAATTAGCATCACTACCGGCAGTATCTGAAAAGCAGCCAAATTCATGGAGACTGAACAATTCTCCCACTGCTCAGGTCGATCCTCCAGGTCAGGGCTAAGGCACATTTGTGGACATTGCAGGGGGACCCGTTGTGCTCCCGTTATGCCATTTATCACGCTTCAGCGGCCAGTCACTTACACAAACGGCTCTGAAAAACTCCACAAAAATACAGGGACTTGGCACGTTAAATATCAGCCTCTGTTTAACATAAATTACTTTGTTAGATATGTCCAAGGTAACAATTTAAACACAAGTATTGTCGGAACTAGGTCACTCAGATGCTTAAGTTCTTATTGACGCGGCTCTGAAGTGCCTCTTCCAGAGCAAATTTAGCATTTTCAGTCAAACCTTTTTTTGCTAAACACATACATAAACCAACATACATTTCAGACATGTTTCTGTGATGTCTTGTTAGTAATTTGCAATGTGTTAGGACAAATGTTACAGTTTCCCTTGACCTATATTAAAAATATTTAAATGTTCAAAATATGATTCCTTTCATTCATATGCTAATGACTGTAAACAGTGCTCCAGTCAACACATTACAGAAGCCTAAATAGATTTCACTATGACTTAACATCTTCTTAGTAAATTATGCATCATAGTTACTAAATGGACGTACTGAGGGCATTGTAAAGTTGCCACTCAGCTCTGCAGTAATAAAGGTACTATGCAGTTCTAAAAAAACTGACAAATATGCCATGGGAGTTTAAGAAAAAAATCACAGGAACTACGTATTCCACTGAGTACAGAAATACTTCGGTGGTGATATATTTCTGTGATACATGAAGAAAATATTAAAGATGAGAAAGTGTGTGGTTTCGGTTTGAAATGCTTTGTTTCTGCACGTGTGATTTGTTCATTGTCACCACTAAAGGGGTGCAAGCAGGCACTTGATTCATCGCTGCACATGCCTTCCTGATGCTAATCTCGTCTCTCCACTGTGATATTTCCCAACAATAGTGGTCATCTAAATACTGCTAATCCTTTTAGCAAGCACTAATAATTATGCATTAGCACAAATAACATTAAAGCTTTTTTCAAATAATTACATATATAATGGATGTGTCTTTAAAAAGTTGTTTACAGCTAATTAACCAATGAATAATTGTTTTCTCTTCCTGAAACAGGAGAAAGCTTATCTTGGAGTCACAGTTAAAAGTGCTTTCTCTCTCCCTTTTTTAAAAACAGTTTTACAGATGTTGTTAGCAATTAAAACTGTTAAAACACTATTAAACCAAAATTTCTTTATTGAAGGGATTATTCAACCCAGTTGAATCGTTTTTTAAAGTACTGGATCATTTCAAATAATTTCCAATTTGGATGATCAGTGAATGGTCTGAACATAGCAAGACCCTATTCTAAACAGTTCAGATCCTTTACTATCACAACACAGGCTGCTTGTTGCTATATGACTAGTTTAATTGTGGGCTGTAATAAAGGTCATAATTAATATCCCAACACAGACACTAACAAACAATTTTAAATTGCCAGCATAATCAAATGATGCAAACATCTATGAGCTACAAAAGTTCATTGCCGCAACTGACAATTTCTTAATTGTATTCAGTCATTCATGGAAATTTTATTAACATCGAACTGATGTATCCTGCCCTTACTCTGTCACAACACCAGGGATCTAATTTCATTATTTTCCACAAGATTTGCTTGACTACTGCCATGATTCTAATATTGCTTTAGTCCAGATGTTTATGCTATTTAAATTAGGAAGAAAAGGCTTTTGGGTAAACACAATTAAAGAAGGGTGGTTTTTTTTGGTTTGGTTTGGTTTTTTTTTTTGGTGTTTTTTTTTTCCTTCAAATTTAGTTTAACAAACTTCTTTTAATTAATGAATATGGCTGCAAAGTAGATGGGTTTTCCTCCCTCATTTTTTATGCTCATTCCCCACTGTGTGCGGCACACATCCAGTCTATGGCTCCAGCTATTTCTAAATATAACAACCTTTTAATTTTTCACTTACATTTGAGTGCTCATTATAGTGAAAGATAGCAGTGCATGACAACTGCACTTTTTGTCCTTTTGCTTTTTTTTTTTTATATATACTTTTACAACCTCTGATATATATTTTGAGCAAAACAGAAATGGTTTCATCCTTCCTCCCTCCTCCCATGGTGTTAAACCCCTGAAGTGGATCTGTAACTGAAGGCTACCCCATTTTTCTAATGTTTTAAGTGTTCACAATTAATCTACAGTATATTTGTGACAGCACAGGAATCCGTAAAACAGGAGCACCGGAATCAGAAAGAAAATTTTGCTTCTGCTTTTCGATACCACTTGACTACATTCATTTTCTTCTCCTGTTGGACAACAGCATTTCATTGATAGCAGATTTCTTTCCTAGGAAACAATGCTGTGATGTCTAAGGCAGGATTCGCCTCCTCGTGTCTGTCTTAAAGAAAGCTGTTTTCATTTAAAAATATGAAATATTGTATTAAAAAGCTAATAAACATGAGTATACATTTCTACAATAAGCAGTACTGTTTTAGTAAGGTCACAATGCAACCGAACAGCAAGTGCATGCTTCTACACCAGAGCACATGCACTTGAATATTATTCCTAAGTGCAAAACTGTTGATAATTTCAGTACGCACAACACAGTCTTTCAGAAATAAACTGTCTTGGGAAAGTATTTTTAAAGGATCCTAACTAGATTTTCAAACAAGCATTTTGTCAACATTTCTAAAAAGACTGAATAATTTGTGTGATTTCAGCCGACTGAAGATTCACACCGTGCTGTGCCAGACAGTCATCAGATGCACTGAAAACTTACTGCTGTAATTAGTTAGCAACTGCTTTTATAATTCACAAGCACGATGAAATTTATAAGTAACCTCAGTATTTGCTGTCCTTATGAAATCGTGTATTTATTCTACGTGTGGAAGAGGTCATTAGCACCTTTTCACTCCGCAAATTCCTTCCCTCCCCAAAAATGTGGTTGAAGGATGACATAGCTTGATTGATCTACACTATTATTCTGTGATATGTCTTACATTTCTCTGAAGAATGTGACTCTCATTCCATCACCCACAAAATTTTAATGTGCAAGAGCACTCAGGAAGCCAAAAGTTAGATCTGCTTGTTGTTGACGCTGTTTTGTTTTGCTAAATTGCAGGCAGACAGTTCCCAGGGCTGCTCAAGCCCTCTGGGAGCCATGCAGTGATGCCGTGTGTATCACAGCAAGGCAAGCTCCTCATGCTAATGCTATTCAGTACTAACGTTGTGCTTCTATTTTTCACTATTATTCCTTCAGATGTGACTATGAATAAAATCTAGGTGCCAAGTTATACTTACACATGCAGAGAACATACCAAAAAACTTTTTTTTTTCAGAAGAATGTGTTCACATTAACGAAATATAACACACCTAGTAGAAAATTATCAAAACATTTAATGTGCTTAATTCATATGTACTTCTTATAAAATGCTTCCAAAAACTGGTACTATACCTTTAAGTGTTGCTGTAGTTCCATCATGTGCTAATATGGAGATCTATGTTTGGCAATCTTTCCAAGTATACCACGTCAATTTTACAAAAACTAAAAATATTGTTGAAAAAATATTATCCCAAGAACATACGTAAAATTATAAATATTCAGCACATCAAGCTTTTGATATACTTTAGTGCACATGAACTGAGTAGCTGTCAAAATTACAACAGGCAACTCAAGTAATTATGCAGATTTATGCAAAACATTAACAAGAAGAATTAAATGCACAAATGAGGTGGCTACACTTGAATTGTTAAGATTATGAATAATTACCATGAATCTTTTTGCTCTTAATATAACTTGTTTTTGATAAACAAAGCCTTAATTATCAGAATACTTTTGAGAATTTTGGTGACCTTCATTAATCTTACAAAACAAGTCTCTTGTGTTCTGCATTGTAAAAGGCACATGCTTAGAATAAGTACACAAACCATGGGAAAAGCATATGTTAATGGCTACTACAAACCAGTGAATGATACCTCAGGTTTTACGTACACAGCATTCTGCACACGTCGGTGAAATAATATGGAGTATTTGGAAGTACTCTAGGCTGAATAACATCTGACAAAGGCTACAGATGGCCGCTACATGAGAAACTATTTCATTTTGCAAAATAACAGGTTACTTTAAGAATAGATGTGAAACATCAGCCTACTAATTCCTCATCTATGCCATACAGTAGGTGCAATAAATCATTTACAAAAGCAACAGAGGAGCCACAACCCCCCAGCCCGCGGCCATCTCAGCCATCTCCCCACCCAGCTGCCGTCTCTCGGTGCACGCGGAGGGCAGAGCCCCCCACACTTGACGCACACGCATCCAGCTGCTGGGTAGGACGCAGACAGCAATTTTTACTCTGCTCCTTTGGTAATTTCCACAGTGACCTCTTCCTTCCAGAGGAACAGCGGGACCTCTTCACGTCCCCTCCGTTAACTTCAGAATTAATTTGCAACGCTGTCGTCGGCAGCAAAACAATCCGCTGATCAACAGTTGCAACTCTCCAGAACACCGTCAAACTCCCAGCCGCCACGGTGCAGGCGCCATGCCTCGGGACCAGTAGTAAAGAAGAACTTTGGAAGCATTAAGTCTTTAATGCCAGCCACACTATCTCTTCCCTAGAGAGCAAGCTGTCAGATCAGTGGTGTTTTTTGTCATAAAATCTCTCCTAGGGACTTGAGTTTGTTTTGACAAATGTCAAATAGCTTTGATGCATAAAAATTAACTTAAGGAGGTCATAATCAGACAAAATACAAAACTTGCATTTTGCTGGTACTTGCATCGTTTTATAGCATTGCATAACAAGAGCAAACCAAACGCCACTCGGACAACCGGAGCTCTGTACAACACGAGCCTCTGCTTAGAATTAACGCAGCTACAAAATTCCACTTCTCCATGAGAAACCGCGTGAGCACGGCCACGCTTCCCGAAATCCCTCCTGTGGAGGCCGCTCCTCTCCCCGCCACCAGGCCAGCAGGGACGCGCTGCGAGGTCACCCGCGCGCCACACAGCCCACGCGGCGGGGAAGCCCGGACTCTCCTCCTTGCCAATACCCACTATTTGGGCAGCCAGCACAGAGCATCAAGGCAATGCATTATGAACTTTTCTCCCCGTCAGCTCAACCTGCTCCTCGAGCCCACGGCCAGGCACACGCGCGTGCGGTTCAGCGCATCGTTCCCGAGCACTGCTCTGCCCTGGTGCCAGGCAGCGCTACCACTCAGCCACCTGTGAAAAATTCCGTCAGGAAATACTCAGAACAGGACTGCTTTACTCTAAGTGCGCTCAAGTACCAGAGTATTGGTTGGAAGGTGAGATTTTCAGCTAAATAAAGTAGGAGGCTCAGAAAGTGACCCATCACAAATTCAGATTTCATAAAGACATCAGACTGCACCAGGCACGCTCTCAGATACAACACAAGCCAGCACAGACTGTGCTCCCCCCGTTCCTCTCGCGGCAATCCTCCTCCTCCTCACTTTTGTAGCTGTAAGGGTAGGCCAGTTTTCGGATCCATTCAACCCTTGGTCCCTTTTACAAAAACTTTAATTAGAATATCAATTGCGAAGACTTTTTTTCCCCAGACAAAACTGACATTCAACAAGTGGGTGTCGCACAGCGGCCTCCAAATTATTCCACATCAGGCAACGAGGAGCCAATAAACAGCAAATACTTCCCATTCACAAACATCACTTCCGCACATACAACAAGCTTGTGGCTGCACATTTTGCTGATCTCCCTGTGTTGCAACTCTGGACTACCAAGACGTCTTTCTCGGTTTCTAAGAATACAGCCAACATTTCACTACTTTTACCAAGTACGGTAAATATTTTAATTAGTATAGTAAGAAACATTGTAACTAGCTTCAGCTGAAATGCATACATAAATAAGCATTGAGACCTTTCTATTATTTTGTTTGCTTTATGAGCTGCTTGTGAGCTTGAAAACTTGGGTCATTCAGAACTGTATTAATCAACACTGACCTTCCTCAGCAGAGTGAAATCCTGATGTCCATTGATGTCAACAGAAAGCTCCAGTTGATAGCAGCAGGGTCACACAATTTTACCAACCTGCCTATGCCACTGGCTACACTATGCACACTAACAGAACGCCAGCTCTTGCGAGGAAGATGAGTAAGACAGCCGAGATCAGACCGAGATGAAAATTACAAAATGGGTAGATTTAGTGTACTATGGGCAACTTCTGTTTCATAAAAGAAAAAATAGGTAGTTCAAAATCCGTGGCTTAACACGATCACAGAAATCAAAGAACATCTACTTCTGCGGTGTCAAGTTATTTTTCAAGAGCTGCGCAAAGCAAACACACTGCTAGCTGCAGACCTTGTATGTAAGTTTCCTAAAGAGCCCCAATTTTTATCATCATGCAAAAATAAAAATATAAAAGAGATTGAAAAAGACAAGCCTTCCCATGGAAATCCTGACAGAACCTTAATGGTAGCAGCACTACTGGGAGCTGCCATAATAATAATATTCTTAATGCCACTTGTGCCTATTTTCTTTAGATACTCTACTAGCAGCAGTCATTTCCTAGATAATGAGCCTGTTTTGGAGAAGGGCTAATTTAGAAAATCAGAGCAGGGTTACCACCAGCAGACATTGTTTTCTTATTAAATGATCATTTTATTTTGAATAAATGTGCAGTTATGCCCTGTCAAGATGTTCTTGCTTTACATGAAATTTCTCAGTATTCAAAAGGTTACAGTGTAACATTTCTCTTTAAACAGATAGTGTTGACAGAATTTTTACTAGTTCCTTATGTAAAAGCATGAGAAGTAATCAAGTTTACTAAGTAGACAATATTTATTTAGAGACACAAGAAACTGCTAAGTAGCTACAACACCTTTTTCTCCACTGGAGTGCGTGTACGGTGACCACAAACTAGCATGCAGCATTTTCGGGAAACAAAAAAAATCACATAGGTTGCAGCTGTACATGAACCATCAACTTGCTAATCTGAAGTTGACTTGCTGAGTTTTTTAGTTTACATGAGAACAGAACGTGCAGCCTGATTCCTACTGGATTAGCCAGGCTGGCCTACAGCAACCTCGCGTTAGCGGCTACACATACAGGAAATCCGACTCAAGCTGTTGAGCCAGATATTGATGCAAAAAGGCTTGTACTATGCAAGGCAAATTTACGTGCCACTTTTGCTTGAATACAGACTGTTTTCTACTCTGGAAGATTCCTGAAATAATACAAGTGTCAGGCATGGAAGAGCCACCACCAGGAAAAGAAGGGAAGAAGCTATTTCCCAAGATTTTCTAGGACAGGTTCCTTGGAGATATCACCAATATGATCCGCGTGCTGTGCTGATTTCAAACCAGCAAGTTTGGCATAAGCTAGAGCAATCCAGAACTGCAGTAACAGCTGTGATGCTGATCAAGCTCCATAACTAGCTATGCAAATCATTTGCTGTTGGCACCTGGCTCTATCATTAGGAACAAAAACCCACAGCAAACAAGAAAAAAGAAATAATGACAGATTCTCACTGGGAAGAAAAAAAAAAAAAGGCAATCATTTGGCTCATTCTCATCTCTCATGATTTATAGACAACTTAATATTCCCCGAACTCAGCCTTTTCTTGAACAATGGGCTTCTATCCCATGAAGCCAGTAGATATCTGCCTAGAGAGACCAGGTCTACTTTAGGCCTAGTGGATAAGTGAATGCAAAAGCTGAGATGCCACCAGACTTCTTATCAACGTTGTCTTGAGCTGGACCATTTTACCACTCAACAGATCTCAACAGTAGAAGTGGTAGCTAGCAAAGAGCTTTTGTCTCAGGGTAGGCATACTGCAATCCAGATAAGTGTTTAAAACACGTCTAACACATTTAGCATCATCTGGCAAGTAGTCAGAAGCCAGTCCCAGGACAGTGCTCAGAAACTCAATTATTCACTGACACCATGAAATCCAACCTGACAATTAGCCTTCTTCTCTACCCTACTTTACTGAGCGAATTTTGAGAGTAGTTACAGGTATGAGGCCTCAGGATCAAGCCAAAAAAATGGGGCCTGCAACCACATCATTCCTCTGACTCATCCACACCCATCAGCAATAGTAACGTGTGCGATGGAAACATGCTTTTCCAGTGTGATTTCACAGACCTGGCTCTGCAGAGCCATAGGTGTATGCGACACGAGATGTTTTGATGCATGTTGATGGAAGGCAAAATATAAAACAGAGACAATCAATTGTTTTCTAAAGATTCTATAATCTTTAGAGGCTTTGTCTGGTAAAACGATCTCTTATTTAGTATGCTAAATAACCATACTTGCATTCTGCAGCTGTCAGTTGTGCATTAAAGGTTCTTCAAAACACCCTGAGAAGCCTGCCAGATATTGGAAGATAGAAAAAAAGCGTCTCCTATTATCAAGCCTTTCCAAAAATACAGATATATCTAAGTCCAGAGAAACCCAAAATGTCAGGAGCAACTTAGCTTTCAAGTTTCCCTTAAATTCCTTTAAAGCCCTTCATCAAATCCTAAAGCCACTAACAAGTGGACTAAATGCTCTCCCTTCATTTGGCACATGTATAATTGAGGTTTGCTTTTACAATAAGGTAAAAAATAAACATTATTAGAGGGAATTCATTCCTGGAGAGCTTTTACAGCTGAACATTTACCAGTGTATGGAAGATGTTACATAAAGTGCTTTTTAATCAAAATCCTCTTGAACACCAGCCACAATTTTCCAACCCTCTGAGCACTTCTCTCCGGATCTCTGTGGTCACACTTTCAACTTCAGCCTTTTTGAGTATTAGTCTTCTGGTCTAGATGCAAGTTAGAAGAACAGTGATAGGGGCTTCATGTAGGTTCATGGTAGGCTCTGCTCTAACTCCACATATAAATACATGGTTTTGAAATGAATCAAAAAACTGACGCACTTTGGGTTAAAACAGAACAAATTCACTGCAGTAAAAACATTTACTCCACACAGCTCTAGTTTGAGAACGTCAACCGTTCTGTATAACAGTCTAAGGACTTGTACATGCTTGGTTTTCCATGACTGCTAACAGGTAGAATATACACATGTACATATCACAGATTGCCCTGCTGTTACTGACAACAACACATGAGCTCATTGCTGTTTGCTAATGCCTTTTACTTATTTAATCTGGTCATACATTTTGTTTTAGGGTAGTATAAAAATCCCACTTCCGACGTTAAAAAGAGATTAAAATATAAAGTGTTGGTTTTCCAAACCAGTGACAACAATGACTTAAATGTCTAATCCCATTAATTGCTAGCAATGATCACGGTTTAACACTGCTACTGCACTGAAGTGTCAAACAAACAAGCACGAGGGTTGTATATCCTCTGCAGATGTATTCACACAATGTACACTTCTGCTTCTTGTTGAAGAGGAACTGAAAAGGTCTGAAAATGTTCCTTAAAGACTTTAATGCTGGTTTTGGTCTTGGGTGCATCTCTCTATACCAAAAGCTGTGCATGTATGTGAACTGCACGTTGGTGAACATTCCGAAATTTGTAAGAGCAGAAGCAGCATCAGCCTGTCTGTGACATCTGTATGTCATTGTCCACAAAACCTCACTATTTTAAGCCCATTGCCTTTATTTGAGGCATAGCAGACATTTTAGAAAGCTATTTCTTCTTAATTCATTACAGTGAATGAAAATTATTCATTCACTGTTAAACTGCTTTAGGAATCCTCTTTAAAACTTGCTGTTTATTTCTGGCTTGAGTTTATCTAGTTTCAGCTTCCTTTCCTCTGACTCTCATTACACCTCTGTCTTCTATATGGCATCTGTCATGCCGATATGGATTCATCATGTTAATTAAAGCACTGCAATTCAATATAACAACTCTGTATCAGAATGTCATCAGAGCTGTATCAAAATTATCACATGCAGATAATGTTGCAACACATTGAGGTTCTTCGGTCTCAGCAAGAGTTTCAAAAGAAAGAAGTTCTGGAAGTGTAAGAAGTTTCACGAGAAATAAAAAGATTCCCCATGCCCTGGGACTCACTTTCATCTTAGCGTGTTCTGTACGGAATGAATATCCACTACAGACATTGTTGGTTGGTTGGTTTGGCTGGTTTTGCTTTCTTACCCAGAGATAAAGCAAAGAGAATTGCTCTAAAGTTTGCAGACTATATTCTGCACATTGTTGTGTCCCATTTAGTTTGGGGAACTACCTGATATGTAGGCAAATATGCAATTAACAGCTTTAAAAATATGATTTGTTAGAAAATGCATCTAGTAAATCCATTGTGTAAGCAGAGCTTTTTTTTTTTTTTTTTTTCCNCCATAAGTACCAGACAAAAGAGGAGAGACAGACAGAGAGACAGAGCTTTGTCCTTCTTTGGTAGAACTGGCAAATACAGGCACCCTTTCCAGACCAAGACGGAGTAGGTGGACTCAATATTTTTGGGGTTTCTTCCATGCAAAAGGAATTAGTGAATGCCCTAGACTGGGGAGTGCGCTTTAAATCTTTCTGTAAGAACCAGCGTGAGGACTCACAGCTCTACAGTGACTTCTGTAGCAACCAGCCTCTATTGGAAGCTGACACCTCTTTGACAGGCAGAAAGGGGAGTGTGAAACAGAGCCTAATTCAGAAAATCACACTGCACTAGTGGGTTGTTAGCCACACTGTGGAAAAGATGTATAAAAGCGCTTGTATTTATTCACCCACAAGGATCCAACAGCTTCTGCTCAAATGAGCTCTTTTCTTTTTCCTGCAGTGGCTCTCCCCCACACTTCTGGATCCACAGATCCACACCATTTAAAGATACAATTCCCACTACCACAAATACTCCATATGAAGAAAATGCTGGAAGTTTGAATATCTGAAAGTCTTAAGTGCCTGAGAAGTAACACATACTAGTGAACATAGAAATAGAAAAGAACCTTGAAACACATCATTTTACTTAATACCTTTTTTTTTTTTTAGGCATAGAATAAACCACATATAAATGTAAAGAAATCATGGTGACACTGAAATAGGCGTACAATTGCTTAGTCCTATAGTCTTGTTTTCAAATTTAACAGTTAATTTTTTACATCAGTCATTTGAGCAGATGATAAGTGGGAAGGGATTTTAGTCATAAAAACTATCATTTGTAAAGGCCTCATTTAAATATGCCTTAATTAGCATTTTCATAACTGAGTTATCAGGTTTCCATTAAACTCTGAAATTCTCACTTCTGTTCCCACTGGACAGATGTCCACATTGCAAAAATAAAAACTGTACAAAATCTTACAACACTATAGTTGGCAGTAGCTGGAAAACAGTCTGAAAGAGAGAATGAACAGAAAGAGCCAATCTTTTACAACTACTTTCTGCACTGAATCCAACCATTAAGACAGTGTGAGAAAGTTGGTACTACTGGTAAGTGTATCTCCTTGATAGCAAATGACAGGACTTCTGTCCTTTTTTGAAGTCAATCTGGTATCTTCTATTTGTACTATGTTAAAGCAAAGGAAATAACTAGAACCTCTAAAAAAGTTGCAGAATTACATAAACTTTTTTTCCTATCCAGATTATATCACATGTAAGAAATGAAGATGACATTCTTGGGCAGTCTTGGAATGATAAAGATCTGGCACGCGCTGTGGAACTGCTCTTTCCCATGACAGAAAAGTACTGAACCTTTTTTCTTCATCGGAACTAAAATGTTTAGAAAAAAAAAATCCAAAAACAAAATCCAAAGTCTTTCTAGTCCAAAAATCAGAAGCCAAAATCTACAGTCAACCTAAAAGCAAAACCTAAACAGCAATACTTGCAATTATATAAACAATCTTTTTCTTCTTTAGAGCTACAGTCCAGACAGTAATCAGCTATAATCATTACTTGTGAAAATGCAAGATTTATACTGCGCAAAATACTTTTAAAAAAAAATACAAGAAGCTTTCAAAATGCATTTTCTCCATTCAACAAAGAAAAAAAAATGAAGCTAAGACAGGACACTGCAGTATTATTTGCAGCAATCATGATAAGTCAATTCTGGCTTAAACCATGATTGTTATAAACACTCACAAAACATATTATTTACCAGATGGCAATCTTACTCAAGCAAACACATCAAACTTATGTTTCATTATTATCAAATAAGGATGAACTTGCCACTGGGATAACCTCCAGTAGTTAAACAAACACTTCCCTATAAAATGAGCCCTATGGTTTCTGTTACTTGAGAAGCATACAGTGTAACACATTTCACTGGTACCTTTTACTCCAGTGCCAAAACTCTTTTTTAACATAACTACCTCGATTTCCTTATGAAGTTGAATACTTCACCGACATAGGGAAGAGCAGCTGAAAATGGCAGATGATGTTTAGTAAGAGCACATCGAATCAAATTTGGCTCTTAGCTACGATGTTGTGACCTGACTGAAGCAAGCAGCAGGGCTGCAGAGGTTTTAGTGAAAATGCAGCTTTGCCTTCAGCCATGACACAGTACAGAAAAGGTAAGCATTAAGACAGTACAGACTGAATTAATTATGTACACTGAGGCATACACAGGCATATTTACGGGTTGGCTACAGCCTAGTAAACTGTGCCTGACTGTGAAGATTTGGGTGCTAATGCTGACTCGGCCTCTGATTTGCTCTGTGACCAGAGGCAACTCAATAAAGCCAAAAGCTTTGACTTCAGGCACCTTATTCATATTTAAACCCTTAAACAGTGACCTGATTTCCAAGGCGTTGGACACACACCACCCCCACTGAAATTACATGTAACTATATACGTATTAGTACAGGAATCTAACTTCAGGTTTCTTTTTGAAACACTTAGCCATAATCACTCTGCACCAAAAATGTTCACTGATCCATCCAACTTACTGGTGCTTCAGGAGAGAAAAACTCATGTCAGGAAATGCAGAGAGAACAGAAAACACAAAGGATCTGTATTTCTTGTTGCGTGAACGTATACATGTGTGCATACACATCTATCTATATAAATAAAAGTATATACATAAGTATATGCATATATATATATGGAGACAGGCTTAAAGAAACCTTTTTTCCTTTTTTAAAAAAGAGGTTTTTTATTTTTTAAAAATTAATTAAGAAAAAGGAAACAAAGTAGAAGATTGAACACTTGGAACACAATACATTAACTGCCACTAGCAAAGCATATTCCTGCAGTCGGACACGTTACATGCTGTGCTGATAACTACAACATTTCATGCCTGCCCATTGCCAGTATTGACATGCTATTCTGCAAAGCTTTATCATTAGGTGTAGGAAAACCCAAGGAAACTAAAGAAGTCACACGTGCATTAGTGTATTGCAGTGAGCTATTTAGCTTGGAATCAGGCTTGTGCTGAAATACAAGCATTGGACTACATTTGACTCTCAAAAAAGTCAATACTAGAACTCCCACTGTCTTCACTGGTAAAAAAAAAAAAAATTAATCCTAGTGTTTCCGCCAAGCTATGAGTAACAGTGATTCTGCAGAGACAACAATGTATGAAATAGGCTTTCTTCTGTTTTTCAAGCGCTAAACACTACAGAGGAAACAACGTCCGGTCTCTCAGGTTTTTTCATTTCTTTTGCTTGTTTGTTTTCTATAAAGTTACTGTTACCCTACATTTAGGTGATACAAAAGAATACCTATTCGAGGAAAATTATGAGAAATAGAAGGTTACGTTCAACACAGCTTTCAGGACAGAGCATGTTGCAGTAAAAACCCTACTGGGAGTCACAAGGAGGATACAGCAAAGCAGTAGCTTGCCTTCTTTTTCCCTTGAATTTGTTCCAAGGCTTTTTTGGTATCTGATTAATAACAGGGATGAAGACAAAATAGGAGGTAATGACTTAAACCTCTTCCTAGCTGGAAACAATTCTGTCAGCAAATTATTACCTCTGGGCTCCATGTTGCCATTTTTGCAGCAGGATGCTGGAATAAGGAACGTCTTCTCAGGAAGCTAGAGCTTATGAGCTGGGAACAAGAGTGTAGATGATGTGTCAGCATGGAGGCAGACATGATTGTCCCTGCAAGTTCTGGGCATAATCCAGTATAGGAGAACACGTGCCTCCTCCACAGCCCATCCACAAACCTCTTGCTTTCTTTGGGCCCCTGTCTTTCTCCTGTGCGCACTACCATGCATGCATAAACCTGGCTTTAGATGAAATGTATATTTTAAGATCAATTGTTATCTTCTATCCTGTATTTTAGAAGGGCATTTTCCCATAGTCCCACACTTAATACAGAAATATCATCAAATAATGAATACCCCAGTTCAGGGATTCCATGCTTTTAATAACATTTATCAAGCAACAATCCAACATTTATCCAACTATCCAACTAACCTCAGCTTCCATTTTAAGATGTACCGGTGCCTCTTGAGAGAGCAGGTAATCACAGAGTTATAAAGACACCCTAAGGACGTTGTCTAAAATAGTCATTACATATAATTTTTAATCCAAGTATTCACAGTTATAAGTTTAATAGGTATTAAAGAAAAAATAAAAATGAAATATTTTTACTCCTACAGAGAATTAAAATGTGAACTCTTTTTCTCTTATTTCAATTTTCCCCTCCTCTTCAGAGCCAGTGCTGAAGATATAGTACTAAAGTCTTAGTCTGGTGTGAAAATTAGCTCCACGTCAGTGTCTCCAGCAGACCTGGAAATGTTATCAGAGACCCTGGCCGGACTATGTGTATATATTTCTGGTGGAAAGGAAGAACACAGTCTTATCACAGATCAGAAAAGAGAATTTATATTTTTGGGGATTTCCCAAGGTCTGATGTGCATTTCTACACATCTAGTCTCCTTACACGAAGCAGCATTGCTTAGAAAACAGTGTTGTTACACTGCTAGCCACTTTTTCTTAGAGAAGAAGGCCAACCTTTATATGAAAGCCAATCAAGCTTGAAAGAAAATTCTTTCTTAATTCTAGCATGCTTCTTCTCAGAGAGGCCAGGATCAAGTTTCATCTCCTATCGGGAGAGAATGCAGCATCTCAGTGGCAGGGAGTGCTGGCGATGCCACAGACATAGCCAGCCATCTTCTGCCAGCTGTCCTCACTGAGGCCACACTTGGCACCAACACAGCAACACCAGTGTGGCCAGCTTTCCTCAGGCTCTCCCAAGGCGCCCGATCATGGATTCTCCCTTTACTAGTCACAGGCATAAGATGTGCCTGGACCAGCCTTCAGATGGTTCAAAGGAGATTAAAACTGAGAGAAGATGACCTAGAGGTTCAGAACTGTATGTTGTCTTGATGCCACTTGATAAAACATGTTCCCCTGTGCCTTACACAGCTGCTGGTTTCATTTTGTACATATATCAGTTTCCCGCCAACAAGACACCCAGAAATGACCTTATCTTCAATGTTGGCAGCAGTACTCTAACATACTTCTTCATGCCCACAGTTGTGTAGGATGTGCACTTGTGAGGCCATCATCCTAGTTCACTCTCTAATGTTATCCTGCCACCTTTAAGCTTTTTCCACAGGTAGCTTCCACATACACTGTGGAATTCCACAGCTTGCAAAGACCATATTCCTTTACTGATTCCAAACCCACATCACCATATCATTCTTTGCTCTTGATGTCATGGCATTTAATTACCCTAATTCCATTTTACCAATTTACCAACTTTCCATCAAAGCTTCTCAAACACTTTGGAGTTTGGCCAGCGTGGATTGGTTAACGTTAATATTATGCCCATTCAAAAGCAAACAATGCTACATTTGCACTCTTAAAACACGCCACGGTCAGCCACAACTGATTTGTAATAGCATCTACATTTAAGACCTGCTTCTAGAGCCTTTTCCTGTAGAGTCTGCTATTTGTGCATGCATACCATATACAATTCAGAGATACCGTCTGTCATCCATACATGACATAGAAACCATGGATTATACAAAATTTTATCTCTGATAGTGAGAGAAGGCTTCTTGGATCCATAGTGTCAGACAATTACTAGGAGTTGCAGGAGAAAGACTTGAAACACTCTGTAAGTAAAAACAGTGGGACAAAAATAGCAGACCTACCTTTCATTGCCATTTACTTTGACTGGATTCAACATCTACTTAATTTTTACCAGGTTTATTTCTACAATTACAATGTAAGTCAAGAAGCAATTGTGAGGGTGGGAAGAAGGAAAAGCATGGATAGCATATTCACAGCATGTACAGTCTTGCTGTTTTAATTGTTAAGTGTAAATATTAAAGGTTTCGTATTTCAAGTCCAGAATTTCCAAAACACATTTCATCTTTGCAGAATTTCCCCTGACTTAAATGAGAAAACACTGAGCACTTCTGAAAATCTCCAGCCTAGATGCTAGATGTACTCCTTCCAAAGGAATGAACCATACCTTTAAAACCTAAATATTAATTTGAGCACTGAATCTGTCACCACATCACCGTACAAACTCCATTGTGAAATGAACTCACAACTTTGATTTCTCCATGTTATGCTCATCTTTGATTAAGAGTTGCTCATGCTGAAGATATGCTCAGCAAGAAAATAAATAATGCAAGTCATTTTAGTTAATCAGCACTAACTCTGATCTACATTAATCATGCGCTATTTCTAGCATCACTACAGAGAAAACAAAATTAAAAAATAAGACTTTCCTTCTTGAAACAAAAAAGATTACCTTGTGTCGTCATCTATGTATATTTACCTTCTACAACTAAATGGTTCATATCAGCTCTTATTACACAGAATAAGACTGATTTCAATAGAGCTATAGCTACATTGTGTGTATGTGAAATATGTATCACATCTGAAGTTTTGGGCGAGTTTCCATGATTTTCAATGACAGAGAAACAAGACTTAACACTAATAACCTTGTAGTCCTTGTTAAATACTGAAGTGCTTTATTTTCCTTTAATGTGATGAATTACCACAGAGATGCATATCCACGTCATGTACCTTAAAAGGAGTAGGTCTTCTATGTAGTCAATGAAAATAAGTAGGGTCCCAGGTGGGGACTCTAAAGTCTCTTGTGGATGCTCTATTGACTTTTATAAACAGATCAGATCCTGCCTTTAATTACTTCAATTAGTTGTCTAAAATGAACAAGCCCTATTGTGCAGGAATTATCTCAAGTTATTTCCAAACTCTCCAAAAATGCGCATTTCTTTCAAGATTTTAAAAAAAAAAAAAAAAAAAAAGCAACTTTATTATTGCAGTGTGATAAATAAATAATGGTCATGGAAAGTCTCAGTAGTAGCATTCACATATTACACACAAGATGCAGCACCAATAATAGAAATATCACAAACTAATTCACAATGGCCCTTTGCCATTTTGCAGCTGGGGTTCAGTGGGAAACAGTGAAAAAAAATTAAAATAAAAGACAAGAATGACAAGTTAGAGTCAATCTCCTGACAAATATAGGCATGTGATTTTTTTATCTTCAGTTTTTAATTTCTAATTTTTGAACTGATGTGGTAGTTAAGGTCATATGGGGCAACGTGAACAAACTCTCACAGATATTCCTACAAGCTAACAGCATGCAACCAGTAACATTAACTACTCAGAACTTTGTAGGATGGAAATCAAAAATATATATTCTAATTCCAGAATGCAGGTGGCATCTTAATCAACCACTTGTGTATTAACAGGTTTCGCTGTTAAGACTATGAACTTATAAAGGCATTTGCAACCACTAACATCCACTGCTTCATGCTGCATTTCAAGATAAAGAGTTGGACTCCCACCACTATGGGGTACAGACCGGCTGGCCTCTCAGTAGAACGGAGCCTGCCTCTAAATATTCTGTCCTAGAATAAATGGTGCCATGGCTGATGCTTAGAAAGTCTTGCTTCTCCATTGAAGCAGGGCTCAGTGTTTCGAGTGGTTATACATCTTTTTTCTTGAGATGACTTCTCACTTTCTCTTTTATCTGCTATTTTCTCGCTCAGCGATTTGGCTGGTCAATTTCCTATGGCTGAAAACCCGTACACTCAAATGGACAGTGACTGCTCACGGTGTATACACATCGAAAATGGCAATGCCGCCATTGCCACAGTGAACAGTTTGGATATCCTTCTTGATCTGGGCATGAAATATCAATCACCTACCTCACCATATATTTTTGCCACATCATCATACTTTGTCATGTATCACGTTTCATCAAATGTCATACATAACCACACATTTCACAAATACAACCTATAAAAGTGAGATAATCGCTTTCACCAGATTCAATTATAGTCTCAGGAAAATCAAAATATGATGTTTATCTTACGGCAGAGAGAAGTCACATACAAAGAATATACTCTAACAGAACTTCCTCTGTGTGGCAAAAGTTAAATTTCTCCCAGCTTTTTACATAAGCTTACTGGCATCTGTGTAGGTGCTTTACCGAAGAAAAAAACAAAACAAAACAAACAAAAAAAAAACATAGCCTCAAAAATATGCATTTAAGAAGAGGTAGAACTCTTCTAGATGCTAAAATAACAAACTAGGAAAAAAGAAAGATTGTCTTCCTAGTCACCAGTACAAGTTTCTGATTTGAGCAGGTGTTTAATATTAGCGTATCCTCACCCTAAAACAAGGGGTAAGGCATATAAATCCTGTGAATTAAAAAGTAAACTCTGTGGTATCTTTTAAAGTAGGCAGGAAATTCTGAAAGGAAAGAAATATCACCAGGTAGCGCTGCTCAGGAGAAATGCAGTGACCCCTCTGCATAAATACATTTCAGGTCATTCCAGCTTCTTGCTTCTGTCATATTTCCTATCTTTCCACACCTTCTGTTAGATAGCAAGAAGCATTTTCACTCTAAACTTCCCAAGGTCTCTCTCTCTGTCAGAAAAAAGCCCAGTTCCACCTTGACAGCGATGTTGAAGCAACACACGGCAGCTGCAGCTACGAAGCTGGCACGTGGCTTCAAATCCTGCCCACTACAGTCATATGTTATAATCTCCAAACACAATGAGCCTTCTCAAACTCTACTGCAATAAAAGATGCACTTTGGTCTCCAATGTGCCTTGCACAGGCTATGATTATAGTGCAGACACGGAAAAGAAAGGCGCTGTGCATCTTCTAGTGCACAGCTCTCCTCCTCCCAGGGCAAAGAAATGAGGGCGGTGGGATTAGGCTACCGGTGGCTGCTGCTAATTGCCAGGTACTCTCCCTGCCCCAGCCAGCTCGCTGCCTTTTCTACATGTGTTCTGGAAAATCACAGCAACTGTCTTCTGAATTGGCACTGGTCTTTGAAACAGCCTAGCCTGAGAGGCCACTGCAATTTGTCACAAACTCGAGATAAAAAAAAAATCATTTGTTCCAACAGCATAATGTTTGTATCCGTCTTTTTCCAGTCTGAACAAATGGCATTACTTAATTTATCAGGAAGTCTTATAAATGGCCTCATGTATGAATCTGTGCAGAAGCTCATGTGGACTTCAGCTTAAGAGAGAAGATGTGAGTGAAAGTAGTTTTTTACTAAAATAAATAATTGTAAAAATAATTTGTGGTTCCTTAATATTTTTTTTTAATGGAGAATATTTTTGTCAGCAAAAGAAAAAAAAAGGGGGAGGGGGGGCAGTCTTTTTCAGCAACATGACCATTTCTAAAGACATTAGCTATTTTTTTTTTCATGATTTTGGTTTGGTTTATATTAGCAAACAAATACTATTTAGTAAAACAAACAATTAAAGATGAAAGTAAAATACTTCATGTTACATGAATGATAGATAGAAAAGGGCATTTCTTTAAGGTTTATAGATTGCTGGAAAGAAAAAAGAAGTAAAAAAGAATATTCTCACCAACATCCTGAAAAGGCTGATACTTCATCTTACACTCAGAGAAGTACTTATAATCTTTTCAATGTTACTTGTATATATTTTTCCTCCACCAAACATTAGTCCTATGCTATTCAGAGAAACACTAGCTCTAAAATAAAAACACCACTTCGGCTTCCTGCACCTTTTTGTTAATATTTATTGGTCTAGATGTATAGCATTAGGCTACCTCTGCAGATGAAAACGCACAGTCTAGGAGTCTAAAGTTTCATAATTTCTACAGAAATGTGCAAGGACAATGTTTTAAATATATGAGAAATTTAAATAAAATACATCACCATTCTCTACCACTATCTCAACCATAATTGCACTGAAATTCTTATCACTTCAATAACTAACAGTATCTTATCATGTAAATGTTTCTACATGACAATTAAGATCTCTGTTTGCCTTCAAGTAAATTTAAAGAGTTGTCTTTAATAAAACAGAATAAAGCTAAGAGATGTCAAGTATCATCTCTCAAATACCAAGCACCCCCACGCTTACACAAAATTATACAGGATTAGCTTGCCTGGCAGTTTTAAAGCTACAATCTGGACTTTGTCAACTTTTTGGCACTAAAATTAAAATGAAAACCAAGAAGATTACAGCTGGCAGTGTCATTTTAATAGCAAGTTTGCTGAATAGCATTCCAGAGAGTTCAGCTTCACCTGATATAAACCCCTGGATCTGAAAGTCTGCTAACTTGATGCCTGAGGACTGCCAAGGACCGGGAGGCCACCTACTGCAGCAAACGACAGCATTTCAACACCCTTTTTGGCTCCTGAAAATGAGTGCCAACTGCAGCAGGCATCGGAATAACGGGCAAGCTCCCTCCTGGCACTGGAGCTTGCTGGGAATGGGATGGGGTGGAACACGCATGACCTGACAGTGCTGTTTGGAGACCTCTGCCTTACCTCGGGGAAGGCAACCAAGGTATGCTACTGCTGTGAGAGCTGGCTGAACCCAGCAGAGGTCCTTTACGACTTGCGCAAATTCAGGCACATTCACCTCCAGCATGCTGTAAGCACAGGAAAACCCATTTTTCTGCTCAGGGAAAGCTCTACAAATTAGGTGGGCAGTCATACCAAGGAGGCAAAGGTGGAGCACAAAAGAGATGACTGCTACATCTTCTTGTGGCAGGCAGCACAGACCACTCTCCTAAATTGCATCAGAAAGCTCTGGCAAAACTTCTGATCCCTTGAAGTCTTCCTTGAATTCTGCCTCTATTTTGGACTTGTGCTTTGAAAGTAAAATCCAGCACTGACAGCACATTGCTGGCTGATTTATAGAACAGTTGGTATAACTTCCCAAACAGGGTTACAGTGCTTTAGATTTAGGGCCAAATTTTGTTCTTATAAAACTGTTCATCATTTCCCCAAACACTTTCAGAAAGGAACTCCAGCACTGTCCAAAAGTAGAGCTGTGGCAGCAGCTTCCAGGCTCGCCGAGCAATAAGCTTCAACAAAGTAGAAGGATGGGGAAAGAAACAACTTTATGTACATTCCCCTACTCACAGCTCTAAATCAAAACTCTCTGCCCAACTCAAAGGTTTCTATTCTACCTCCTCACTCTTTAACAAACATATGCAGGCAGCTGGGAAAGAAATAACAAACTATATACATAGTTATAGGAGGAGAAAGAAAAAAAGAAAGACTGTAATTGGGATAGAAGGACAATATCCTCCCAGCCTAGTGCTTGGTCTTGGAATGAGCATGAAGGAGGACCTATTATTTGAATGTATGTTGGATGAAGAAAATTAAACAATTTTTTAAAAGGCAAGTCTACACAAGTTTATAAAACGCTCTCTTAGAATGAGTTACATGAGCAATAGATCTACGAAGTCTGAAGTTCCATCCCTCAAAAACTACATATTTTCATCCCTATCCCCAAGAAGTGCAAGAGAAGCAGTTACCAAAGGAAAAAAAAGGCAAAGGATAATGCATAATTCAGAGTCAGAAATATTAGCCCTTGCCAAGTGGACAGCTACAGGAGTCTCTCCAGTGGCTTATTCAGAATTTCCTCAAGTGAAAGAAGACGGTTTGTTAAAAATGACACCTTAGGGATGCATATATAATCCCTCTCTGACTTCCATGTCATGTTTCCTCAGTTTACTTCAAGTCAAAACAATTTTTTTTCCCTTGCTCCTAGCCCTGTAGGGTCAACCCTGCTAATGAAAATCAAGCTGTCTTTTTTCTGCTATCAACAATAGTCAGATAACAAAATACAGGTTCTGAACTTGGCATGTTTATTGTTGGTGATGATGTATAAGCCGATAGCAGACAGCTTCCTTTTCTTTAAGCTGGGCTGACCCTGTAGAGAGAGAGATGGAAAAAAAAACTTTCAGTTTTGACTAGTAGTAAAACAGTTGAGCAAACATGACATGACATGGATGTCAGAGTGCATAATATAACTGCATGAACTTCAGTAACATCAAGAGAATATGTGGAAATGTTAAAATTTATGTAACTAACCTTTGGAATATAGTTTATGATCTTTCGTGTTTTAATTACAGATATTAATTTGCTGATCAGAGACAAATCAAAACCAAAAGAGAACTAGAAAAGATGCCTACTCCAAAAAAAAAAAAAAAAAGATTTTTTTTCTCTTACGTAACTTCTGAAGTACACTTGTAAAGCTTTATAGTACATGGCACAAACTACATGACAATGAGAACAAAAATAACAAGCAACTGTTGCAAGTTGCACATACCAGGATATGTAGAATAACATCAGGGTTATTGCAGGTGACCCATAAAACGGCAGCACACCCGTAACAGCTTTAGAACCTTACTGAAACAACTGTGCAATTACGGAACTTTCAACAGCAAGCAGGGTTTAAAGTTATCATGTAACAGCATGAAATTACACAGAAATTACAGTTTAGTGTTGTTACTAGTTTGCAACAGATCAGGAGTCCTCTACCATGCCCTCCAGTGGGAGAAACTGATGCCATGGTTAATTATAAAACAAAAAATTGGCAGTGCCCTGAGGTATCGCACCGTTGGCGCTTTGCTTCCCAACCCAGAGCAGCCAGGGCTGGCAGTCCATCACCTTTGCACACATCCACATCCACTGAGAAATCTCAGCCCCCACCAAGCAGTCAGCAGGTCTACGCTCCTTTGGGGTCCGCCAACTCTGCTCTTTTGGGCTAAAACTGCAAGCTTCAAACTTCCTACCTGTGCTCAAAGAAGTCTGAGAGCGTGGGGAAGGGGCTGAAAGAAAATAATAAGAAATCTCTTCCCTCCTGTGTTCATGTGACTACACAAAATAAAGATGAAAGTAGAAACATAAATATCCAGTTTCAACAAGTCAACCTAGCAACGGATCAAAGTATTCAAGACTTAAACATATTTTTATTCAGAAGTATTGATTCTAATGAATCCTACCACTCCACAATTGATTTTTGCCTTTCATTGATATTTTTTCTGATAAGAACCGGATAATAAGGTGACGTGGCCTTTGACTACAGTCATATGAGCTAGGATCCATAGTTTCACAAGAACATACTTCACCAAGACATCTCAAGAAAATAAGGAATTACAGTTTAGAAATAATATTGAATTGCTGTGCTATATGAACAGGAGTTTACTAGAAAAGACAGACTTACATTGGTATGAATTTCTGCGTACGTAACTGTCTAGGAAAAAAGGTTTGTAGGGTGAGGTAGTATCTTTTTTGGTTGTACAAAATGCTAATTAAGAACATGCTTTCTACATTTGAAGAAAGCAATTTCCTTTTCTCTTAAATTTTAGAATTCTTCATACAAAACAAAAAACTCTGAAGTCTGAAATGTTACAGTTCTTTGGGGTACAGCCATTCACAAAATATCTACTAAAATCGATATGAATTTCTGTTACGGAGGCTCTCCAGCACAAGATTTTCAATAGACACTACCCTGTACACAGTGACTACACAGAATGTGCACCAGCACGGTGGTAAGAAATACTTACCTGAGCAGGAATATTACAACTCAGGTACTTTACTCTTCTAAATATAAAGTGCCAAAGATTTGGTGGGGTTATTTATTGATGCCATCCATTGAATTTTAAAATAAATGATATATATTTTGGTTATTTTTATGATAGTCTTGGACTGTCTCCAAGTGCGACATCGCTTCTTTTTTCAGCAGAGGGATTTGCAGGGAACTGTAAGATGCTCTTAAATATCTAAGGTAATTACTAGATCTACTACAAAACAATTACTTTTCTTTTGATTCCCTACATAGTCCCTACATAGTAAGGCATAAACCCTCACTTTTACCATTTTTTGTTTCTGAGTAATAGTCAACAGAAACATTGCTTCATTGAGTAGACTCTTCCATGCTCATAAAGAGGAAGGACTCATACAAGGGCTGAAACTAAGATGCTACAAAGGATCTTGGGCATCTGAAACAAGCAATTGCTCGAAGGAATCCTAGTGCCAAGGGGATGACCTGCAGCTGCCTTGGGGCTTGGGCATTTGCTTTTTTCTAAAAGTTTGCTCGCAGGAAACTTTCTTTTAAGTTGTGTCACATGGCTAAGGTAAATGATCCAACAATATGTTACAAGGAAACCCTTCTCAAGGCCTTGTCAGACATACTGAAATCATTCAGTGTGCTCTAGGACGCTAAGTTCAGCTCAACTAACATGAGGTGAGAGAAAAGATAAGTTAGGATCTCTTAAAACCAATTTGTTTTTGTGAGCCACTGTATATATGATGAATTAAGGCATGAATAACAAAAGAAATGTGCATCGTATGCTACAGTTCTTAAAAGTTATGATGAATTGTCCCTTGCTTTCTATGACTGCCAAGAAAATTTTATTTTTGACTTTGTTCACAGTCAGAACTGAGAGCACATGACTCACCCATGTAAGGTTGCAACCATTTAAATTTTATTGTTGATGTTCTGTTCCTAAACAATAAAATCATTTTGCTCACTCAGACTCTCTGTTTTCAGTGTAGCCTGATTCTAGTTTTCTCCTGCCATTGAGAAAAAAAATGCTGACTTCTCTTGCTCTAAAGTTTCTTGTTCTTCAGGTCTCCTTTCTCTGGACCCAAGCCACCCCTGCTGTGAAAGTTCCCAGCAGGATGTGCTGATGCCATCTGACAAGGTTTAGGTTTATCAACAAGACTCAGCGACCTTGACTAGTGAGGACAGAGCTTCAGTGCCTTTCCCATAAGTGCCCCCAAATGCCACGGAAAGGAGCCTCTTCTTGTCAGCCCCTTCCCCAGTATTGCAAGAGGATTCCCTTTATACTGCTCACCCTGCTTGCTCCAAGCCCAGACAGATGTTCACTTGGACAAGACGGGCTGAGTCAACCCTTGGGTTGTTAAATTTGAAGTAAACCAATACCTGTGCATGTTGGAATATGCATTAGAGAAACTGGGATTTCAGTACTAAGTCAGAGTAATTCATTATCAGTCCCAAAAGGCTCATTAGCAACTGTTCTGAGGACAGATTTTTCCTGAATTAGTCTTGTTCATTTTTCCATCTTTAACATAAGATTCCCTGTGAAGAAAAGTGAGCAGAGCTTTTTGACTAGCTTAGCTTGACTGAAGGTAAACCTATGTAAACGTACATCAAACTAGAGCAGTCACCAAAGATAGAGTAATTCTATTACCTGGAAACATTTTTTTTTCCTCAAAGTGAGCAACAGGTATTGTCAGCAACAGTTTTCAAAGGGAACGACATCCATATGATGCTTCAAATGCCAAATTTGACAATTTTTTCATGTTGGCCTATTTAAAAACCACTCAGCAAATTTTTTTTCACCCTCTCTAATTCTCCCTCCAAAAAGAAGAAAGGTCTGTGTTTGCTTGATTTTTCATTTTGGCTTGGCTAAGCACTTAACACCAGAATTCTGCCTCCAGGATAAAAGTTGCAACAAGTTCTGCATTAGAAAACTGGGAGTTATAAGTACTTTGTAAAACTAACTATAAACTTTTTAAACATGATATAAACATGATACACGTGATGATATATGCAACATGATCATGCAAAAAAATATCTTGGCAGTTTTGGAACTGTGCACACTGGAGGCAGCTTGACTATGATCTATCTTACTTTCACAAAGCCACATTTTCTTGTATAAAAAGACTTTCGAAAAGGGCTTGTTTTTATAAAAAAAGTCTTTTATGGGGTAAGGTTACTGCATGTAGACTGACCCGACCCACAGAAATACATTCTAATTAAATGTGCTTACAGCCCTGTCAGCCCCTTCAGTTCTTGCCGTGCACCGTATCAGTTTAACACACGTTGGTGCACAGGCTTGTAAGTAAGGCTGAAGCAACTCACAAGAACCGACAGCGAACAAAAAGCTGGCACCAAGCACACACTTCGCTGGACCCCTGAAATGAAGTACAAATAATACTGCCAGCAATTCAGCCACCATAAAACAGCCGCTAGCAGCTGTATCATGAGAATTGCATAAATACAAAAGAGCAACAGCAGAAACAAGAAGAAACTCAGGAAAACTCATCAGACTCCAGCTACAAGAGAACTGCAGTAACCTTTTCATACTTTGGTTAGGATTTTACTGTCACATCATTCAGACTCAGTGAACACTCTCAGGATACACATCACAGCACTATCTGCTGAAGTGTTAGCATTGCTTTAAAAGCATAAATGGCAGGGATTTGCTGTTTTTCAGCAAGTATCACCGTGGTGAAACTCTGTCTAGGAATCAAGCTAAAACAGGCAGGGCTGGCATATTGTTTTACCTTGTGCTATCCCTGGGATCCTGTAGTTAGGTCAGGATCATGCAGAATTGCAGTGAAGAGGTCAAAGCGGTGTGTCTTGCAATACTAATTCAACATCCTATGCCAATGTGTACAAAACTGGGATGGAGCTCAGCCTCAATGCACCAGGCAACTCCTCAGCAGCTGGAAGAAGGAAAAAGAGTTTGCCCCGATGCAAATACTGAAGCAGCGGAATATTTCTACCCTTCGAATTGAGTCACTCTTCACTCAAGTGACTTGCAAGGACTCAGAGTGGGAAAGCTGAGCTTTGCAAATTGCCCTTCACTGATCCCAACCCCCCAGTCTAAATTTGGCAGGTGGTCTGCCCTGGTCAATACCCTGATATGCACACAGTAGTTGATATCTATTTCTAGTCAATATGCAACTTCACAGAGGCTATTTAGAAGGAAAAGAGCCCATCCGTTTCTGTCATACAGAAAAAATGTTCAAAAATAAAAAGGAGCAATGAGACATTCCTTCATCCTGTTTTGAAACTGTGCTGCTTCACCATACTGTTTTGATTGTCTAATAATTTCATGGTTCTAAGATTTATAAATGTGCTGCAAATGGAGTAAATGACATTGCTACGAACAGAGCTCTGTGACGCGCTTATAAAACTGCATCAGACTACCACTTCACTTAATTCCACCTCCAGTCTTCATCTCTGGCCAAACGCTTCATCAAACGCTTCAGAAGAAAAATCACGCTGTGGGCAATTGTGGTTCTCAGGGAATGTTTCTTTTCAACTTTCAGAAGTCATGGATTTTACCTAAGCGCTAATTTTCTGAGGATGGTGCCAATACTGCTACGCAGACCTCTTTTCCAAGCTCATTTTGAAAGGCATCTTCTAAGTTCCCAAAATGTACAACCTTTTCTTAGCTGTTTTTCACCCTCATTACATGCGCATACCTCCACTGAAGTCAGTGAGCTTCTTGTGTATACAGGAGTTTGCTGTACCTTAAAGAGTATCCAACAAAGAGCTGAAAACTTTAAATCTTGCATTTTTGTAGATATTGTTTTAAAACACTAAATATCCTTCCTTGTTATGATTCAGTAAGCTTTAAGTCATTAATTATTTAAAAAAAAAGAAGTGATAGCTGCCTATACCAATATACTATTCTTTTAAATAGGAGAAACACACATTCGAGCAACACAACAAAAACACATCGTTTAAACATCCACTAATTCAAACAGCATACTGCATGTTACATCTGATGTGGCAGTTGTTATGGAAACTACGCGATTTGATTGAGTAGCAGAATAAATACCCACCTAAAACAGCATGATGGGCCAGTGCATAAATTAAGTACTCTTGACTAAAATTACCTATGGTTTTTAGAGTATTAACATTTCTTTACTCAAATATTGTATTACGAAGTATGATTTTTCCAGCTAAACGTTTCCCTAAAATTGTCTTCACCCTATTTTTCAGTTAGGCTACAAGATATAAAAGAAATATCCTGCACCAAAAATCTAAACCAATTTTTAGCAATGTGGTACTTATAACTGATATTAAGCAGCCGACATCACTACTAAAAAATACAAAGAAATCAAATGTAGAATTTAAACTCACCTGCATTTTACTATTCCAGCTTTTATCTGGAATGAAGAGTAAAACAAAAATTACCACCTCCCTCCCTTCCAAAAAACCATGCACAACTGTTACATTATTTCCCTTCACATGCACCATGGCTTTGTATGAAAGCAAGGTTTAATTTTTTTCTTTTATCATCTGGGTTTAATAAGCATGAAAGTTCAGAAGGCAAGAAGAAAGATATTTAATTGTTTTCATCACAGAATATATTCTGGTGTAACGCAGTTGCTGATTCCTGCAGATAATACAATAATAACTGGACATCTTAACATAAACATTTCAATCCTTCCTCACTTTCCAGCATAATTAAGAGACAGGTTGCATAACTTTTGAAATAAAACATATTGACTTTTGTTTTCCTTATACACATTTCTACAGGAACGATATGGCAAGCCAGAAACTACAAGTGCAACAGGCACGCATATCACAAACTTCACCATAATGGGCATGCATTCACCCATTGGATCAACATCTTTCAATTTATTAGCATGACAAAGGACACAATTATTTTGGATATGCCTGAATGCAATTTTCATTAACTTTGCAATGATTTATTAACAAAAGTGTCAGGAATGTAATAAAAGCAGCAGGACTCCTCAAAATGCCAAAATAAAAAAAATTAAAAAAAAAAAAAAAAAAAAAAAACAACAAAATTCCAAAATTTCCTTGCCAGCTTCGAGACAATAGAGTG
>VXAL01002945.1:905137-931134 GCA_013399475.1 Chauna torquata
ATGTAAAAAAAGCAGGAAGACTCCTCAAAATACCAAAAAAAAAAAAATTAAAAAAAAAAAAAAAAGAAGAATACAGCAGAATTTCCAAACATGCCTTGCAGCATCAGGTCAATAAGGTTGCTTGATTCTATCAAAAGCATCACCATGGTGAGTGAACTCTGCAATTAACAAAGAGTAAGCACAAAAAATGCTAATATCTCATTTGAATGTAATTATGCACAGATTACTGTTCACTGGAACAAGAAAAGGGATTTTAATTGTCACCCAAAGTTACGTGTAAACCCAGGGTTCTAGTTAACTTTTTTTGTTCAAGAGACTTCATTCAATACTAAAAATGAAGAGTTCACAAATACTTCTGTTCAGTGACTTTGTAAGATGACTGTACTGGCTTTCTATCAAGTATGCAGCTTCCTGGAGTCCTTTTTGTAACATCTCTCCATGTATGTTGGCAAGGTTAGTTTGTAATAAGTTTCACCATCGTTTGCATTTTAATACTATTTGATCTCATTTACATGTTTAAATTTGTTCCTGTAATAAAATTCATTAGTATGTTTATCATAACCACATAATGAATATAGCCCTTATGTAAAATAAAAAATTGAAAGTACATTAGAGACATTACAAGCTGTTTGAAATTACTGTGCTTTGCATATTATACCTTATTAATTAAATTATAAATTATTTATTTATGTATTTCTTTAATCAGGGGCAAGCACTAGAACAATATTATATTAGTGTAAGAAACACAGTACAGCTCAAGCTAATTCACACATGGACCAATTTTACATACATAGGAGTACAGACACATTTTGCCACAGGATGGCAAAAGCCATTCCCCCTGCTGTGCATCAGGGGATATGAAAGAGCTATTTAAAGGGCAGTGAGGGGAAAATGCTTCTTGTGCAAGTTAAAACTTAACTTGCTAAGATAATATCTCCTTTGCCTTCCCTTCTTATGAGAATAATTAAATCAGATATGCAGATGGAACTGGAGAATAAATCATTATTCAGGCGAATGCCACATTCACATTATAGAGAGTCCACTGATTTAAAAATAAATAAATAAATGGAAAAAAAAGAATTAGAATTTTTCTTCCAGAGTTTTGCAGTCGTTTCTAAAGCTCAGCAGACAAAGTTTAGCATTTTATAATCATGGAGGATACTAGGGAAATATCACAAGAGCAGTGAGATTGTAGTTTGGTGTGTGTTTTGTTTTGTTTTGTTACACTAAACTTATAAAGAAAAATTAATCCACTGATATGCAATATTATTACTTTATGAAAAATAGAGTTTATCAAAAAGAGTGAATATTTACAGGAAAATTATTAGGTCTTAAAAACAAAACTCACAAGACTACAATAAAATGGAAGTAGTATATTTAAAGGTCAGTGGAATCTGTAGAAAATATGGGGTATGAAGAAAGTCAAATAAGTTAAAACAAGAAGCCAAGAGTAAAATTACTGAATGCATAACTGAGATGGAAGATGGGTAGAGAGCTTGCTCTTATTCTGATACCAAGAACTGTGACTCAGTTTTAAATTTAATCCCACTGGAAAATGTGAGCATCTTATGTTGTATAACATAACAGTAAAGCAGTCTGAATGGGATGCCACAGCATGTGCATCCTTATCATGTTTTGTTGTTGTTGCTTCAGTCTGAATCCTGAAGACCATCCAGTACCAAGAGTAAACCTTGAAGAGTGTGTGCACACTGACACAGTAGATTGGGACAGCTGCAAAAGCTGACATTTTCAAGAAAAGCTGGAAAAAAAAACCACACATCTTTTTAACACAAATTCTGAAAACAAAATTTTTTCATAGTGGTAAAGGAAAGGCTAAGGTTGTAAAACAGAATACCAAGTCTGATGAAATACCACACTCCTAACAGGAAACCAACCAAACAAACAAACAACAGGTGTCAAAATCGCATTTCTTTGTAGAGGATACAAAAGGCTGATGAAAACCTAGAACAGTCATTGGCTGATCGGGGAGAACTTGACCAGCAAGACAAGTAGGTCAGAAAAAGCATGGATCCATTTCTGTACATTCAGTATTCCCATGATACACTTTCTTCTTCATAGACCATCATCTTAAATCATGTTCTGCACCTACAACATTTCATCAGGAAATATGCTTTTTAGTGAACAATAGAAATTGCAGTCTACCTGAAAGATGATTTCATTTTGGGTCATATAGTAGAAGACTTGGGGCCCTAGGAAGTGAAAGTTTTGCTGATCTAAAGGTAACCAGACACAAATGTAAATTCCATTTAAAAAAAGTCTTACCAAAAAAAATCACAGAAGTTGCCTGTAGTGAGGCTGTGGTCCTACCATCATTCCCCAGAGTCAAGAAGCATGCAATGATTGATTGAAAAAACAAACTAGGCTGCGAAGCTCACGCCTAGCAGAGGGGTTTGGAAGCATTATTTGTACACAGGATACTGTCGTGGATCTGGACTTTCACAAGATGCCCCTGGACAGAACCAGGAACTGGCTCAGCAGCTGGTGAGTCTTCTGTGCCCAAAGCACGATCAGTTCCAAAACCTCAGCCCTTCCACCAAGCCCTCAGCATTTCTAGAGCTACCAATAGTCCCAGAGGACATAGGGCAGAAAGAGCCTGACTAGTAGGGTGCTGGCTGAGGGCCCTGCTCCCTTCCTTTCATGGCATGGCCTTGTCTCCATGCCTGTCCCTGCTCTCCTTTCTTCCATGTGTAGGTTCCTATAGCCTGCCACAGATGTCTAGTGGGCATACAGGCAAAGTTCTTTACTTGTCTGAGAAAAATGAAATATTCAAGAGCCTGTCTTGGTGCAACTGAAGTATAAAATTTACAGTACCTCTGCTTCTGTGCCTGGACTTTAGAGTAGAGCTATAACAAAGGAATAAACTATGTAAACTATCTAACCAGAGCGCTGTGGGGCTGGGCACAGGCTTCTCTACTGCCCTTTGAGAAATGTTAACTCAGGTAGACAAATACTGAGGAACAATAGGCGAAATCTTCCACTTCTAAACGTGAAGGGCAGAAGGGACACCTCACCTGCCCTTTTGCCCAAGAGGCTTCATTATGTACCAGTCTCAACGGATTGAGACAGTGGTGAATTCAAGGATTTGGAGTTATCAGAATAAATGAATTTATCACCTCTTCTCAGTATTATTGATAATTCAGAGTTCACCAGCAAGTCTAAGCAACAATGCAAGGTTCTTCAGGCACTCGCTGAAATTTGTTGGTAAATTTAATAGGCCAATTAAAATGTTGATCATTCATTATTCTTAATTTGATTGGAAAAAGGAGGTTAGGGAAACATCTTTATGATGTTATCCTTATAGACCAGGCAGCTGGAGCACTGGCACTGAATGGAGTGGGTATTTGTTCACTCCCTCATCTCCAAGGAATTACTAGCTTGCGATTCTTCCATACATCCAAGGGTATAAGTTAACGTGCTAAGGACTCTTAAAGCACAAAAAAGAGGAGGTTCAGAATGGAAAAGTATTTTGGAAAATCCATTCTTTTCAGTGAAAATCTGAACAACAGATAGTAGAGATGACAGAATTCGACATTTCTCAGACCACGTGATGTTTGGGTAATGGAAATCACTTTGGCACACTTCGTTAGGGCTCCATGTTAAAAGGCACAATTCTCTTCAGCTATAACTTACTGAACAATCCAAAGACACATAGAACTTTCTCTCAAAATTGGCTAAACAGAACAAAGCACACCTAAATAATACTTTTTTTGGCATTTCAGCATAACCATACGAAAACTTTGGTATGATGCGTAACATGACCTTCTGATGGACAGAACACTAGCAAGCTTTTTGCAAGCCACGGACAGGATGCTACTGTACATTGAAAGCCTAACACTGGAATTTAATTCTAACTTATGCAAGGACATTCAACAAGAGATTTTATTTTTCTGCCACTGAGATCATTTGGCCTCGTCTCACAAAATACAACAGCATTCTCAAGGCCACATTCTATATCAGATAAACAATTACCCTAAACAAGCCAGTTCAACACATTGACCTGCTTCTTCCTCCTTTTCCTGGTCCATCATACTTTATAAAATTAATTTAAAAATATGATTGCTATAGACATTAGATAAGAGCTTATTAACACCTTAAGCCATGTTGGAATTAAAAAGGAAAAAGCAATGATAAAATTACTCTGTTTCCATCAGGAAAAACACTCTTTAAATAAGATCTACCCAATTATTCTGAAGATGATGGAGCAGTGAGGATACATCTGGAAGAGAAAAACAAATATAAAATGGACCAAAGACAAGATCTGCAATAAAAAAGAAAAAAAAAAAAAAAAGATTGCACCAAAAAGTGTTTTGAAGTATTAAAAAAACAAAACAAACAAACAAAAAAAGCCTTTGCTCCCCATTACCTTCCTCTACTTTAGCCAGCATACAACTACTAAAACAGGCTATTTCAGACTATCCTTACCTAAGTATTCTATCAAGAGATGGAGAAGTATAATTTTCTAGCACTGTGTATGGCAAAAAAATACCTAATTATTTTCTTCAAAGTCCATGGCCAAAGTTAAAAGTGGTTTTGCATTCCTAAAGCACAAGCAATTTAAATTCATGAACTCTTTCCTGAAAATGTATATCATGGAAAATTATGAAAAAAGACATCTGAGATGAACATTATTCCAAATTCTGTTTTCTAACATGAAATATATTCTTCATCCAAAAAAAGACTGCGATGGTGCAGACAGATCCTTTGAAATGATGATACAATATTCACATTCACCTCCCACAATCAGAAAACACGTTTATTTTCTAAAAGCGTTTTCATTTTACAAGACACTTTTTTCACGAGGCCCTAGCAGGCCTTATTAGTATAACCTATAAATGCCACTTCCCCTAAGTCTTTCTTAGTGAAGCTCTGATAAGACATCCCCTTAGCAATATACATCAGAAGACGGAACTGCAGCCTGCCTTTTGCACCAACCTAAGCTCCCAGAAGGAGTCACAGGCTCCCTCTCGTGTACATATCTGAACCCCATGTTTCATTGTGTGGTACCACTGTGACTTGCAAATGTGCAGCAAGCACAAAACGCATTCACATCAGCAGAAAAATCACATGTAAAATCCCAAGCCAAACACTGCCTTTCCCTTCTCCAGTACCCGCGATGGCAAAGTTGTGCTCATGTTTCACAAAGCCTGCGCGCTGCCCACGGGCTCACCCCAGCTAACTCCAAACCCACAGCAGTGAGAGAACAGGAGGACTCTAAATTTCTTTTCTACTTTCCTTTCCAAAAATTATTCCATGTGACTGATGCAAGCGATGACATAGTGAGAGATAGTGAAGCTAACGGCACAGAGTAAGCGAAACAACACATACAGTGAGTCAGGCTTTGCATGTATGCTTACACCTGCTTGCACACACACGACTCTGTGCAAACAGAACCCATTGACTTTCAAGGTAGCGCTCATACTGTCAAATTCAGAATACAGGACACTTAAAATTTTTGTCCAGTGTAAACATTAAGGCAACCGTTACTCAATTTCCCGAGATTAAATTCACAATAGTAAAAGCGCATTATAAGTTTCTTAAACTGAATCATTGCTCCTTACCACTATAATTGGCTGGCAACATTGAGTTTAAGGCATATTGGTTTTGTGGGGTTTGGTTGTTTTTTAAGAGCTTAGAAAACTTCAGTTCAAGAGATGAATGTTTAGGGAAGCTATGAGGGTGATAGCAAACAGAGTTATGAGAAAAAATATTCCCTACTTTTAACAATCACGGAAGCTAGTTGTGTCTGCTATAGTAAATCCTACACTGTTCTAAGTAGTAAAAATCTATTCAACTGTCCTCAAAGTATTAATTTTAGTGCCATGATTTCAAGACTCTTATTACCTTAATAAAATTCATTCAGTTTAGAAGCTAAAAGGTCTATGGTTTGAAATGCTGGAATAATCCAATTTAATTAGGATAACAAAGAAAACCGCTCAAATAACAATTGTGAACAATTTTCTAATGGACTTAAATTATGTGCTTGTAAAGGACATTGACAGATGATATATTTACTTTTCCTAGTAACACAGTGAAGATCTTTAAGGAAAGAATGACTAAGCCAGAGCACATTTAGATACCTCAATGCGTCTTAAAACTGCGGGTCCAAACCAAAGAACATTATCCAGGTCCCTTCTGCCTTTGGTGACTCTGAACTAATAAGAACTCAGACATGCAAAGGTTCTTTATTTTCAGTGGAGATGGAGAAAAACAATTACGCCTTAGACAACAACAATAATTAGTGCCTATATAGCCATTGACATCTGAAAAGTGCTATCCAGGTATAATTAAGGATAACAAGCAGTTGCATATCGCCGTACAGCTGGTTAGCTGGATAAGCCCCTTTGCAAAAGTTCAAACAAGCAGTTACAGATATTAACAAGCTCAATGTTCGCTAAGAAGCATCCTTTCAGTGGCAGCAGAGAGAGGGTTTGAATTTTAGCAAACCCAGCATACAGTACTACTCACAGACTGCTCTCGAGGGCTGGGAGAGTCTACACCCTGAATTGTGGGCAGAGTGCTATGAAGGATCAGAAAGGAAACGTTGCTTTCTGATCTTAGAGGCTTCATGCTTGGCTCAGTCTGGAGCAACACATGTTCTGAACATACTGAGCACAGTGTCAACGCTTGAAAAATTAGTAATAATTGTTGAAATCTTTGCAGGACTTTTTCCTGTGCCATAGAAGAGAGTTGCTGCAATCTGCTCCATTTTAAATTCCTTAAAGAATAGTTGTGCTTCTGGCAGGCTATCAATTGGACCCTGATTTTGGCAAAGCATTGGGTCTTAAGTGTTACACATAACACACAGCTTGCAAGGATGCATTTACTGATGAAGCTCCTCTTCTCTCAAATGTCTGAGGGCAACAACTAACCTTGGTTTAACTCGACTGATTTCAAGGAAATTGAACTGAAGGGATGAATTTGGAGCACAGAGTCAAAGCTGAGCATCACAGGGCAATTTATAACGTACTGCATCTCCTTACATTCTCGGTACCTTCCACGGTGAGCAAAGGCTAAGTACTGTGCAGCTGAGTATTCCTGGACTTATTAATGAAATCAATCAAGATGAATGGGAAATGAACTTGATTCAAGTAATAATATCCTTGGAAAAGTCAAAAAGAGTTTACCTATCAGAAGTTTTAATACAAATCTAAATATCCATCCTCATTTTACAGTTCAGTAAAATGATCTATGGCTGTCTTTGTTTTCAAAAGTTAAAAAAACCCAAAGGTGAATTTAAAATAATTACACAGGCAGGCACTCACTGAAAAAGATGACACACCAATGCAAAGTAATAATGCAACAACTGATTCAATAAATGTCTGCATTCTAGTAAAACATGCATTTATATTTCATCATTAGATATTTTTGAGCCTAGTGATGACAGAGAAAGAGTCTCCAGACTCTCCCAGGCCATAACCAGAAATGAAATTCTGAAGAAAAGAAATACAATAAGATGTTTCGTGAAACAAAAATATAGCTCTTTTGGAACAAATATATATCTGTGTTTCTAGAATCAATATACATATAAATGGGGGGGTGTGGTGTGCGTGTGTATGCATACATATACACAGCTTCTTTCCTCTAAGTGTTTACTGCGTTTGCATGCCATGTGTATTTAATACATGCACATTTATGAATTTCTACGCAGCTGTACAAATTCCCAAGATTTTTTTCCATTGCAAGTTAAGGGTTAACACTGTGACCAGTCTGAAAAGAACGAGTTTTAAATTGAACACAGAAGTTAGTGGCTACTATTAGGCTTGGTTTGTTTTCATCTTCATCGCACAATGGTTTTGCGAAGCTAACAGAAACTACTGTAATATTTTCTTTTGCAAAGTCTGTTTGCTAATCAGTAGCGGATCTAATCAAGGACCTAATAAGTGCATAATGGTACATTTGCTTCCCAGGAGAAACCACTGTTTCTCATCATACCAGAAAATACCCCCTTGCAAGGTGCAACCAGGATCCATAGACTCACTGCAACAGTCTAATAATTTAATTGCAAGCCCTTAGGCAGGGATAACTTAAATTACAATTAGAGAGCTCTAGCGCTGCTGCTAACATCTGTGTGATGAACACTGTACTGATTAAAGGTTTTTAAAAGAGAACTCAGGACTTCATACTCCAGAACAAGTCACTACACTAACTTTGAAGTCTTCTATCTTACTATTTTAATACTTGTGATGCACTCTGCCTACTCTTTTCTGTGGGGATTCAAAGGATCCAAGCTCAGTGTGGTGTCTGCCCTTTGAAAGGCCTACAGGGTTGTGCTTACACCAGAAATATCTTTTTTGCGGGTGGAATACACACAACAGAAAGCCATTCTGAAGCACTAGAAGAAATGCACCATGTGCAAACACTGGGGCCACCACCTCCAAAAAGGAGATGAGCTTAGGAAGGATGCAGAGATCCTACAGCAGCAGATACTCAAGGCCCTGCTCTTGGCACAGCCGTGCAGACCCCAGTCCTGCAGTGGGGCTCCAGCAGGCACCCCACGTGCAGCGTGGGCGACAGCCAGACCCGCTGGAGCAGCCTGCCAGCCCTCTAGTGGGGCTCACCTCAGTTTTACCCTCTCGTCCACATAAAGGCTCCGAATAAAGGCAGCTTTTTGCACAGAACTGATTTTTCTATTCGCGTACAGGATTGCAGCACATCCTACCGTAAATCACACAGATGTGACAGCATACATGGAGCATATCTTCAAGAATAACCTAAGCAGAAATGTTCATGAATATTGTGACTGCATAACCACAAGTAGCAGTACTCAATAGCAACCTTGGTGCAGGGAAAGCCTCAGCAAGCAACCAGAGACATTATGTGGAAACCCTCTCATAGCTTGCTACCCTATTCCATCCAGTGAAGGCTGGGCCAACCTGCCACCAAGACGTACACACCTTTTTACATCCACATCAATAACAGAGTACCCAGCAGCAGCAAGACCAACCTATGGTACTAACAAGGTCTGCAAGACATAAAGCAGTGGTGAACTTCTTGCTGCTGCAGCCAACTCCACCATAACAGAGCAGAATGATACACAAAGACTTATAAGAAAGCAAAGAAGCTCTTCCAGATACCACTAGGCTTCTGGGTTGTCCAAAGGGAAAATCATAAACCATCTTACACACTTCATTTTGTGCCATGCTTCAATGTATATAAATAGTTTGTACTTTATACATGCTTTTCTGCTAAAAAGCTTGCACTTGGCGGAGACCTACCAATAGCCTGTAACATCTAGACCTCCTACACAGCGGAGGTCTGTCACGTGGGAAGGTCTGTGACAATGCAAACAGAGGAAACAGGTATTCAAACCATTCCTCTGCTCCTGTCCCTCATAAAACCCACACATTTGGATGACACAAAAGTGAATCACCAGCAAAAGGCTCAGCCTTATCAAAGCAGGCTGTAGATAGGTTTTTCTTTAGTTTTTCCACCTTGACTGGTTGAAATAAAGCTGTATATCAAAATCCACTAGATTCCTTTGAAATCCTGAATCAATGTATTATAGGTTCCAATCTGCTATTCCTTTTCAGAAATATAAAGCAGGTAAGAACCTCATCGGGTAGAGTTCAATGTGTTTTCTAACATTTACAAAGTGGTGACAAACACCACAAAGTCAGATCTCGATGTTTTGGCCAAGCAAAAAGACGCAGTGGGTGCTTGTTTGTTGTGCAGCAGGGCACTGCCCGCTTGCAGAGATCCAGTCAGAACCCAGCTGCTGTGTTTTTCAAATTGTCGGGATGGAAAGATGTTGGGTTAAAAACTGCCCCACTCTGTTGGAATATCAAAACAGTCAAGGCTGCATACAATGCAAAGACAACCCATTTCGTGATTCAAGCAAATTATTCCTCTTCTAGATAAGCTCCTTTAAGCTATGGAAGTAAAGTACAGTGCTACTAAAACCATTTGAGGCAAGAGCAAAATCCACCTGCAGAAGATACAGCAGGTTGTTTCCTTACAGACAGCACCCCTGAATGCATGTTGGTCTGTTCACCTTTCTTCAATGCTAACTTAAATGGAACCACCCCAGCAGCAACACTGCCTACCTTTGTACTCAATGGACTTTCCATTCAAGAGCTCTAGTAAAGTTCACCCTTATTAAACTTTTCAAAAGTCGTCTCCCCATTTTTCCTTTGGCTTTCTTGAAGCTCCTCTACATAAAGCACTTTCCAGTGGAGAAATCAAGAGACCCACCTTGCCAGGGGCATGAATGCCTCACCTCAACAGTACCATACCAATGAGCGCAGCAGCCAAGGCCTGTTATTTTAGAGCAAGACGAGCCCAAAGACCCAAGTTCTGTCCTGTCGTACAGGTACAAACATCAAAAAGCAGCAGAGGTCCAAGTACCATGCGTGCCACGAATTTGTTCCAATCCTGCCCACAAAAATGCTGTTCCCCAATATGCAGACCTCCATCAAAGAGCAGTAACCCACTAGTGGCTGGCAGCATGATGAGATGCTTGTTCTCCAGGGACTATTTTCAAGATTCCAGGCTTCCTTGGCCTGCCTGCAGAGCAGGGAAGCTCCTGCTTGGCCCACAACTTCATTACAGCTTGGGAAGCAGCCTCCTCTGCTGGAGAGGGCAGTAGTCCTACAGAAACAAAAGTATTTCATACTTGAAGCGAGAGAACTGTGATACATAACTTTGATTACTACGTAAAACTCAGCAATGCACAAGGGTGACAGCTACAAGGAGCCTGAAGTATGTGAATAAAAACAGTTCCCCTTTTCTGACAGGAAATTCCACTGTTTGAGACAACAAAACAGAAAGAGCAGCAGCCCTTAAGATACAGCCTGCACAAAATAAACTTTAAAAAAAAAAAAAAAAAAGAAGAAGAAGAAGAATCTTGGCATATGGTAACAAAAACTATATAATTCTCTTGATCTTTAATCTCTATGCCAATGTCTGTTTTACAGATTATGGCCTCAGCTACTGACAAATCTGCTTAGTGAGTTTTTGGCTGACAAATCTGGCAACACAAATGCTGTCTGAAATACATTCAAAAGGCTAAACATTTTCATAATAGCTACTTTACACAGCTTAGTAGGTTTCCCTTTAGGACACCAATTTGATTTTTTTTAAAGTGACAGTGTTAATTTTTATGATTACACACAGAACTGAGATTTTTATTTAATGCAGTGGGTCTTCTAAAGCTTTTCAAGGGGATCAACCACTTTGCCAACAGACGGGTGTTACAGCAGGGGTGATTATAGTAATTTTTCATGTAATTGGGAGCCACCATTTGGTTGCTATCTTTCACATGCTTGTTGCCTCATCATATAATCCTTCATAATGGGGGTTTGTTGTGTGTCACAAGAATGTGCCAAGCAGCCAGGAAATAATAAACAGAGGAACCCCCTGGCTCGTGGGTAGCACGAGTGTTTTAACATCTGCCCAGCTTCTTTCAACTGCAATAAATTTCAGCTGATAGCAGTGACCCAATCTGAAGGCATTTTGTGGTTGTTTTTAGGACAAAGTCTTGAACCTCACACTTCATTATCTCAGCTGCAGTGGCACAATCTGTAAGGACACAACTTGCTGGCAAATGACATTGCCTGATGTGAAAGATCATGATTCATCAGAATTAGTAGAGACAACAAGTTCTTGCCCCAAGACTTCTGGGCTCTCTGTGAATAGCAAGAGTTGTCCTTTACAATTATTGGTTGCAGTTTGCTTGCGTTAAATTATAAATAATTTTACAGGAAATTCTGAAGCCATGCCACCTCTGGTTGTGATCTCATCAAGTCTCCTCTAGCAAAGATAGAATAAACAGGGTCAGTACGTGACAAAGGGAGACAGGGTTACCGAGTTCAGCCTGACACAACAAAACACATAAGCACCTGCTCAACACTAAACCCAAGAACTGCTCCATTACAGTTAATCGGACCACTCACAGGCTTAAACCTACAGAAGTACAAATGTAACTCTGCCGATTCCAAGCCTTTGGGAGATTGCTGGAAGAGAAAAATTTTCCCTTTAGGCCATTTTTGTTATATGGCTTCATCAGCAGGTCACAGCAGCATGTCAGCACTGCCTGAAATTGAATATCGTCTTATGGTGCAAACTGGTGGCACTGGCACCAAAGATGGTCCTAACATCATGCTGCAGACTTTTTTCTACACCGAAAATAGATACTGAGATTCAAAAGCAGGTAACCAACAAAATAAAATTCAGCTACTGTAAGACTGTTTTCAGTAATTTAATAGTCAGTACTACATACTATGACTCAACAGGAAATTAATGGCCTAGAAAACAGAGACCACCGCACCATATTCTGGGTAAGTGACCGCATACAATCAAGACCTTGTCCTGCTGTGGTCACCGCCGATCCTACAGAGCCCCCTTTGCCAGTGTTAGCCCTGGGCCTGGGCAAATCTAGGGCAGGGAGTGGTGGTCTGCAATGCAGAGTGCAGGTCCAACTACAATTGCTAGAGAGATACCATTGCTTCAATGACATATGAATCACATGAAACGTTCCGCATCAGTGTTTGGAATATTTAGCTCTCATTAACTTCAGTTTTGTGCACTCAGTGACCTTATTGTAGTTCAAGTATATTCAGTATCTCCCAAGATAATCACAAGGGATTCCATAAGTTTGGGGCTTTATGATGAAAGAACCTAAATCCAAATTTATGCTCTTGTAAAAAAGTAAAAGCTCCTAGGTAAAAAGATAAATAAATAAATTGAAATCACTACTAAAAAAAACCACCTCTAATATGTTACTGGCTAGAAGAATGTCACTTACCACACTGAATTCTTCCTCTGACTTTTAGATTTATGTTTTTATATGTTGTCTCTTCAGCTCTCACAGACAAAATGAGATGGACAATACACTGGCTGAGACACTTAATCGCTCTGTAACCACCTATCCTAAAAGCAGCACAATGCATTTTACTTTGCCTGTAGTCACTTGCTGGAATTTCACTTTCTAGATCATTATAATGAGAGCACAATTTTTCACAGCTATGCTTCAGTGAAAGCTTCTCATACTACATCTTCCTCTTCTTGACTCAGAAAATGCACATAGATTCACATTCCAATCCTTGCAAAGCTTTTTAAAGTATGCACAAGCAAGCAGTACTTAAAGATGTAGAACAAAGTCCTTTACTAAGGAATAGTTTTAAAGAACACAGGTGACTGCACTGCTGGTATTTCTGTCTTTCTCATCCAGCTTAAGAGCACAGTGGCATGTTTTAGCAAGTCTAAGAAGCCTATTTCTTCATTACTTGTAAATTAATTCCATAACAAACTGCAGTCCACGCATTCATGGTTGGCCTGTTTCATCCTTCACACAGACATACTGATGTCAATCACAGTAATACACATCAATGTATGTACGGTATTAATTTTTATATCAATTACAAATTGCATCAATTAGAAAACCAAACAAGAATCTGAAATATAAAAAGGACTAGTTACTATATTAAGAAAGTCATAAAACTGGCTAATGCTCAAGCAGCAGGAACAGGCTAGTGTATCTTCAGCAAGGATGGGAAGATCATGATATATCCCAAGTATTTTGCAACTGGTGTAAAAGAAATTGACTGATCCATATTCAAGGCTGGGCATTATTTAGTTTTGTTAATCCAACAGTGTTGATACACACTAACAGACACAGTGCAGGTGACTGGTATCAGGAAAGAGAGCAAGCCAAAGACGTTGGCTGCACTGGGACATGTGCGTTCAAACTAGCTACATTATGTTCATAGTAAGAGTGGTAACATCTATGAAGGTACTGCTGAGGTGACGTAATGCATGTGAACAGATAAAGACAGTGGCAAATTCACGCCTTAGCGTAAAAAAAGGTGTTAGGGAGCTTGTCACATATTGAGACTGGAGTATCCTGGTAAAATCAGTGCAGGACAAAAAGGAGGGTTAGAAGAGAAGTCGAGAGACTGTCCTAGGGAGCGAGTGTAACCAGACCTGTTCCCTGTTCAGCTGGATCTCAAGGAGACATGCAGGGAGCATGACCTCAGGGAGCCTGGAACAGAATGGAGAATTGTAGGACCTGCCTGAAGTAAAGGAAAATGCAGAGTACGTGTCACACAGTGCCTGCACTGGAAGAAAAATCAAAGATTTCCAGGTCAGGACAGTGAGATCTGTCTGCTGTGTCTTTGAAATGGACAATTCCTTGAGACAAAACAATTTCAATTCCAGCATGATTTTATTAAAATTGAGAAATTTAAGTTCTGTTGAACTTCATAAGCTCAAACATTAACATCCTCAACCTGACAAAATACATCTTGAAACTAAATTGATTTTTATTTCTACGAGTTCTTGCACTGATATTTTGACTAGTTGTATAATAGAAATTGTAGATGCCAGCAGCAAATAGCATTTGGGCTTTCCATACTAGATGGCACTTGGGAAGGTAGTCTGGGACAGCAGGACAAACATATTATCTTGATGTTCCTGCTAACTGATGGGCTGTTATTAACTGTTGAACTGCCTAATTAGGTTTTATAGTTAACAGCCTGTTATGATTAGAGGGGACAATGCGTGTGTGTTGTTGAGCTATTGTTTCAAACCATTTGCAAATTCAGAAGAAGCATCACTCAATTCGCACTCAGAAGCTCTCTCAGCAAGCTGAAAGGGGAGAAGCTCTCTCTTCTACAGAAGAAAACTCTCACTTTAGGCATCAAGTGGGCAGATTCTCCAAATCAACTACACCCTCAAAGGACAGCAGAGCACCCTGTTTTGGCACACGGGGGGCCCTGACAGCTCTCCTCCTGCCCTGCAGCATCATTCACATCCTTAGGCCTGACCTTCACCCCGCGGCAGGTATAACTGGCCAGCTCACCAGGGCTGACAATATGGTTTCAGTAGAATAACTTCACTGGACTCAGGCATCTCAGCTTTGTTTGCATTTTCTGGGAGTTAAAACACAGTTTGTTTACCTGCTTTTTAAATTATGGTTTCCATATGCATCTTGATGGCACAACACAGTCCTTTCCTGCTAATCTGGGCTTTTTCATACTCTTTTTAGAACTCCCACACAGAAGCTCCTTTCTACATGTTCTCCTCACCTTTTCTAGTCACTGCCTGGTAGTTTTCATTTCTTTCTGGAAACCTCACAATCTCCCAACCTAGTCACACATTCCCTCCATTCCTCCTGGGCAGCTGCCACACCTTCCAAGCTTTCTTTGTCATTCTCCTCTCAAAAGGAATGAAACCCTTCCAACAATCCCTGCTAGGTTGTCTAGCAAACACATCCCCTCCACAAAGACTGCAACCAATACATTTCTGAAGGTACCATCAACAGACTATTGAACCTATCACTGCTTGTTGTCACCATTTCTTCTCATTTTTATCCAGCTGCACAATTGAGAGACCGTAACTGCACTCTCGATTTTATAATTATACAACAGTGCATAACTACACATTTTAAAAAACCCTCAGAGAAATCCTTTTAAGTGAAGATAACATCTTAGGCTGCTTGGGGGGAAATCAGGTCAAGTTACATTCTGCATAACCTTCATAATCCTCTTTACTTTAACACAAAGATAATAGTGGGCAAAAGAATATTTCACGCCATCCGATTCTTCCCCTCCAACTATTCAGATCTGTTACATGAACTTTCGCCCCATTTTTATACACGCATAGGTCAGCAGAATTACCATCTGTACTATACAGCTAAAACAGCGCTCCATGCCCCTTATACTCCCTGTTCTAAAACCCTGTAAGGGCACATCCGCTCCTTTGTGAGAAAATGGACTTTTATGTAAAATGCATACTGCTAAGGAGCAAATTTCTCTTATTCCCAGACTAGCCAGCAAAAGAAGAGTTCAGGTTCTTTCCACATTGAGTCTTGACCTTTCTTCAGTTGGAAATTATGTACAATATGAGGCAGACATATACCTCCTGAAAGACAGAATGACTCTGCCAAATTATTTCAATCAGTCTACAGAAAACAGGTGGTAACAATTTTCATTAACTACTGCTCCATACTAGAGTTGATCCTACAACCCAGTAGTCAGAAGATCTCAATGCAAACTCTCAGCTGTTGTCATCATCCCCTTGACTCCAATATCTATTGATTTCAATAGTACCTTGCATCCATGGATTCTGGCTATAAATCCTGTTGTCCAAACTATCAAGTACTGGAAATGTTAAAATTGATATAACACTAAAAAATTCCTCAATTTTCCCTCCAGTCACCAACTAGCAGAACTACTTTAATGAATACAGTCATATAATTACTTGATGACATAAATTCCTGGCTATGTACAGAATAGAAACTCTGCACCTTTCAGCTCTCTGGGAATGGCACAGAATGGATTCCAGATAAATAAGGTTTGCCAGCTTGCTCTGCAGACAAGTCCAGTATTCCTCCCAGTTTCACTTGTTGTTGTCAGTAAGCTGTCAGAGACACAGATTTTCAGCAAAATATAAACTCAGACATTACATCAAGAAAAGGTGTTTTGGTACATTCAAAGCCTGTTCCGGCTAATGATACAAAGATACCGGGATTCATTAGGTTCCCAGTCTGGGAAGTGTTCTTCAATATCAAGGTAACACAAGTCTTATGCCTCACTTCTCTAACAGCTTGACTTTTTTTTTTTTTTTTTAAAGTTACTACAGTCCTTCTACATGTTTTAAGCAATGCTTTCACACTATCAAAATTTACATTAGAGAAAAGTCTAGGGTATAAATCTAATGAATACATTTCACCAATTGCAAGCTCCCTGCTACAGTTTTTTTCTGAAAGTTTTAGAAAAGATTTGTCTGCTAATTATGTTATTCAAGAAGACAGAAGACAGCTGATGTGCCTCAGTTGTCAACCAGTACATGCAACTCTGTTTCCAAATTGATGCTGCTTTAAATCAAGCTCCCTCCAAGAAGCCAGGAGTTCAGCTGAGTTATCAGGTGCCAACTGGTAGAGACCACACATGAACTGAAGCCTTCTTCCACGTGTGCAGGCCGGACAGTCATTTCTCTATGCTAGAAATGAATGTTCTGGGTTCTTGGCAGACCTGATTTTTTATTTTTTTTATTTTTAATTTAAGCTGCCGATTTTCTCGAGAAACGTATTTTGTACCATCCTTGCTTTAAATGAAGATTTCAGACAGGGTTTTTAAAAGGGCCTCTGAAGTAATTATTAAGTAACCCTATTTCCATAATAAAATGGATTTACATAGCAAGCCATGACAGCAAGCACGGATCTGCTACAGTCCAGAGACCCCCAAAACTCATGAAGAATAGGGTTGCTCTATTTCAAAGATTTTGTGTTTCCCCAGAAAACAAAAGTTACATGAGAAACAGTTTGTCTAAAGGGCAAGGAATGTGTTACCGCGTATGATATTACTAACTGCAAGTAAGTACACGCATCTAAGAAAGCGACTGCACACCAAGGCTGTCCCTACTTAAGCACCTAGTACCTTGAGATATCCGCCTTGGGAAACAGGCAGCTCGATGAGTGAGAGCAGCTCTATTCAACACCACTGGTGATGTTTAGGAACCCCAAAAAATGAGGTGCCACGTGTCAGAAGTTAGCCACACAGCGCAAAGCCGAACCCAGCTGCTCAGCACAAGGGAATTTTGTGCTGAGCAGTGGCATGAAAACTAAAGTTAATCTCCTATCCAAGAGATAACTCCTATACTACATATAACTCAGTAGTCCTAAGAGTCTGGGAATAAGTACACAGGAGAAGAGAGTAAAATTGCAGCCAACTGCTACCCAATACGGAAGAAAACAACTCTGACCATGCAGTGATTGATGCTACCTCCTGCAACATCCATCTTGTTTCCTCCACTACATTCCAGTTTATTACTGGAAATACAAATATTGTTGAGGTCACCATTTGCTCAGGCTCCATTACTTCTGCTTTCCTCAGAGCCAGTCCTGGTAGACATCATCTTTCTTCTGCTGCTATGAAGGCTGCTTCTGTCAGACAGTGCTGACAGCTACAAACAGGTCAAGAGTGTGATCCAATTCCTATGAAGTGAATAGGATCTTGATGCTGATGCTAACAGGGACCGAATCCAGATCCAGAAGTTCTAATTTTCTTCTGGAAGCCTTCCAAAACCTCCCAAATGTCTGAGCTTAGGCTACAAGAACGAAGATAGCTTCACTAACTGATAAAACACCAAGCACACATGCAAATCCCCAGAAAGGGAGAACGAAAAAAAAAAATAAAATAAAAATAAAAAGCCCGTTAGCCCTTTGTGCCCTCAATCATCCTTTCTCCTACTTGTACCTGACTGTCAGGACCCTTACGCAGGCATAGCATAGCACTTTGCAGAGAAATATTTGTAAGCAATTAGTGGGTGTAAAACACTACTGTTATATTTTGGTGTTGCACCCGCTGTGTCCTCATTTGCACAGGTGTGAATGACGATACAAAGGAAAAGGCAATGGTGAATTGGAGAACCATTCTGCATTCATGCTGGTATGCTGCTGTGCTCTGTGCTCCAGTAATGGTCTGTCACCAGCTCTACACCATCTATATATTGTGCATATACTGAACAGCAGCTGCCAAAGCCACAGCATTTTCTTTCCCCCCTCTCGCCGAGTGCACCTGCTGCCCAGAGCCCTCGCTCTGCTCCTGCCAGAGCTGCTTGTTGCTTTTATCCTGTTATCTCCTCTCGTGCCCAAAGTGCACGATACATTCCTTCAATGGTGGCAGAAGGAATATTTTATCATTTTAATTAGTGGAGGATGGACACTGCTGGTCAGTGGCTCACAGGGCTCGTGCCATGTTCTGTTTTGTTTGCCTGGCTCCAGCTTCTCTGAGGGTAGGTTCTGGTCTTGCAGACGTCCGAGGTGGATGTCGGGGGTGCAGTGGTCCACCTGGAGCTCATTGCAGCATTGTGAGCTCTTCTGTGACAGGAGGCTACAGACTGCTGCTGGGTTACATCCTTGCTGCTGTTGCTGTCGTTGTGGATCTGCTGATCATTTTACACATGCAACTCCCATCACAAGCTTTCCAAATCTGGATTTTCTCACAAAAGCAAACACTTCTTTCAATTTGAAAATACAACCCCTACACCCACATCTAATTGCTACAAAGTTCCAAACCATCCATCCTCATGACGTAACAAAAGGCAAATGACATACAAATGTAAAAGCCACACTTAACTGATGCTAATGGCCAGCACCGCAAGGACAAGCTGAACTTATGAATCATGAGCCTGGCTTGCCCTTTCCTGTGCACAACCTCCCCTTCTGCTGACAGGGATCCATCACATTCTCAGCATTACTTGAACTCAGGGGTGTCCGTCTATGAGTGAATAATACAAAGCCTGGCAAACAGTCTTGAAAGTACAAGTAGTCAGTCGCACTCACTGAGATCCAGTGAGCCTGCAGGGAGCAAGCTGCTTCACTCTGAGGAGCAGAAGCCTTTCATGACAGCCACTAGCTTTTCCTTTTCTTAAAATAAAATAAAAAAATAAATCAATGGCACAACTGCACCATCGCTGGTGCTAAAAGAATCAGGCCCCTCTGGTGATTTCAGATGTTGCTCATTTACTCAGAAATTAATCCTCCCTCCCCTCATATTCAGAGCCACTTAACGCCAACCAACAATTATGCCATCTGATCACTAAAAATAAAATAACTTTTCTTCTTTGTCTCTGAATGTATTCCTTCAGGACCCATTTTTTTCTGCTGTTCAGTGAGCCAGAGAGAAGGATATTATGAGTTCTGGGTGTTTAACAAACAACATGACATGCCACACTCTCGAAGAATACAAGCGTAGGTCTCCAGCTTTCACAACAATGGATCCCATTTTTTGGTTAAAATAAAAGGCATGATTTTAATTTGTTTAATCTTCTGGTTATGCAAGAAATACAGTCCTAATCACCATAACAGCACTGAAATAAGTCATGTTCTGGCCAGAGAATGAGCACTTATGTTTTATGAGCAGTATTGAAAAGATAAACTGCCTAAAAACAAACAAACAAACAAACAACAAAAAAAAACCCACCACACACTCAGGAAAGACCAGAATAAATGTTATGTTATTCTTGGTATATATGTAACAATTAGGGGCTATGTCTTATAACCGTTATTCCCAGCAATATCAATAGGATTACTGCGTAATCCTCAGAGGGTTTCGGGATCAGACAATAGTGTTCTGCTCAGTTTTCATATAACAACATATCTCAACACATCTTTCAACATCTTTAGCCAGAAAGTAAATTGGTTGTGTAGAGGTTCTCTGCTAAGGTAAAACAGAAAAGGCTGTTGTACCTCTCTGCATAGAAAGGCACCTTAATACTTAATGTGATTAATTGAGGGTAGATTAATGACTGAGTCAACAATAATTCCCATACGGAGTGTTTGCATAGGAGTGTGTGGGTATGCTTGCAGTAGTATACTTGTGTGCAAAAATCAAACACAAAAACTGATCACATGTTCACAGCTGGAAACAGTGTTAGGCTTTATTCAGTAAGGTATAAGGCACTATCATTTAGCTCTCCCACAGCAGGAGGAAAAATGGTGCCACAGAAGAGAACTATCACATCAGACACACTCCAGGGGTCTCTTTTACCTACATTGTTCCTCTCCCAAATGTAGCTCTTTAAATTTTAAATAGAAAAAGAACACACAGAAACATTGTGCAGTACAAAAATGTCACAGTGAAAAAATGTGGAAAACATTTCTCATTAAGCAAGGTAAATACCCTAAAGTTCACATGTTGCTTTGATGGTGCAGCATGAGCCTTTAAGACCTGAAGAAACACCCACATCAAAGTGTTGTCTTAAGATGGTGGGGCTTTAGTTCAAACATAGCCAAGTTGTACAATAGCTGATGGGGTGAATGTCTACACTATTTTTATACCACTGAATAAAATATGGCAAAAATACAAGCTGGACAGCACATTTTAAATTTGTTTGAATTTTTAAAATTTAGAGAAGATAACAGCGTATTTCCATATGTTTATAGCGAGCTGTGCCCAAAATGTCAGCTCGGCCTTATACTTCTTACTTGTATTTACAATATTGCCTGAAATGTTCAGAAGGCTAAATACACAGAAACTGAGCAGAAACACTGGAAAAGCACAAGAATCTCTCAAATGTAAATAAATACAGAATATATTTTTCTATTCTCTGTGTATTTTTCAAGGTAGAAAACACATTCTGAGAATTCGGATCTCTATCACCACAGAGGAGATTTCCTGTAGAAGACATTCAGCGTACCCTCTCTCACCTTCCCCATCCGCGTGTACCCATTTATCAGCAGAGTTTCCCCGTGCGTTTTTGATTCCAGCGCGCACAGACTGGCGTGCTTCCCCTCGCGCCGCACCTGAGCCCACGCCCGGCTCCAGGGCCCCCCTGCTGCTGAGCTGACCTCGGGGAAAAGCCACGCGCAGCCAGTGAAGGTGCTGGAAAGCGAGCGGGACGTCACCCAGCTGAAGAATAAATGCTCACCACGTATAATCCAGAAGAAGCTTGGAGCACTCAAAAAACTCAGAATATACTTCAACCTACAAATTTCAGGGGTGAACCATTATCAGAGCTCTCTAGCATTGGCCCCATTTCAGGAAGAACCGGCTTTGGGTAACGCTGACGGCTTTTGAAAATCCCCCCTGCAGGATATTTCACTTTTAACATTAATACCTTTTATAGGAGATGCCTCGGATTTTAATGATAGTGTCTTGAGAAACTACTGGTTTTTTTGTTTGTTTGTTCGTTTTTTTGTTTTGTTTTGTTTTTATATTTATCATATTTGGTAGAAATTGAAATACATTTGAAGAAAAATAAACTGTTGTTCATGTTGCCTAATACTTTTGTCAAATATCAATACGAGCCACTTGAAATGATAGACTAATTAAAAATAGAGACAAAAATGCAAAATTACTGCTTATCAAAGAGAGCTAAAAAAGTTCTCAAGAAAAACATTATCAGAGTGCAAACATGAACTGTCAGACCTGCCTTCTCTGGTATTAAATTCTGAATAAAAATACATCCATTAAACAAAGGTTTAAAGATAAATTATTTAAAAATACATCAATAAAACATTAAGCAATGCTGGTTGCTAAAGAAATATCCTACCAGGCCAGGCAATCATACTGTTAGATACCTTCCTTAGCCATGATGAAATCACAGAAGAAAAAAAAAAAAAAATACATAAACCACTTCATGTAGCCTAGTGATGTATTATTTGATAGGGAACACTTTACTGCGAGTGTCCATTAACTGATGCTTACGCTGTAACTCATAGTATATGACATCCATATGAATCTCAAATGAATTCAGTACTATCAATGCTGTTTAAATGAATACCATGTGGACTGGGGCTCTTTCTTGAACAGATGCAATCTGCTCATGTATGATGAGCTATATCTGAATTGAAGGGGTTGCAGTGTGCTGGGTACAAGGAGGATACAGAAAGCAGTATAGGAGTTTTAATCTGGCAGCTTAGGGTGACCGGGAAGCGTGGATATGTGGTGTGAAATGGGAGGGGAAAAGCAGCTACGGGAAAAGGCGACAAATCAGATCTTAGCAACAATATTAAGAGCAACAGGAATGCACACAGAGTAAGAACTGTTGCTGTGTATTGACAGAAGACAAAAACAATACATCAGAGGGTGAGCAAAAGATGCTGTTGAAAAAAAAATTGGCACAGAAGGGAAGTGAACAGCCTTATGGTGTGTAAAGATCAGGTACTGATTGAGGACGTGTTGGAAAAACAACCTGTGAGGTAGGCTAATTGTGACCGAAGACAGAGACAATAAACTGCCTGAAGCAACAGCAGAAACTGATACAGACTCTTGTTTCAGAGGTCCAGCATCCCAGGAGAGGGATTTCTCTAGCGATGGCCCACTACCACTGGAGAGGAGAGGAACAGCAATTAACAGGTTTGCAACACACGGAAAACAACCTGTTTCTTTCATAATTAGCCAAGGAGAGAACAGAAATAGTAAAGGGACAGCCAAAGAGGTAGGGCTTAGTCCCACAGAACACCATTACTTTTTATCCAGACAGCCTGCCAGTCGAGCTAATCCTGCAGCCAGCTATGCCGGCAGTCACCATCCAACCCCACGAAGCATCGTCAGAACTACTGCTGCTGCCCCTTGTAGCTCACGCTGCTCATTCTTCACTTCATAGAATTTCTAAAACAGATTGTCTTGGGCTTTGAAGAGTTTACTCAACAGGGAGATGAGCAAAGAAGGAGGGAAAGATGTTAAATTCCACTATTAATATGGCTCAGAAGTAGGACTGATTTACTCAAGTTGTCGTCTGCCAGAACTGACACTGCACTTTTTTTAATGAACATATTTGAGGGCATTAATCCCCATAAATGCAGGCTGGCATAGAAATAGGGTAGGTAGCCCAAACAGGCAGAACCACTCTCTTTCTCCGTAAGTGCAAGCACATACACGCACACAGGAGAAGGAAGTGTAGGTGAACACGTCAGGTGTCAGGAGATATGTCTTTGTACTGGTCTTGCCCTGTCTAGGCCAGGAGTGATTCCAGTTTTAGATCAACCTGCAGTCATCAAAATAAACATATTTATAGTGAAGGGAAAAAAATCCTGCAACGTTCATAGTAGAGCAGTATATGTTCATTCCCTCTCATTTTCCCAGCAAAAAAGGGACCCACAAATGCTTTCTTTCCTGCATGACTGCATAAAGTAATACATCTGTAGTTTTGTTGTGCCGGCATTTTTTAAAATTGTTTTCTGCTCCCCACCCAACTTTTTTTTTTTTTTTTTTTTTTTAATGTTTTCCAACCTGTCTGTTAAGGTAGCTGCTTTCTCAAAGGCACATGCCAATCTTCCCCTGAGAAAAACTTCCTTGCCAGAAGAACAAACAGAAGTTTTGAAATTGCTATAAAATAAAAGCCACTCTAAACTAAAGTGTTTAATACAGAGTTCAACAAATTAAGACCTTCAGCAGTTTGCTTGGACATCACTGGTTCCCAGGCTGAACACAGCTCTGACACACTTTGTCCCTTTGGTGTTGAAGACGGCAGTACTGGGTTGTTGTCACCTATGCTGTCCGCCCCACTGATTGCTCAGAAAAAATTCCTACTGGAGTTAGCAGAGGAGCTTTACGTAAGGTCTTCTTCACCACTGGGACACAACAACCACATCTACACCAGCTGATATCGAAGTCCACAAAAAGCATCTCTCTAAGGTGTGACAGCTGATGACAAAGACTCCACACACATTTTGGAGCTTTTACTCCAAACTAGCTCCAGTCTAGCCTCAAAACTGGACACCCGCGAGCGGTACATTGGTGTGCAGAGTGCGCCTTTGTTTAGTTTCAGGGGTTTGTGGCCAGTCCAAACCGCTCTGCACAGCGAGCAAAAAGTGGGGCCAAAGGGAGATGCACTTCAAGAGCACACTCCTGATCCCCCCTAAAACCCCAGAGTAGAGGCACCCAATTTGGGTCATCACGTCTTTTATGCCATTGAGTTAAAACTGTTTCATACTGTATTTTAAAAACACATGAAATCATTGAAAAAATGAGATCTAGAAGGAGGAGAAAAAAAATCATAGCTGTTCCATAGTTAATGTTACATTCAACAGTAATTACTTAACACATACAAAGCTCAACTGCATAACCTACAATTCTCCCACTTTGTCTAGGCTCCTTTGCTTCTACTTTAAATAAAAGAAATTCTTTTCATTTTGTCAGGAAAACTTTTCTCTACCTCACTACTGCATGACAAGGGAACAGATGGCAATTTAAGGGGAGAATTTATGAGAGCCACAATCTTAATGTTGCATAAAGAAAAGAAAAAGACTCGCATCAAAACCACTGACAAATGTACTTGCTAATATTAATGCACTCCCCATTCATCCAATATGCTTCCTAATTGCTTTTCTGTACATAATAATGTGGCACCTGCTGCTCAACATTGCAAGCGCATCAGGATTTCTCCAAAGTCAAACAGCTCTGCAACTGGCCCTCTCCCAGTGATAAATGTAGAGCACTGTATCACGCACAGTTCCTGTCAGTGGCATAATTAAAATTTTATACTTACAGAAAAAGATAGTAAACAATCAGTTCTTAAATGGATTCACAAGAGGAACTCTTGTTACAGCCAACTTTATAATTAGTATGCATCATGTAATGCTAATATATCCATGACAAGAAAATAGGAAAAATGTAGAAACTCAGTTGTTCTTTTTAATGCAATGTTAACCAAAAAAAAAAAAAAAAGAGGAAAAAAGAGGAAAAAAAGAGAAAGCAGAATTTTGATTGTTATTTCAGTCTTCTATTTCTGCTCTTCATTTTCCATTGAAAATAGCTCGGCACATTTTGCACTGCAATGATGGTCACTCCCTAGTGCCACATCTCCAGAATTTTCAAACAGCCACTTGGATAGGTTTGAGTTTTATGATGTTTATTCATTTTAATTTTACATTAGACAAAAAAATGTAATTTATTTTTAACAGAGTTGGGGCCAAAATACACAATCTTTATTAGCTGACAAAACACCCATTGACATGCCCAAAACGTTTAAATGTATTTTTCTGCCGATGTGGTTATGCATCATCCAAAATGTGACATGCTATAAGCAAAAAAATAACAAGCATTCACATCAAGTGTCCTAAATTAACTCTTGAGCCTGACAATATTAAGCAGAACTGAGATGCCATATGCTTTCTGTTTCACAGTGGTCACACTTCTATCTATCTGACATAGAATACACGTACATTTGCATAATACATGTATGCTATATTTCAGGTTATAATCGGAATATTTGTGATAAAACTTCAGACTGCACATATGCACATTATATATATTTCTGCTTACAAATACACTGTTTACACCATGCATAGCCATACAAACATATGCAACACTTGCTTAGTTTTCTAATAGTTTTAAAATAATTTAATAGAATAATTTGAGAAATGTAGCTATGTAAAGTCTGCTCAGCCCCAGAGAGCCATATGCTGTATATGTGCAAATCCACAATCATTTAGTGTTCCAAAGTTTAAAGATGACATGTATTTTTAACTAAATCAAACTGGTTTGCATTTTTAAATGCAATCTAGTTACTATATTTAATCTTGTGGTTTT
>VXAL01002945.1:939933-970092 GCA_013399475.1 Chauna torquata
GGGGGGGATGGAATATAAAAATAATTAAGGGAGGGTAGGAGGAACACGTCCATTAAACGTGTTCCTGGACGGGTTCCTTTCACCATGTTAAGGTCAAATGCTAAGGACCATGAACAACATAAAGTGATCTTTTTAATATTATAAACACACTTTCAAACACTCCGTTAAACTTTCAAACCACTGGCAAAAAACTTTTATCAACTTTATGTCTTAAAAATGAGACTTTTTGTGGCAGGCCTCTACAGATCAGTATAAATTCAATCCAATTTAAAGCACAGTAACGATGTGGGCAGTCTCAGACTATTACTTTCAATGGGATAGAGTCCCTAAGGATGACATAGACTTAGTCCCATTGAAAGTAATGGGGTAAGCAATCACATGCCATTACTTTCAAGGAGACTCAGTCTATACTATCCATAATAACATGGTAATATAAATCTGTACTGACTCATCAGCATGAAGAATGAAAATGTAAAAGAATGGCAAAGCGGCAAACGTGCACCCTGAGACAAAAAACAGCCCCTTGGTTTCTCTGCATCCATAACTCACCAATGTTGAAAGTTTATTACAGGAGAGCTAAAAAGGCACATGAACGCAAGGTGAGACGTTAAAACCAAGATGAGGCTTCAGCATTTTACAGTATTGTTACTCTTCACTGCTACCCTCCACCTTCTTCCCACCCCTCTTCCAACACTACACAAATTGTTCCGGTCCTTAAAGTCCTCAATTTAATATTTTTGTCTTTGTTTCCTAAATCCAACAATATGAAGAAAATACTTGTTCATGGAGAACATCTCCGTAAAAAGCCATCTATTTTTGGTGTGAGTTATTTTCCTCCCTTCAGTGTACAACACAGCTACAGAAAGCCTCTGAAATCTTCCACTCTGCAAATCAGACACATTAATAATTTATTAAAAGGATAGATAATTCTGAACAGGTGTACAGGGGGGTAATTGATCCATTACTGTGCAAATACCTTGGTAATGGCTTGTAAAAACTTAAGATCCACAACACAGAGATAACATAGCTCCACCATTAAAAGAGACACCTGGTTATGGCCAGTAAATTTTATACAGATTAATAGAAAAGACCATCTCAAATCCTCTTCTTGATCTAATAACAATGGTTGAGTTAGTAGGGATCAAGAGTAAAGCCATTGGTAAAAAGTAAAGCAGATCACCCCACTCCATGCCTGTAGGATAGATATGATGATTTATTTTGACATGAAAGTTGCTGCAGTTTTCAGTAGATCAGCCAAAAGCATTTCTACAATATTCACACAGTATCTCAAGTCCCATTGCTGATCTGCCACTATCTTTACAGAGAACCCTAAAAGAGCACCTATAAGACAGCTTTTTATTTTCCTTTCTCTGCCGCCTTCTTGGAAATTTTAAAATGATATGAACACACACACACACACACTTATTAGAACACTTCTTCCATGATGAAGCGGTGGAATAGAAGTCCTCTCGCTACTGAGTGGTAATTGAGATAATATTGAATCTTTACATTCCATAAATTGTTTGAAGAATAAAAACTAGAGCAAATCACAGACATCCTAGAAGTTTGGTTAAGAATCACCACTATTACTACTTGTTCCAGTCACGTAGTGGTTTTCAAAAAGAGCTACATTGCTGTGATGCAGTGAACCAGTTTAGCGCTTGTCACATTATAATTGTCAAGAAAAATTCTTATCTTGCTGAAGTCAGAATGGCTTTTGATGTACAGAGCAGGTGGATAAGCCACATTTTGAAACAAAAGTCTTGCTCTGGATCACCAAAAAAAATATAATGCAAAGGTTAAAATAATATAAAATAGCATAATATAAAACCAAAACATAAGTATTACCTGAAAGTTGTTCTATAATGGTAACTCCTGCACTGCAGTAGTTGGACATGAGCTAGATTTGGTTAAACTTTAGTTATATAAAACCTCTATAGCTATCATAGAAGATTTGCTGCAAGAACTGAACCCTACATTTTTCAACCCATAATAATTTTTTTTATTTTTCCACTGTGAGGCTACTTCATCTGTGGGTTCATTGCATCTTTTAATGCAGCCTCTGCAAATGCTATTTTCTCTGCAGTTCTCAAATCCCTGTAGTTAAACAGGATCTCCCGCTAAAAAAAAAAAAAACATTGATTTGACTGTTGACACTTCACCAATTTTAGCTTGCTCTTGTAAGTTAAGAACTAGGCCAGTTCTCAAAAGGGCATATGTTAATGTACATAATCATAGCAATTTCATAAGCGTAATATTGTTATGCTTACACTGTAAACATGTTAATACACTACTGGTTTTATCTGCTCTTTCCAATAGCACAGAATATGCTGCTTTGTGCATTTCATAGTCCTGAAGTTTTAACAAATTGCCTTCTTTCCATCTTACGACTATACCCAGATTTCAGCATCCCAATGCTAGCTACAAAGTATGAAAAAAGAACTGATGGATTGAAAAAACTTGATAACATTTTCTTTCTTACTACTTATATACACTGTAGTATCTCTCCCTTCTCTGCCTTTTTTTAAGCAGTAGTTTACTTCTCTAAAAAAAAAAAAAATCTTTTAAAGAAAAGAGAATAAAGCTCCTTTCAAGGAAAGGAGAAAGAAGGACTATGATTCTTTAAAATCATTTAAACACTTAATATGTTGAGATCATATTTTTCTATTATTGAAGTATTGAAGTTAGACCACGTACAATTGTAGTTTGAACAGGACCTGTTTAGTCAAACCTGTAATAGTGCACACGTAAAATATAGCTCTTAGTATAGCAAGATGATTTGTTCAAAGATATGTTTGTGCAAATGCATCTTTGTAAACAATTTTTACACTACAAAAAAAGCTTTGACACGCAGGATCACATTTTCAGAAACACTTTGTACTGAATTGAAACGTATTTAGTACAGGGTGAAGAACAGAAAAGGGTATGGACAATATTAAAATACTATTGTACTTCTAAGTGATTTAATGTTAGGTATAATTTCATGAGCAAGAATTAGAAGTGTAGGAAAACACAGTACAAAGGAAGCATAATGAAAAATGCCTACTTCTGTTTAGAAAATGTGCTATAACATATTATAGTACAGCACAGCTGTACTATTCAGTGGTATATTGCGTCACACCATAAATTTGGATTATAATATTATAACACTAAGTTATGAGAATGATTACACCTAAGTAGTAAAAACCCTTAAAACCTTAACACTACTTTCCCGAAGCTTAAAAAAAAATCCACACCACGAGGAAAACACAAATTCCTATGAGAATGCGTATGCCCTTCGGATAATGTTCTGATAACTTCTGTTTTAAAAGTGTGCTTCTTCATTGAAAGGTTGGCTATGTTTTCACAGTTGAATTTTTGCCTTTTTTTTTTTCCCATTCAAAGCGGTTTGATCCTATGCTCAGGTCTACGACCATATGTACCAGCAGTCACTGTACATCTTGTAATATCATCTATTGTGCTCATATGAAGTAACTGATTTTACAGTATGTACCAGGCAGCACGCTCAAGTATCTAAGACAGGAATGAGCCTTGAGACCTCTCTTGCGCCTGCTGACAACAGTCACTGCACTCACCCCTTCCTGCATGGTTACAGAGGTTTGCATGGAAATGATACAGGTTGAAGTGTGAATTTTTGTTTGTTTGTTCTTGTTTTCAAACAATAAACCAAGTTCTTTTCATTCTTTTTGGTAGATCTGAAGTATGGTAATAATATAGTATTTTTTATGATTACATATTTTAAGATCGTGAAAAATATTCTGTAAATAAATCGTTCATACATTAAGAACGATTACCAGTGTGTAAAGTGGAATGCCGAATTACCTTAGATATATTACCCACAACGCTTTTCAAGGCGGCAGCTAATTAGCAGGAGAAAGGTCATGCAAAAAATAATGTGATTAGGAGAGGTTGAAAGAAAAAAAAATAGCCACATATTTGGACATAGACCAAATTTCCTTTTTGCCACTGTAACTGAAAACCATTGCTTCAATATTTAATGAAATGCTTATGTTGCAGCACCTGGTCACATTGTCAGCATTGCCTAACCACTGCCTCCCCTGTGGGTCATTACTGCAGCCATCTGAAAGGGGGCAAACTGTTCATCGACTACAATAATGCCAGTCTTTAAGAATCTACAGCTACAAAACAGCAGGAGACGGAGTTACTTTGGCTCTGATCTTGGGAAAAATGGCTGGGGGCAAAATGCTGTTTCCTACCATCAGAGACTATACAGTTAGCAATAATTCTGTAAGTCAAAGCCCATGCACAAGCCCCAGCTTGGCTGCCCTGTTTTGCTTTTCTCCCTTTGCAGAAAGCTAGCAGCTCCTGGTGAGAGATCCTTGTCAACAGGAAAACAGTAGTTCACACCACCCTGCTAATGATCCCATGCATCAATAGCTCAAACAATCACAACAAGCAGATGTCCTAAGTTAATATAGACTTTCCTGGGATTTTACTTGTGAAACATGGCTTTAAAAGGCATTAGTCTTTTGTCCTCACTAGAGATCTGCTAAATCCTGGCACCAATTCCTTGGGTATGTGAACCCCAGCCTAATGGAATTTAATTACTTTAGTGGTATTAATCATCTGTACAGTAGAGCAAAGAGTATTTTATTACCACTTTTAAGGGTTATCGGCACATTTATTTCAAATGAACTGTCAAACTGCATTACGTGTAAAGCATGCCAGGTTTGAATTCAGCAGCACAGGTGAAAAGACATTTGCTGCTTACAACTCTGACATAATGAGGATGCCTCTGCCTAATGCAGGAAACATGGATGCAGTTTATTCAAAATGAATTACAAGCTATCATTGATTTTAATGATTTCTTTTTGCTCTTGTTGGTTTTTGTTAACTTCCGATTTCTCTCAGTTTTACTCTGAGGTGTTAATACTGCTCTTTCCTGAGGAGAACAGGAACACCAGTTGGCACCAAATAACCTGTGACACTATTACAAGATTAGTTAGAAAAGAGCAATACCAGTCTTGTCCATTATCTAGCAACAAGCACTCACTCAGTAACACAAAGGTTCTGTAATTCACTTAAACACAGAAAATTCTTTGTATTCATATAGATGAAAAGTCATGTTTTCATCCTGTGTAACAGTTTCTTTGGGGAGAAAAACATACACGCACACAACCCTATCTATTCTTAAAAGATGCTAGTCAAATCATCAGCACCTGACGTGGTGAAGAGATATACATTATCACGAGTTTACAGCCCTAAAAACCCCAAACAAAAAACACAGGACTTTGGAGCTCTTTTCTTTTTGCTGGGCATGCTGCAACATATTTTGCATACTGCAAAGTTGCAATTGTACCTAAAATCTAGCAACAGTTAATACCTATTGATACCTCTTGATCCCTTCTCTGCAAAGCTACTTGTTTTGTTTGGCTCCTGGACTCCCCATAGTTTTTAGATCTGCCCCTACACCTGGTTAAAGCATATCATTTTGCACTCATCGTCTCAGACATTTTGCACTGAGTAGCAAATGAGAGCAATTTGTGACACAAGATACTACGACATGTGGGAAAGACACATAATTAGTGTCAGAATGAATGCATTTGCTTTTTAAAGCCTATTTGTCCTACGATTTCAAATGAATCAAGCTGCTATGTCTCTCTCAACAGCTCCATGCTGCTGTATAATGAATTAAAAGCTAGTGTTGCTAAAATGTGCAAGCTTCAGGAATAAAATGACTACTGTATGCATCTCAAAACTAGGGATGAGAGGATCTTAAAAGGCTCTAAACTCTAATGTAGCCTATTTTAAAGCTTTCCAAAAAACTATCCCATTTCACTAAACTGAGAATTCTCAAATGAAATCACCCCTTTCCATGACAGATTACTGCAAATTTACAAAGCTACTTTGAATCTTGTCTTTTAAAAAGGAAAAAAATCTCACACTTTCATCATCTTGCCCTGTACGTATCACTCAGGTTTGAACCCCAGCACTCCGCACAAAGCACACGTAGTGGCACATCTCAGTGCCCTGTATACATAGTGCTCTGGCCTCTCTTGAACTTTCCTTCCTTCTTGCCAGGCAAATGTTCTCATCTGTCACAGTTTCCCTGCCCCCATCCAGATATTCAGAACAATTACCCTTCAGACAAAAGGCACAGCCAGTCACCATCAGTGACACTGTTGTGCCAGTGTCCCCCACACAGGGACAGCTGGGACCATCCCTGAGGAGGAAGGGGTGCTCCAGACTTTCTGCCCACTCTCTGTATTTACACATCGACTATGACTCTTTACAAGACTTATCTGCAATATGCAAGTCTGTATCTTTGACCGAAGGCCATCCCTATTAATACCTTAACAGGTAAAGGAAATCAGCTTTTGACAAATTAGAACAGAACTGACTCAGAAAACCAGGAAGGCTCTCCTTGTGATTACTTTTACTTTGTTCTCCAAACCCTGATTATGTTCTTCTGTGCCATATGGTCCATATGCTATACCTCTTCTAAAATATTGGTGCTTTGCCTTTCTGTATTTTAAGGATTTTCAGAGTGAAAAGATGACAAATGTGACATTCACCGTGGTCTCTTCCCCATGACCCTAAAAAGGAGTTAGAAGTGGATGACAGGGACCCAAGACAGCATTGTTCTTTCACTTGTACTCTTGATTCATTCCCCTTCTATTAACTCAGGCTGTTTGAAGCAGAAAAAAAATGACTTTTTAACAGGCCATGAGGTTCTCCTAGAATTAACAGTCTGAATAAGTCCAAATAATGAGGCTTTGATCAAGGGAATAATACCTTAGTGACAGGAGAAGAGAGGAAGTCAGCTGCAGAGATGATCTCCTACCCTGCTGATAATGACACCAAGACTGACACCCAGCAGGTCCCAGGCCCATTTGACAACCTGGGGATGATGCACACTTCTACAATTTCCTACAGAAAGCCCCTTCAGAAACAGGCAGTGCATCCTGCAGCCCAGACACAGAAAATGGCCTCATGTTTTCCTACTGCAACTGGGTCTTCCACAGCTGCAAAGGTGCCACCTGTTTTTCAACCTCAGCCAGCTACATACACAGCTAGATGACCTCATCAGCTAATAGGAAAAGACAATTTTTAAATGCCACTTTATGATTAGGTAACAAAACACACACTTTATTGCGAGATTAATGTCTCAAATGTAGCCAGAGATACAAGGCACAGCCAGATGCCTTCAGTGACCCTGAAAGAATGTTATCTTAATGTGATGCACACCTTTGAGTTTCATGTTGTATTTAATGCATAAAGTAGCCTCAGACACAGGCTCAGGAATACTTATGATACATCCCACATGGTAAGTACAACACTGGACTAGCAAGTGTTTCACATCAATATCTAGGAAGGTACCCCTAGACCACATACGAAGTAACAAGTCAGTTTTATCACTACCCATCCAAAGCACTCTGTACATCACAGCTCAAGCCCTGCTGCAGCGCTCGCACAAACAAGACTTCAAGTAGTTTCAGAAGGTGTTTTGCTTATGGAAAGAGTACAGAATCAGACTCATAATTAAAAACAGGTAAAGGAATATATAATGTACTTTAAAGTGGAGATTCAATTTAAAAAATTATACTGATAAACACTATTTTATGTCATGGAACTTCAAAAAGAAAAAAGAAAATGAAAAGAAAAAGAAATAGAAATCACACAGTAAGGGCAACCTTAGTTTAGTAAAAGGTGGCAGAATAGGGCCCAAGTCATAGAGGAATTAAGAAAAATCTCTTACAGCATTTACTGGAAAGGAGAAAGCCCACCTTTTCCAGGAAGAAAGGGCATGTTTCTTGCCTTGTTCTAGCATTTTGTCTTCACTCCAGTAAGTCTCTGGCCATCATTTTTAGCATCCATGGTGTTGTACAAGCTAAACACAGGGAATTATAACCATGAAGTTCAAAGTACATCTCTATTAGATTTCAAAGGAACTGTTAAAAGCAAGTATTTGATGTGTCAGGAATGTCAAGAATTTCATATAAGCTGAATTTTACAAAAATGAGCACTCAGTGAAGTCAATGGAATGACTTAGAGTGCATGAAGTTAAACATGCATACATTTCAGGAAGCCTCATGCAGGTTACAAACATCCCTTAATACTGTGCATTGCTGAACTTCCTTGTCACATTTCCAAGCTGGCAGAGGTGTCCTCTCACTAACACCTGAGAGCGTGGCCAAAGTCTGATGTTGTATAGCTTAGCCTAACCTATGGATGCTTTTAAATGGAAACCCAGATCAGCCCAAAGCTGCTTGAAAGCAGCTGATGCGAGCACTTTACTTGGAGTTTCTAGTGGTTGCCTTTCCAAACCAGCCTTTCCCTTTCAGTTCAGGTTTCAGCCTTTAAGTGTACACAATTAATGGTTCTACATGCTTTGTTTCTGAGTAATAAGATAAAACAGTGTTTGGTACTACAGAAGATTCTCTGACTTGTAAAGCTTACCTGAACATTATCATCATCTTCTTGTTGTTTGCCTGACACCACAGGGATGCACCTCTCATTGCTAGGTTACATTCCACACAGTGGTCTGGGTTCTCCACAAATAACTGACTCCAAAATTAAACACATGGCTATTACTCACTGTAGTTGAGGCACGGTACTGTTACGCTTCTACAAGATTGCTTTTTTGTTCTTTCATATATGCCATAATGACGGGTGCTGTCAATAGGTTAAAATGCCTGGGTCTGGTAGCAGAAGGGAAGAGCTGCAGAGGAGAGCACATGCAGGCACCAACCGGTGTTTCTGGGGCCTCTGGAAGGGATTCAGGCCCTGGCCCTGCAGCAGTGTACTACACACTGCAGCAGCCTGTCATCTACTGGCAGCGGGTCCCCAAGCTCACATGTGCACCTAGCTAGTGCTTCAGCATTTGATATCAATAACCGTGGTCTCCAAAAGCATTTGCACCAAGCCTGCATCCTCCCTTTAGAGAAGGAGGTTTCACGCAGACACAGGTGAGTGACCAGCAGGACCATGGTTCTGCAGACACAATTGTGCATTCGGCTCATGGGCAGTTTAGGTGTCTGCACACACGTAACAGGCCCCTGAGGATGTGCCAAGAGCTACCAGAGGCTGAAATCCTGACCCATTCCCCAGACTGCAACCCAGTGACCTCTTCCATCTAATGTAAGAGCTAGCCAATTACTAATTTTAATTAGTTGTGCAAGAAAACCACGAGCTACTAATTCAAGTGAATTATCAGCAAGTCAGAAGCTCTTTTTAGACTGAACTGCAAGATGACTATGCAAATGTTTCCAAGGGGAAAAAAAAAAAAGCTATTCATCTTAAGTGTCTCTCCAATAGAAACAGAAAAAACTCCCCAAATTCAAAACATTGCAGAGGTTAAGAACACAGCCCCCACAGCCCCAGTCATTGTTCTGAAGGGACGCGTGTTAGGAGGCATTAAGCCAACAACTCTCTTGGATAGAACTGCAAATGCTTTGCTGGCAGTCAGCCCCATTTAGATTTAGCCCTAAATTATTCTCATTTAAGATATATAATGAATTTGTTTAAAGCTTTAATCTAATTGTAACTAAGGTTAATAGGAAGAAAGTACAAGTAATTTTCCAAAAATAGTTGAAATTCAAACATTCTTGAAATTTTTCAGGATCAGTTTCAATTTGATTATTTGATTTTTAATTAATAGTAAAACAATCAATGACAAACAGTACTTTGATGTTCTTCACGGAATTTTGAATGATTCTGAAGTTACACCACATCACAGCGTGAACACTCACTGTCTCTGAGATACTTTCTAATAAAGTAAATTTTTTCACCTCATCTGCTGAGTTGTTAAAAAAAATCTGCAGTCACATCACAGCCGATATACTAAAAACACTCAGACGCTATTTTAACAATCAGATTCTGTTTAGGACCTTCAGGACTGTTCTCTTTATCTTTTAGCAGATTCATTCTAAGACTTTGTTACAAATAATGTAAAAAGTATCAAATACATGCATCTTCTAATTTGTATGAAATTGGTGTTCAGACACCTGGGTTAGCTTTGGACTGGGATAGATGCACGGTTTTGATGGAAGATGATTGGAAAAACAGGTAAAGAAAAACCAGAACAATCTGTCCACACAAGCAAGCTGGCCTTTGGAGTGGGAACTAGGAAATATTTCTTAAAAGTTGACACTTCAGTTGCAGGTGTCTCAGGAAGCACTTTTGTGCCTGAAAGATGGTCTGGGATACCAGCTCTTATAAAGAAAACAAATACCAGCTCTTCTGTCAGACCTTATGCACCTTTGATAGCCTGCAGTAATACTGAGGAACATCAAGAAGGTGACATCTCTGTCACAACATTTCCTACATAGATGGCAAACAGGGCAACAATTCTTGGACAGTCTGGGCACCCTTGGAGGAGAACAACCCAAGGAGCTTCTGGCTGGTTCCTCAGAAAAATCTCAGAGGTGCAGACAAGTGATGATGGAAATAAATACAGATACATTATTTTTCTATACTGTCTTTTACTCTCAAAAAACAACTAACCAAAAAAGAGTATTTGAAATTTGGTTCCCTGAGATTAACTGAAGACATTGATTCCATGTCTACTCCTTGAAAGAGCCGCACAGATTTCAGAGTCCACACCAGGAATTTGTGAGCACTATACAGCTGTGCCTCTAACCAACCTTAATTAGATAATTCCTCCCACATGTAGATGATTTCTTGCCCATAAAGGTGGAGGAAGGCATGCCTTTATTCCTCACTGAAAATACAGCTGTTGCCTTTAGCAGTTGTGCATATACCTAGCACTTCCAACAAAGCAAGGAAGGTCTCATCCCGTTAAAAACACATACTGAAGTGTTTCAACTTAGTTTATCACGATGAGGAGATTAAAAGTGTCTGTTCCCACAGACAGGAACTGACTAGCTATAGGTTTCCATTAAGAGCTCCTGTCCAGAGTAGAGTAAGTCAGACCCAGCATGTCCATGTCACATTTTTGTCACACCTCGCTCACTTCAAACGAGAAAGCTGCTACCTTGGGCATCTCACTCTGTACGCTGCCCTACCAAGAGTTTTCCTTCATGTTTTTATGCAGCCTTGTAGGCATCCAAAGCACAGAGGATGAGACCTAGAATTAAGTGTCTTCCCCCCACCCCACCCCAAAACTGAGCTTGATTGGTGAAAATGCAAATAGTTTTGAAAATTGCATTTCTGTGCAACAGGCATTATTCTTACTGTGTTCAAATACCTGGTTGAAATACAAAGCCTAATTTGATTCCCTACCCCCCGAAAGAAGACTCCCAACAAAAGCTAGCTGTGATGATGAAAGTAATATGGTATGCATTGGTAGACTCTGTTTTGGAAGAATGTAAAGCACAGTGGTTTTGTTTCGTGATTATCAGAGAATGAAAGTCACCAATTGTTTTTATTCTCGTATCAAGATTCCAGTCACATAAATTCAAATCTATGACTGAAAACCTACAAATGGACTATGAACACCCTTAGGACAGTTGCATCTCTTCCTAGTTAGGTGGAATATCAGCAAAGATCAGCTTCTCCACCAAGCACCACTTCTTTTGGAACATTTAAAAAATTGTTCATGTAAGAACATCTCCACTTTTAATTTTAAAAATAATATGCAGCCAAACCATGTACAGTCAAGAAAAACAGTCCTCTACTTCAAATAAAAAAAAAAAAGAAAAAAAATCAAAACAGAACCATGAAGTTAGCTGTCTTTAAACAATGTAGGTAAACAGCTGTTGCAAGACAAGTTTAAGACAAAGTCAGGAGGAAAAACCAACTGCCAATAACTCTATGAGAGGAAGGAAGTTGTTTACAAATAGCTGAGGGTGTTGGTTTTTATTGTTGTTAAGTATTACATTAAGTTTTCCAAGCATATCTAGCACAAATATATTGCTAATACCAAGGATTTAAGAACAGCTAGTACCACAGCCCATTTTACTTTTGTGGGATTCTCAGTCCCAAGTGTAAGTGTGGTACTGGCTACTGGCCCTTTTCTTGCTGCCTGTATAGGGAAGCTGTAAGTTGGTAAGGAAAATGGATGCAAGCAGACACTCTGGTTATGTCTGATCTCTGCCAAGGGGCACAAGGAAAAAGTGACTCCCTTCACCACTTCTTCCTCTTTCAATGTTTGCATGTCACTGTAGGGCTGGGAAAAGCCTGGGCCAAAGTCACTTGGTGCAAATGAATACTCAAGACTTCAGATGTGAAAGTTAATTTGAAAAGGCAGAAGTTGACCGTCTATACAATCAGTTATTTAGAGATCTAATTGAAATAGCTGATACAAGCAGTCTGTCACATTGTATCAACAAATTTCACTATTAACAAAAAATCAATAAATCAATAAGATTAAAGCTGCATACATACTCTAGTAACAATGCATCAGATATTTACAAGCAACACATAATGCTTTTGTCAGCTTCCATCTCTGGAATTTGTATTGTGTACAAAGTTCTTAGAATATCTGTGCTTGAAAGAAAAATGCATTATATATATATAAATTGTGCAGCTACTTGTATAGTTAGCACTGTCTACAGATAATTGGTATCCTGAATGTCTCCACAGTGTATGCGTTGACTATCTTTTTTTCAGATGCAAGCAATATCTGGGGTTTCCTACTATTTAAATGAGATAAATGCTGAAATTGTCTCTTTCACTTATATTACGCTAAAGAAGAACGTCTCCTTTGTAAAGACAGCTCACATCTCAAGACCTCCAGAATCTTTTTAGGTATGTGGCACAATCATAAGAGACAACAACAGAAGTAAACAAAAAACCTGGGGCACAGTATAAGATACTGATATTGAAAAGCTCATATGTGGAAATAAAATACTGGTGTTATGCTCCTTCTGTAATTTCTCATATCTATGACACTTCTACTGTCACAGATGCTACAGTTTACAGTTCCCGTCTCCCTTCATCATCATATTGTTCTATATTTCACAAATTTTGTTTCTTTGGAACCCTAGAAAGCACTGCAAGAGGGAATGAAATACAACAATAAGGAAAAGAAAAACAAAAAAATCAGTCTGGTTCAGACATTGGCATGAAGGCACTGGTTTGAGTGGAGAAAAGATACTGTGATGCTTTCCTGCCATTCCCCAACTAAGGATGTTGGGGCGTCAGACACCTGCACTGAAACATACTCCCTCAAAATTCATATTTTCTGCAGTGTCGAAAGACCAGAAAAAGCATCCAATATCATGCTTGGATGGAACCTAAAAGGCTGGCTTTCCTTAAGCTTGCATCATCACAGATACAAACCAAAAGTCATTGTTTTCTGAATCTATAAAATTTTACACACTTTGTACCAGTCTAAGTCACTGCACAAGGTGTAAAGATATGAAGAACATAGCCGAGTGGTATGAAAAAAGAAACCAAGATGTATGGTCACACCATGTGAATCATGTGGCTTTTGTTTTATATGCTGTGTAAGCAATACGATATGAAGGAGCTCATTAGAATCCTAGTGTTTGGGATTTTTTTTTTTTCCTTCAAGTTATAGCTGTTTCTCTTCAGCTTCAACATTACCCAGCATATGAAAAAGCCATGCTTGAAGGAGGGAAAGCTCAGTTTCATTCCATTATTGATCTATCAGACAAGAACTTAATCAATCTTCTTTATAAGCTATTAAAGCAGAGCAAGAGAAATGAACTCACCTGATACATTCAACATTGATTGCTTCTTTCTAAGAACTGAACGTCAGCCTTATCTACTACTACAGCTGTGATTCAATTTTTCAGAAACAAGTTTTTCCCCTCATTAGCTCCCCAGAAATAGTACAATTAAAAATGTATTTTAGATAAAATGGAGAATATAATCAAAATTAAATGGACAATACTTTCTTTTAAATTTCATTAGTTAAGTGTGTTCCTGAGAGCACTGAGGCCATAAGATCAAATCCAGTTAAGGAAAGTCTGCTAATAAAACTTAAGCTAGCCCACATTGCAACCACTGCATCACTAACTTCAGTGGGAAGCCAACAATAGGAATTTCTGCCTCACTAGGATCTATCCAAAAATAAATTTAAAAAAAACCTAAAAAATAAAATTGAAGGCAAATGTACCTTCTACAAAATTAAATGAACTCAAGGGATTCTCAATGTTCAAACTACTATTTTGGATCAGTTTGGCAACAACTGAAATATTCTGATTCATTGAACTACATCATAATAATTTTTTTTAACAATTCAACATTAAATTACATACATCTATGCCCAATACTAGAGTGCCTCTGGGAAGCTATAGTTCATGTGCTTCCTTTAGGCCCTCCCAAAAGACTCAGAACGAGAAGAAGAAAAAGAAAAGAAGAAAAAATAAATCTTACCCCCAGTTCCTTAACCTAACTGTTCCTGTAAGGGATTTTAAGGTCTGTAGGACAGTAGGCAAATCATGGAAAGTGTAGCCCAATTACTGAGGTTAATTCAGGAGATGGGAAAAGGCTGGTGCAAATTGCAGCTCACTTACAGGTCTTAAAACCTCTGTTATCAGCTGTGCTATTACCTGTTCTGTGGTGTATCACCACAAAAGGGAGGAAGTTGAGTGTGGAATTGATTGTAGAAAACCAAAACATTTCAACCTCACAAAACAAACTGCTGGGCTCTTTTACCAATAAAATATTTTTATATAGTTTAATTTATTTCTAGATGTTCACTCTTTTAAACATTTGGATAATTGGCAGCTTTTGTGTGAATTGAGATGAAAACAGTTATCAAAATCAGAATTTCCATTGGATGGAAGTCCTGGGGCTTTGTTTGTTTTTTTTCCCCTCTGTCAGGAGTTAATGAATGCATAAATTAGGACTGTAAACTTATAACAGCTGAGAAATACCTGGATAAAGTTATCAGTGCAGCTTTACATTCATTATCCCCCACTATCATATTAGACAGCTTGTTACGGGTTCTGGTTTTGCTTTTTTTTTTTTTTTTTTCCTTCCCTCCCTCCACCTATAGCATTGAAATGCCAATATTTATATTCTTTTTAAAAGTCTTTAAGATGCAAGAACCTACTAGGGCTGGGCACTTCTGCAATTAAATACTACACTTTTATCACTTGCCAAGGAAAAAGTAGAAAGACCTCCAAGTTTCGTAAATTCTTTGTAGGATGCAAGTATGCAGATTTTCATACCTGGTCCACCATTTCTGTTCTAATAAAATGTAGAGCTGGTGGAAAGTACTATCTTGCTGGTCCACTGTAAGTGTGGTTTGTAAATGTGGGCATCACTCCCTGAACACAAGAAATGTCTTTGATGAACACTGCAAATCTTATGACATCCAGAAAACAAATTGGATTTTCTTTTACCTAATGGTAGAGAAGTGCCCTCATTTACTAAAATGATCCTTATGATGTAAGACACAGCAACTGGAAGCAAGCCCAGCTGCCACATGTCAACAAATTGTCCTGGAATCTCAGATGGAACAGAATGGAAATCATTTTGTCTTGCCAAACAATAAAATAAAAATGTTGCTTTTGAGCTCCTTTTTTTCTTCCCTTTTACTAGAAGAAAAAAAAAAAAAAACAGCCTTTGCTGTTAAGCATGTCTATTTTCATGGGAAATCTCTCCATTTGCAATATATGCATATCATGTTTAAATATCTCCCCCAGGAAGATATACCACTTAATAATACTTCTGTTTATTTATTGCAAAAATCAAGAATAGCTGGAAGTCCATTATGAGAATCTTTTAGCAAATTTAATTAATTTGTAATTAATTTTATTGGTATTTATGAGAGAAATCTTTAATCAGCATAATTTAGACTTTGAAAATTACAATATTAACTAATATTAATTAAACAACAATGCAATAATTTCAATAGTTGTAATTATTTTTAGATTAAATTACCTGCTAGTCAATTCTACACTGCTTTTGAAATTAATTAGCCAGCTTAAGCATGCTCTGTACCACTAATTTACCAAGGAGAGAACACAATGTCTAAACAAGCCAAGGAAAACTACTTCCAAATGTCAGCTGGGTTGTCATGGTTTAAAAAACTGTTTTTTAATCCTAATTTTAAACAAGCCATGCTCTGTTTAAACGTGGGGATATACTTTCCAAAAGTAATATATTTCCAAAATGTATTTCCAAAAGAAATATTCCAAATTCAGGGTTTACATTACTACAGCTTCACCTCTGCACTGTGGCCCCATTAACAAAATATGGCAAATAAATAATGGGTTCTTCTTTGCCTTCTGATCTGGGAGCCTTAATGGCTTATGTTATCAAGACTTTCTCCACCACTGCAGGAGTATTTTTATATTTTTAAAGAGGGAACAGAATTTCATTGAGGAATCTGAGATTCCCACAATCATAAGCAAATTTAGGTTGCTTTTAACACATGCTTGAAGTCATAAGGGGCAAAAAAGAGACATGGTTCCTCCAAAATTAATGGGAGCTACTAAATACTGCAACTGACAGACAAGCACCAGGTTATCTACAATACATGTCCCCCATACAGGAAAAGGGTTTCTGCTTCCTACTGAATTCTCACAGTCAGAGAAGCCCTTCTTTTTCTCTCACAAAAGCAAGATGACAACTTGGTGTGCTGGTTTGTAGTGTCCTTTGTGGCTGCTGTCATGAGATAGACTCAAGAAAACAGCAGCTCTGTTATTCAGAAAGCTGGGTGCTAGAATACAATTAGGAAAAATGCCATATATCACGCTGCCATGAATTGCCCCAGTTCTACTACTGATGGCCTGGCTGTACAGCTGCAGGTTCCTATCTATAAGTTATGCTTTAGTTTGCATGGCTTTCCACCTTTGAATTCTTCTTGGAATTTTCCTTAAAGTGAAAAAAAGGTGAAACAACAATGTTTCTCCTGCTTCTGAATATTCTAAGCTTCATTAGGACAATACCAGGTCTCTCAAGTACTGTCTACAACCAGTAACAAAAGAACAATCTTGTAGCAGTCACTGCTTCCTTTCCTAACCAACAATATGTTTTTTATCTGTGAGAGAACAGCGTACTGTTTGCAGGGTTTGGATCTATACGTGTGCTGGCATATAGTATATACATGTTGGTTTAAAACCTTGGCCTCCTATGACATCAGTAGGCTTTCACTGATCTCTAGGGGACCTAAATGAGGACCAGGGTGAGTAAATATTTCAGTCTTACAACAACTTCCATTCATCTGTTTATACTTCAGGCATGGAAAATTGCTGACTGAAAGTTCTTTACATGTTAGCTACAGTTTTCAAAAGCAACTAGTCATTTTGCAGATCTGAGTTTTACATTCCTGACTTGGAGCTCCTTGAAGAGATGTGAATTCCAAAGGGCAGCTTTGCACATAGCTTAGCACATTCTGAAACTCAAGGCTTTTCAGGGCAAATCATCTTGGAGATTGAGTGACTAGTCAAACTTGAAAAGGTTGGTGGTTGTTTTTGCTTTCTGTGCTTACTTCATTTTTTTCTGTTATCAGGCCAGATATTAAACAGGCTTGATCATGGCAAAGCTGTTATAGATATAGAAAACAGAATATAGAAACAAACAGTGATCAAAAAATAAAGTGTATACCCAGAGCAATACACTATCTGGAAGGCTGTCACCCTTATTTGCTTCAGAATTTCTCAATAAAACACCTCCATGACTTTAAAGGAATTATTCAGAATTACTCCAATGAATAAAGACTAGGTTTTCAAAGGTATTTTAGCAACTCCAATTTCTTAGGTACTTTGGAAACTCATACTGTGTGTTTATCTAGACTTCTAAATTCCTAAGACTATTAGAAAATCTCCTTCTGAGTGTTGCAGGATAGGCTTTATTCTTCTGAATGTCACAACAGAGACTTACAAGAATACAGCATGTTTTATGGGGAAAAAAAATTAAAACAAAAAGCTGACCTTTAAACAGAAACCGTCCCTGGTGCAGAGGGTCAGGCTGGCACCCACAGAGTTAAACTGGCTTAGTCTATAAAAAGGAAAAAATATTAGCATTGCTATCTGTGTAAACGACATTAGTAGCAAGACTGAATTATCTTCTGAATTATTTTATTCCAATTATATTTTGATATAATTCAAGGTCTAGTGATTTTTTTAATGTTTGCAGTCCCCTAGTTTAATACCAGAAAAGCAATCAGTCATTTGTTTCTCAGGCACCAAGTGGTTGGAACAGTTTTTCCATCCATTTTGAAAAATATACAATCTGTATTTGCCTTTAAGAATACATTAGATGACTATTGTAAGTGATTTGTAATTGTTTTTAAATTGTTGGACTTATTTTAATGGTATACTTGCAGTTATATAGTTGTTTCAATGTTCATGTTATAAGCAGTTTTTTGAATTAACAAACTGTTCATTCATCTTTTGGCTTTTAAATAGGGTAAACAGGAAAAAGACTAAAATGTACTTCATTGGACATGTATTGTTTGCTTATTAAAAATCTCCTCTGCAACAACTGGTAATACAAAAAGCTGAAAAGAGATCTAGAAAAATATTCAAAATGATTCATTTGGAAGGCCAATACTACTTCTGTGTTAAAGGCAAAAGAAGGGCCAATTTAGGAACTAGGTTTTTAAGTAGTTCCATTTTCTGAGTTATCAGAAGTTCCTCTAAATAAAAAGGCACATTGTTTACCTCAAGGTGTGATTTTAAGCTAACATAATTTGGTATCCAAGCAGGTGCATATATTTTGCTTAAACTAGCTTTATTTTGCTTTAGCTTGATGAGAACGCCTGTCTGCACAAAGAAAATACTCATTAGTGTAGCTGAATTGATACAAATTTATATATGGATGCATCTTATAGTAATTGACATTCTCCAGCACCACTGACCATCAGGAATGCAGATGACAGTCCCATTCTACAGAAGGGAATTCCACAGAAGTTTTGCAATAGTGTCTCTACTAAAACGGCTTGCACTATCATAACCCATCCTAAGTGCAGTGTGCCTGGTCTTACCAATATAAAATAACACCCATTTCACCGCTGGGTTTAAAATAAAGTGTGCAGCAAGTCATATATTCTTTCAGCACCAAAAGTCACTCAAGTGCCCTCCCGAGACCAAACAACCCTTCAAATATGAGACATTGCATATACATATATATAAACATTTACGTATGTTCAGAAAGGTTAATGATGTCATATGAAAGAAAGGGGAAGTAAGAAGAGCATGGGCAATATCATATACGTGGACTATGGCCCATTGTCTAATAATTGTGATCAATATTCTGCTTTTAAAGTCCCTCAGTGTTAGATAGGTTTTCTGGCATACACATGTGGAATGCATTCAGACGTAATATCTCACATTTTGTTCAAAGCGTAATTCTCACATCGATGGGTAGTATGTGTCTAGCATAGAATAGGACGTATTGCCTTCTCTTTGTTTTTGTAAAAAAATTATATTCTGTTTTCTCTACTTGTACTATTTTGTATGTTTTCTTGTATTCAAATGCTACAAGAAGGAAAAAGGCATGTGATCACCCTATTTGTTGGGTACAGTAAATTTCAGGTTATACATACAATCTCTTTACATGTCTATGCATTCACTTATATGTGCTGGTTTTGCAAACTGTATTTTCCATGCACATATGAAATTACTAACAAAACTTGTTTGACCAAGAAAATTAAGCAGAAATCATGTGTGTTTGGTTTTGGGGCAAATTCACTCTTTTGTCTCTGAAACAGGTAGTACACGACACCCATGTTCACAGGTAAAAGCCCATCTGCATTCTAAACTGCTTAGCTGTTTGCTAAGAGGAGCCCAAACGAGGCTACTTTGAAAAGCTGGCCTTAAATATCTTGGTGTTCCCTCTCAAAGGACGCACACTCCACTTTTTCACCATCTGTACCAGCTCCTGACTGGCTTTAAGACAGATATTCTGGATTTGTGAAGCCCAAGTACCTGAGAGACTAGATGTCTTCTCATGTAGGAGGTATCAGAAAGGACACTTGAACTAGCAGTCTTACACAGACAGTATGGTATTTTTTGTGAAGGCTAAACATTTTCTTCCTTATTGACATGATGAAGCCCAAGCTTATTGACTTTCAGAAGCCTTCTGCAGTCTTATTTATTATCCTTGGCATTTGGAAATGGAAGTGGTTTTGTGGGATCAAACATAGGTCATTACCGTCTAATGGCCATTTGTTAGTCTATACAAACTGAATTTGGTAGTTCCAGGTCCAATTCCTAATGTATGTTTGCCATTATTATTTATCATCATCACCACACCTGACAACACTTTTAATGGCTCTCTCAGGAGAGAAGCAAGGAGCTGAACGGACCGAAGGCGTGAGTTCTCTCTTTATCCCAGAGCACTGGTTGCTCCAGCAAGGGCTGGGGGCCTTTCAGACAGGCAGTGTGGGGAAGCTGGGCTCTGGTCTGCTGAATTTCTAAGAAAAGTTGTTTAAAAATATATTAACATATATGGAGAAAGTGGGTATGGCTGCATACTTGCCTGCAGTGGGTAAGTCTGTGCATTTACACATAGCACGCTGAGCATGACACACAGCACCCAGGCTTCGTTCTTACAGTCACTTGACACACTTCTATCATTCTGCAGTTATTATTTTTGCAGTATCTTGTGCCTGCCTTCATCTACAGGAATTGTTTACATCTATTTCTTAACATATTGAGCTTCTCACATGCATATACTTGGTCCTTACACAGATTTCAGGCATAACCTTTTGCAGTATTCTAGTGTATATGTTGAGATAATGAAGTCACCCTAAAGGGCATTCACATAACCAGTAAGCACCTCAGAATTGATCACAATCAGTCAAACTATCAATTCAAGGCAACAATTATCTTTTCTTTTGTTTCTTTTTTCCTTATGTACTTACATAGCAGAGTTGGAAGAGAAGCTGTCCCCATGTGGTTAATAATTGATTTTCTACCAATCAGAGCTGAGGATGGGCTCAACTAGCCCTATGATATTTTAAAAATTAATTGTATTTTGGACAGGTCAAGGGATAGTCTCTGAGTCAGCTGACAGACTGTAAAACCCAGATAAAAAGAAGAGCTACGCAACAAGCTGCAATGTTCATTGCTTCTATTGTTCCTATTATTGACTAATTTTGAGTAAAATCTACAGCTAATTGCCTTTTAACAGTTATAAGCATACATTTGTCTACATCATACAAGATCAGATGACACTGGATGTAATCATCTAAAGCATAACTTTATTTTAAGCTCATTTCTAAAGCTAACATACTTCTTGTAAAGAAACAGTATGGCATAGACGGCCAGATTATGACAACCTCTCCTGAATCTGTGCACAGGCACTGGGGCAGAAAGAGCCCCTGCCTGTGTAATCCTCCCAGAGCTGCAGACACGGCCTTGCCTCCCTCACTTCAAGGCTGGAGAGCAGGCAGGCATCTCCCCGGAACAGCAGGCTGCTCCCAAGAACGCATGCCCTTTCTTGCCCCCCAGTGCAGTGTGGCTATGGAGCAAGCTACTGGCTGAATTCACAGAAATAATCCTGACCCTGTCCAAGAGTCTGCTGCCTGGAAGAAGAACTGTGCGAATAACCATATTTTTATTTTCTTGGTCTGTACCTATTAGGGTAAAACTGGCTTGTTTCTGGGTTTACACAACGATAGTGCCGCAAGAAAACCAAAAACCGGAAAACACCAATATCAAAACATTAATTTGGGAATAACTTTTTTTTTTATACTTTTTTTTCAAAATTCAGGTTTCTTAAACAATAGCTGGCTTTCTCAAAATCAATAACAAAATTGGAGAAAAAATATTATTGTGAACTTTCTTTTAAAATGTTTAATGTGGAAATGTCATTGAAACATTTATATTAAAAAAATACAACCTTAAAAATCTGGAGGGATTTTAAATTCTGGCTGGCCTAAATTCTTCTCTCAGGTGGAACTCCCTTGAATTGCAATGAATAGGATATATACATTAGAAGAATTTGGCAACCAATTAATTTTTTTTTCTTTAAGGATCAGGTACAGTATACCTCTCCATAATGAGCAGGTTAATTTGCTGATGAAGCCTCAAAAGCACTGTTTTCAAACCCGCTGGGCTTTCTCCCCAGCTCATTACAGAAGATGTTGCAATATTCCCTAGATATTCATACCACAGCTTCTTTTGAGGATGTAAACCGCTTTGTTTGAAGTTGGTTGAGAGTCCATAAGCAACTTGGGAGACGTGATTTTTTTATAGGAACTAGAATATGACCGCAGGTCAGAATGCTAAGTGAGTTGGTGAGTGCGTACTTACGTATGCATATGTGGGTACACACATCTATAAAAATATGCAAGAAATAAGAGTTTAAGTGTTTGGGATAGACATATTTCTGGTAGCAGTAACAACACATTAAAAAGGCAAAAAGACTCCTTTCACTGTTAAGACTAAAAACTCTCTGTAGCCAACAGCTGTACAGTACTGGCATGTGGATTAGACATTTGTTGATTTAATCATGTATGTTGTCCTAATATACCTGTATACAAACAGGAAAAAATTAAGAAGTATGTTATTATTGCAGCAAGTGAAATGTTTGGTTAAGAAATGCAGTATTTAATCAAAAAAGGGCTATTATTGATCTGCCATTTATCAGGTTAAAAGTCTAGGCAACGCATGCATTCTGTTTACACACAAATACATTATTGGTTTCTAGCAATTCATTCATTTGCATAAAATTCTGTATCTAAATACAATTTTCAGTTTTAAGCCATATGTACTATGAGCTTGACAGACTAGATTGTATTTAAAAGGGTATGCCTTACATAAGGTAAAACAGAAAAATATTGAAGTTCTGCATTGCAGAAAACGGAAGATTTTTAACAATGCGTAGGAATATGTGATATCTTGGTTAGATCTTTACCTGTTCTCAAGGCACTATCAATACACACTTGAAATGTATCTTCTTTCAACAGCTTTGCAGATTTTGTATCATAACATCACATCATATATTTGTTTGAAGGCAGACAGTATCTGTTTTAGAAGCAAAGCCATTTAAATCTGACGCAGTCCCAGATTTTTGCATCCAATTCCTATTGCAATGCCTACAAGCTTCCATATTGCAGAAGAAAATAATGCTGTTCTACAGACACACGTACATAAAACATTAGGAAGACATTCTAACGTAAACAAATGAGGCTAAAGAGCATAGAAACAGAGACACTCTCAAGATTTAATTATTCAAAATAATAGTTTATTGTCTGTTTCTACTTCTGAGCTACATATGTGTGCACTCCAGAGCTAACAGCGGGGATGGCAAAACACCGTTGCTGCAGTTTGCTTCTGGCTTACAGGAGACCTTTGCAGTTTCTATCCTGGAGACAGCGTGTGTATAATCAACAGAGGGGCAGTCAGGTTTGGATCTTCTGGGCCCACTGCTGAGGTCTCCCGAGCAGCTTATTTAACCTACTCCATTTCCCTCCCGTCTTCTATTAATCTGAAGATTCCCAAGCTTCATGTTCTCAAACTTTTTTCCTCTTCTTTTTTCTGTTGGTACAGTTAGTTGTTTCAGGTAGATCAACCAGTTGAAGGGGAACAGTGCAAAAAACATTGCAAGTGCTCATTGGCTAGAGTAGGATAATGATGTTTAAAATGCATGTACATAAAATCCCCGGTCTTTTTTTTTACAGCCAAAAACATATGTTAATTTTCTACAAACCAGGTCAAGGCCACGTATCTAAATAGGGTTTATGGACATATACCTAATCCCGGAAGAGAAAAGATGTCATCTTTTACTTCATTTACTTCCTCACATCGTGTTCCACGAACATGGTGAAATTGTCCTCTTTGTCCTATTGCTGAATACTTAACTTTTCAAAATTTTCTAGAAATATGCTGCAAGACAACAAAATGAGGGGTGACAATCAGCCAGCCTTTGGAGTACACTAACGTGGACCCTTGTGACAAGACCTTTATCAGAGACAGAGCACGTATCTGTCTCTGGGGAACATATTGCTGGGAACAGCAAAACAGATTCATTTTAAATTGGAGTGAAGAACATTGAAACAATGAGGAGCTGAAATGAATGAAAAATACAAAGTCAGTGGGAAATCACAGGATGCACAGCCTTTCTGAAATTGAGCTACTTCTGCAGGCATCTGAAAAGTCAAAGGAAAACAAATGTCCACCAGAACCTGGAAGAGCTATCTTTGGGTAGGCCAGCTATGCCAGCAGCAGCTGATTCAAAATAGCTGAAAATGTGAACTCCATTGGCAAAAAGCAGGCAGATGTCTACCTGCAGAGAAGGCAAAGCTGTTGTTTTGATATATGAAAGAGAGCGGCTTGCAAGAACAGATTGTACCATAGTTGGAATAAACTTTAGCTAACCTGTTCTCACTCACATCCCTGTATCTGCTAAGCTTCGGCAACTGGACAGACTGGTGTTGAAAAAGAATCTACAAATCTGAGTGGCATCTATATGTCAGCCAAAATGTCAGACTGTCTTACTTTACCCTCCTAGGAAGAGAGAGAAATACTCATTACTCAGAGAGAAAGAAGCTGACCTGCTGAAGATCCTTCCTGTCCATCCTGGCAAGCTTTCTCAAGCAAATCAACAAAACCTTTATGGATACTTTACCGCTATTGATCTAGAGATCAGCTACCATAGATAATAATGCTGTCTCTGTACTGTATCCATGCCTAAAAACAGAGACGTACAGGTTAGAACAACTAGTGAGAAAAAGACACAAATGGGATTTTATTGGTGTAGAACTACTGTACAGCTTGGAGATGAGGGAAAATAATAAAACTCCAAATTCATTCCTAACTCTTGTTTTAACCTGCTATATGTCTGACTTCAATAAATACATAGTCAAAAAGTTCTGTGGCTGTTCGGAGTCGTGAAACACTCAATTTTTTCAGTCATGTAAGTCTCCTTGACTGGCGTGCCTGATACTCTCTCAAATATTTAAACACTGGAATTTTTAAACAAATCCATTGAATTTCACTGGAATTTTGGCACTGATGCTATTTACTCTCCTTCCAAAATTCTAGTCATAGCTCCTTAATGTTTAAACATTTTCTGCAATTCTAGAAATACTTAGATACAATGAAAAGTCCCTTCTACATGAACACGCAGGACAGTGTATGAGAGCGAGCACACAAGTTCATGTTTAGCACTACATCGTATTACAGACTTCGGAAGGATTTACAGGTCTCAGTTCCTTGTCGGGTTTGGTCTAATTCTCTATGTTACGTCTGTGTGTACCATTGCCCTCTACAGGATGGAATGTCTGATTTTTGTAAGTGTTGCAATTGTTTTGCTTTTGAGTGGCAAATTGACAAAGCAGTGCATATTTAATTCAGAAAGTGGAAGTCTGTAATTTTGCAGTGGAAGGTTCTAGATTCCATATCTGATAATATATACTGTGATATAAAAGGCAACCAAGTATACAATGTAGTTCAGCTTTACAAAATCGTATTGAGAAATATTTCTCCAGAGAACAAACATAATGATTTTAAATACAAATGCAGAAAAGACCTAGCATCTTTATTCCCAAAAAAAGCCTCTCTTTTTGTGATCAGTAGTTCATATGGGATATGTACAATAAGCTCTGCTGTATACTTAAACTATTTAAAAAATATTCCATGTTTTCAAGATATGTAATGTAAAAATTGTTTAGAACATGAGTACAAGATGAAATCCACCAATACTGCTCTGGTATTCTGTGCATATATTTCTATCACTTTATTTCACCCTTATTTGCATTCACAACTCTGCAACAGCAAACCCGGATACAGAAAAATATGATGATTAACTTTTGTATGATATTGCTTACACAATACACCCACTCTTCCACTTAAAATCTGACCCCTGCACACACTTAAAATGCTGAAAAAGGTCCACAATGTAAATGAAACCTGAGGTGCGTTTACAAATACAAACTGACTCTGAATTGGATCTTAGTGTAGTAAACACAAAAATTTTTCACCAACTAAAAAGGGCAAAGTTCTCATGGAATTCCCACCTGCACTTTATCCGAAATTTCAGGCTTCAGAAAGTTATTTATTTCTTAACTTGAAAGTGCACAAAAATGGGTTCAAGCAGAAACACTAAGATCATTTCAGCTTCTCCCATCATCTGGACTACCATGTAATATATCTCTGGTTTCATATCATTTTTAGTTTTCAGATGAAATCAGATTTTTTTTATAAATGCAGCCCAAGAGACCACTGCTTTGAGTTACTTGTTAAGAAGGTTCCCTTCATTTAGAATTTAAACTTCACTGTGTAAACCCCATACAGATAAAAATTGACCAGATATATGTAGGCCTTCTAAAAATGAACAAGAAATCCCTATCAGGATGGATTTCTTTTATTATTATCCATTTTGGTTTTTAGTTCATTAAAGGAAAGGAAGAATATCCTTTATGGAAAGAAAAGTTCTTTTAAAAAATACATTTCAGAAATCGTTGAACAAGACATTAATAACAAACTGAAAGGATAAGCAGAATGGAAGTCTGAAAAATTCTATATTTGTATTATACAGGCATTGTTTTCATTCTTGGCACCTTATTTTTCATGTACATAAAGAGAACGCACGCTACAGCAGGGTGAGACAAAGATCAATGCTGAATGTATTACTTGGCACTGGTCAGACTCAGTTTAATAAGAAAAGAATTGATCCATTAAGCTAAACCTAATTCTTGGCCGAAAATGGTTGAAATCTCTTCTTTATACTGCTAGATTCATAAAGACCTATAATATTTGGAAGAAACAACTCAGAGCTGAGTTTAACAAGATTAAACGTATTGCAAATATACTTAACAAGAATCTATCAAGTTGTTAATGATTACTATTAATATCAAACAATTTTTGTATAGAATTTTTTATTAGAGTAGTTGTAAAATATAGCCATGTGAAATGCAATATAAAAAGGGTTTTAGGTAATTTGTAACAGCTAGAATTGCAGAACCAAAACCTTAACCTATAAGATATAGTAATTTATTTTATCAATCCAGTTTCTCATACAAGTGCAATTCAATTTGTAAAGTATATAAGTGCCAGTCATTAACACTGTATAGCAAAGTGCAGAAGGACAGAATCTACTATATGTGATTGTGTTATTAGATGTGAAGAGACTGCAAAATAAATTACTTTTTCTGTCAGCAAGGCTGGAGACCTATTGTTAAAATACAACTTCAGATTTCTATGAACTACTCTACAAAGCACTGTTTCATAGCTAAGACAGCTAAAAGCAGTTACTGGTACTGCAACGCTGTCAAAGGGACATATTGACATTCATTTGCCTCCGTCACTGCTTCCTTGCGAGAATGTCCCCTCTGAAGACCAGAGGTGCTCTGCATCGCCAGGGTGCCATCATCCCAACCCACCCTGCAGCACAGCATTACTGGGGTACACAGGGATACCCCCCGTGAGAAATAACAACAGCCTGTGCTGAAACACTTGGGCTGTGTTGCCTTGGGTAGCCTGCATCTGTGCTTCTGTGTTGTGCCCTCTCCTTGGACAAAGACAGGACGACAGGTTAAAATCTGCCTCATCAAACAGCTTTTATAACTGCTTTTAAGCACGTTTTGGAGACACGATTGTCTCTTTAAACAATATATAAAAGAACGAGAGCAGGAGTTATTGCTTCACCTAGAATTTGAACAGAAGAGGACATAACTGGAATCAATTCAGCAGTGGTTACAATCTAGTTACAGTTTTAATTAAGATGACAATGCGACAAAAACACGTCCACACAAAAAATCAAAACTCTGACTTCAGCAAGGAGAATTACCAAGACAGTGGGTGAGGCTGAACAGAAAACAGCACTGGAGGAAAAGGACCGAGAAGAAAATGGAAAGTACTGAAAGTCAATTATTACATGCCTGAAGGTTATATGCGCTGTCTAGCATGAGAATATTGTGCGTTAAAAATATATATATTGTGGATGAAGAGAAAAATGCAGGAAAATTAATTTAAGAAAAAGGTATATTTAAGGTATAAAAATATAGACAGAAGACAACTGGAAAGATTATAGCATGAAGTTAAAAGACTGCAACATTCTGACAAGAAAAGCAAAGGGGAAAAAAATGAAAGGTAAAGTTCATGTAAGGCAAGGAAATTGTAAATAAAGATTTTTTTTCTTTTCAAGAAAGTAAAGAGCATAAGGTCACTGAGAGAAACAGAAGCACCCCTATGAAATGGCAAACGGCTGTTTACTAACAGGAAAGACAGACTGCTTAAAAATGAACTCTCTATTTTATTGTCCATAAAACAAGGTTGAGACTGATGACAGGATCAGACATAAATTTCCTGGGGGAGGAAGAATAAACACCAAAGAAAATCAGTAACACGCCAGAACAGCTCATCAAGAAATTAGAAACTCCAAGAATAGACAGAATTAATTCAGAGCTCAGAAAGATATGTCAGAAGAGATAGAGGAATCATTAGCAGATGTATTTAAAACCTGTTCAGAAACATGAGCTGGACTGAAGAAAGGTTAGTGACAACCGCTCTCTAGGACAATACAAAACCCTAACTTCACAGCTGTGTCATACTCTTGAAACATTATTATTTCAGGAAACAGTGCAATTAAGAGTTTGTATAGCTGCAAGAGAAATTGCTAGCACAGCTCACCAAAGGGATATCATGCTAAAAATGCCCTCAGCCCTTTTTTAAGAAGAATTAAGAATTATTGATCACAGTGGAAGGTACAAACATATATTCCACACTCTTTAGAAAAGCTTCTGATAGATTAACACATAAAAGGCTAATCTACAAGGTCAGGAAGTGTGGGAACAATCAGTACAATGACAAGAAACGTTTGAGAGAGAAAAACTGGTAGGTTTGTCAATGAAAAGAAACAGGATAAAACCTAGAATGACTGAAGTACACTTGGACAGACTAAATGCCTGGCAGAGTAGAAGTGAAGGCAAATTAATTCAGTGTAGACAAATTTATGCTAATAAAACTAGCAGCAAATAACAAGCACAAGCAAAGGGACTCTACCTTGAAAGGCATAAAGCTCAAGTCTCTCACCCTGATGTACTCCATTAATTTCAAATGAATTATTTCTGTTTTTCACAAGAGACAGAGGTGAGAAGCAAGACCTCTGAACATTAGAAGAATTAAGAGAGGGAAACAATTTTTTAAAAACCCAGTGCAAACTGCAGATGATGTCAGAAGTAAGCCTCCTGAATTTTCTCTATCACTGTAATATAAGGCAATATGAGAACATGCTGGCACACTCAAGGACCTTGGGGTTTGGCTCAAACCTTACACAAATCAATGGTTTTCTTCAGCAATGTTAATACTCCTTTAGGTCAGACCATTGCTTACTTTATAAAGTTACAGAATTTTCAGCTGAGGAAAAAAAATCATGCCTCTTAAAAGGAAATAGAGGCATTAACTATGACAAGTATTTGACCTTATTTATTCAGGTTTGCTTAGGAAATGGCTGTGTACTCTTCAACAGTCAAAAGTCTACTTTTATGTAGACTGTCTGCAAGGTGAGAGTCAGAAACATTCTACTTAAAAGATTTTATTTTATTACTTCAACTCCGTTGTCTCCCAAATTCTGTTACTATTGGGGTGATGTCCTAAAAAGGATGGAATAGAGGTGTCCCAAATTTATTTCCCTCTATCTTTCAACTATTTGTAAGCCACTAAGTGTTCTTTTCCTTTGCTTGTCCTCTAAAACTATTTTGTTTGTTTCTTTGGTTAGTCCTCATTGGCAAGTTCTTCAGTATTTCTAGCAATTCTAACATGAGCACTTCCTTCTCAGTGTATCGTAAGGGATGAACAGAATTGATCAGAAAATTCCATATAGGCCACGGCCATTGGCATAATATTTTGATAATAGTATTCATCCCATCCCACTAGGAACCTGATCATTGCCCACTGAAATCAGCTGCAGCATTGACACTGATTTAAATGGTAGCTGCATCAGATTCAATGGCCAAGCTATCAGGGAGTGTTTTTCATTGATCTGTCCACAATGACACAGAGATCTCCATAAGAAGCTAAAGGTAATTACAGAATCTAGAAATAGATTTTTTTTAAAAAATCTATTTATAGATTTTTATTTATAGAAATTATTTGTTTCTATTTTATTACAGAAATTATTTCTATTTACAGAAATCTATCTATAAATAGATTTACAACATGTGTTTCCAAGAATTGTATCTCTCAATAGACTGTTAATTGACTTGACTTTGGTAGATGCTTCCAAAATTCCTCTCTGGACTTTTAAAATCTTGATTACCTTAGATAGCAGCATATCATCTGCAAATTTTGTTCAAAGTTCACCCATTTTCAAAACACAGCAATACTGAATACAACCAGTCCTAAAGCAGCACACTTCATGACA
>VXAL01002945.1:976000-986447 GCA_013399475.1 Chauna torquata
ATTGGAGCAGCTCTTGAAGAGCTGCAGCCTGTGGGAAGCCCACGCAGGACCCGTTCGGGAAGGACGGCATCCCGTGGGAGGGACCCCACGTTGGAGCAGGGGAACAGAGAGCGACCATGAAGGAGCGGCGGAGACGAAGCGATACGGGCTGACCGCAGCCCCCATTCCCCGTTTCCCTGCGCCGCTCGGGGGGAGGAGGTAGAAGAGGATGGATGGGGGGAAGGTGTTTTTAGTTTGCTTTTAGTTTCTCACTGCTCTAGTCTGCTAGTTATAGTAATATATTATATTAATCTCCCTATGTTGAGTCTGTTTTGCCCGTGACGATAATTAGTGAGTAACCTGCTTGTCCTTATCTCAACCCTTAAGCCCTTGTCCATCATATTTTCTCCCCCTGTTCCTTTGAGGAGGGGGAGTGAGCGAGCGGCTGTGGTGGAGGTCGGCTGTTTGGCTGGGTAAAACCACCACACAACAATAAAGGTATGCCTTCTGGTTTTACTTCTCAATGCAAGGATTTGTTGTGGAGAATGCAAAAAAGAATGAAGATGCTTTTAAATTTGAACCATTTAAACATGGTTCCTACATAATCTGAAGTTACTGCTTTCGGTTTGGGTTCTCTAATCCTTTACAACACTTGTTTTCACATGCTGTTTTCAAATACCAACCAGTCAGGTAATGTTTGTCTATTTTACACAGGTAGAAGGCACCACGCAAGAGAGAAGAATTAGGCTCCCGCTATATAATCATTTCTTCTACCAGCTTTGTGCTTTTAACAAAGGATTGATATTGACTTTCTCTTTGGCCTTTGAAGCTCCAGGTCACCTAACCAAACAGCCAAATGCGTGCATTGGTGTCATAACAACATCTGGGAAGATCCACAGCAAAAAATATCAGAAGTATACCTTGCTGAGTATTTCCCTCCACTGTACAAGTCAATTCCTGTGTATTGCACGTGATAAAACGGCTCCTTGATTTCCGAATAGATCCCTTTTTTACCAAATTCGGTGCTATGCTGTTCATTGTGGAAACCTTCAGCTCTTCACCTGCTACTTTCAGTCAAAGATGCGACCAGCCAATATGGTGCAGCTGAGCACCTTGACCTCAAGCCGTTGTTAAAACATACTTGCATATTTCGTTACACTATAGGCATGTATATAAATGGGGCTCCCAGCAGCTTAAATTTTCTTAACTCAAATGTTTTAATGAAACTAACAGTGAGGATCAAAGGTCTCTTTCATACTCTGTTTCGTTGCTAAATGCATAAGGTCCGACTGAGCTAAATGTCAGATTCTGACTTGCTTGATTTAGCCTTGCTATTTAGTAGTAATTATGGACAGAAGTCTCATTTAGGTGTATTGATCTAGTCTCTAACATGAGGAATAAATTCAGCAGCTGAGCTATGGAAAGCAGGGAATGAATTCTCAATCCATGAATCTCTACAAAGAACAAAGAAGCAGCAACATGTTTGCTAGAGTACTGATTCTTACACACATATACCTGTAGTTAAACATGCTGAAAAAGCTTTTCCTCAGGGAGAAGCCATACCATGAACAATAAAAACCTGTGGCCCACCACTAAGCCAAACATGTGGCAAGTTCGGTTCTGTGTTCATGGAAGACAGTATCCCAATTCAGGAAAGCATTTAATCATATGTTTCAGTCCATCAGAATTCCTGAGAGGCCTTAAGTATGTGCTTATTTTTAAAAGATGCTTAAGTGCCATTGATTTCAAGTACATGCTTAAGTGCTGTCCTCAATATAAATGATTTCTGAAACCAGGGTTGATGGGAGTTTTATCACTGGTTATAATAAAAGCAGAAGAGGAACTAAAGAATTTTAGGAATCCCTAATGCTTATCCAAATTGAAAGGCTACATGACAATAAGGAAAGTATAATCGTATAATGTTGCATATTTATATTTCAGCTACTTAAATAAATTCTGAAATTAATAAAAAACACTAAGCTCCTCATGCTAACAAAAGACATTTATCACTGAAGGGGTAAGAACATCTCTATCTCTATATCACCCTAAATTTTTACCTTTCCGCAGATTTTCTTATCTTAGAGGTTTGTGGGGTTTTTTAAGACTAACAATACAATTTCCTAGTTAAATATACTTATTTTTTAAGTTATAAAAAAATCCATAATATAATTCTATGAGAGTTACCATAATAGACTGTAACAGCTGCTATGGTCTATTGTGTAAATAAGTAATTACAGAATTTACAGACTATCATGTAAATATGTAATTATGGACTTTTTAAAATGTGCATTATTTCCTCGATAGTCTATCGTTTAAATATGTAATTATGGACTTTAAAACATGTATTATTTACTCAGACTGCAACAGCTCCTTGGGACAGAGCTGTTCTGGCCTATTGGGTAAACATGTAATTACGGAAATTTTAAAAATATGTATTATTTATTTGCTACTGCTGCTGTCAATACATCATGACAGCTATTTTTAAATGGATACCATATACTCAATATTCTGTCAATTTTTCATAGGTCATGTAAAGTACCCCTCCACACGGCTGTGGTGCCATATAGAGAAGCCTTTGCCTCAGGAGGTATCTTATTGCAGGGTAATCCAATGAAAATCGAACAGGAGACCCCACAAACAGTTCCATTAACTGGCCTTTTCCACAAAGATTCAGAAATATGGTCAAAAGAAAACCCTTCTGTCATTTATTTCACAATGTTAATAAAGTAGAGTATATTCCACTGTGGTTGGGAGTTGGTATCTGACAATATTCCTTGGAGAGTTTTCAGTAAGGCAGTAAACTTGGTGCATTGCAATCAGCAGCAGGGCTTATTTCCTAATGGCCTCTCAGCTCGGTGACCAAGGACCACGTCTACCTTTAGCAGATAAGGCAGGGAAACAAGGGATGATCTGTAAAGCAAAACAGTTGGTGCTAAGGACCAACATCCACGTTGCATACCTTTCAGAAAAAAATAAAGAATCTAGTTCTGGACTAGTCCCATGGAATGAATGCCCCCAGGCAACTGGAGCACACTACGTGTGTTCCAAGATAATACCCTCTCGTCTAGTTTAATCTAAGAGGAACCCATTTCAGGTTCTAGGAGACCACTCCATAATGACAGTCCAAGTACCAGAAGTATGCATGATCCCTTCCAAACATCTTTCTTGATCTGAAATAAAACACTAAGGTAGAGGCTTCCACAGAATACACCCAGTCATGTCGCTTGCATTCGGATTTCTAGACATCTTAAACAGGAGATAGGCGGAAGCAGACAGTTCTGTACTTTGTGAAGTATGGCATTTTTGCAGTGTACAAAACTATGAATTTCAGAAATGCTTCCGATGACAAGAGAAATTTTTCAGAGCGGTAGGAAAAAAAATGTGAAGGGGGTTTCACTCATCCAAGATGGAACTTCAAAAATATTATTATTATTCTGAAAAAAAAAAAAAGTAATTACCATTGCCATTAAATATTTCTAGACTGCCCATAGGCCCCAATCAGAGATAAATGCTAGGTGCTCTGCAAACACATATGAATATACAAACCTCAAAGATTTTACAATTTAAGAAATATTACCTAATATATTATACTTCATAGAACGCTTTTTGGAAGCAAAATGAATGTGTTCTTTGGCCAAAATGTATGCACTGAGTCTAGAATCTGCTGTGTCTGCATCTATGTATCCATAATTCTAACATTTAGGCATGATTTTCCTAATAGACCATAGCAAAAGCAAAACTAGAATAATTTATTCTTGCAAATATATAGGACAGTTATATAGTGTGTTACACTTCAAACAATCCTATCCTGACATTGGAAACAGGAGGGTTATTGTCATTTACCTAAAATTATCCCCTCAACTGAAAAAGGAGGGAGAGGAAAGATTAAACTCATAAAAGAAAAATATTTTACAAATAAGCTGTATTTCTATATTAAGATATATATTATTTTCACTGTTGCTACTTTCTTCATAGTCTACAAACCTCATGTAATAATAGAGCCCTAGGAATTGAACACAAATAGAAAATACGTCGGGATGTTTAAACAAGGGTACTGAAACAAAACAACTTCCATTCTACTGAGAACTGGCAAGGGATCGGCTGGAGTGCGACTGAATCCAGCTGTCCGGACTGGCTGGTTCTGAACTAACTGGAGGGGGTCTGGAACTTGACCTCTGAGGAACAGCAGAAGAAACGGGCATTGCTTAGTGCCAAGAAGAGTAGACTGGCAGATGCGGATACGCATCTTCAGATACATGAAAGTAGAGAAGCAAGTAGACACCTCTTCATGTCTAATTTAGATAGGACAAGTGGTAATGGGATTCAGTATGGCAAGAGAGATTTAGGTCAATAGGTTGCCCAGGAAGACTGCAAAATCTTTGCTGCAGAAAGTTTTTAGGAATGGACTGAACAAAGTTTCACCAGGAATGGCACAGGTATCCTGCCTCTGAGAGAGAAAGCAGAACAGATGTCCTCCTGAGACGCTTTCCTGCCTAGTTTCTACACGGATTTTGTTCCAGGGCTAAACCACAAGCATACAACTGTAGTCTCAGTTTTACACCTAAAAAGCAGATGAAACCCACCAAAACTTTAAACAACAAAGGACTGAAAAATATGCTGAATAATGTATGTTTGATACCATCTAAATAAAGATAACCTGCACATCTCAAGATCATATTTAATTTTAGTTCCCCTGAACAAGAAATTACAATAATACTACCTGTGCAAAGATAACCTTAAAAAAACTTCACACTGCTGAGTCATTAACTGTGCATAAATAATGCTTTTATTACAGCAACATTTTTATGGCCAACTATCTGTCAGGGCCTTGACTACACCAACAGGCTCTGCACCCTCTTCTGCCCCCTATCCAGGGGTCCGGCTGCCCACGCTCAAGTCCAGCTCTGACAATGGCCCAGAGTGCACCAGATTGTTCTAAGCTGAGAGAAGGAGAGGTGTGAGAAGAGCTCTGAGACCCTTGTCTGGATCGTGAGCCACATTTAAACTCTGGTCCTCACCCTTGGCCACTTAAATCCAGGCTTTGGCACTGTCTTTTAAGTCTGCCTTTACTGTTAGATATTCGACCGCATTGTTTTGTTACATCCTCATGTGTGGGAGCCCTCTGATCCCTGCTGGTACTGAGTGAATTACTTTAATGCAGTAGAAAGCAGCAGTCAGTAGAAAGAATGCTTGACTGATAAGCCACCTGACATGATACTCAACAGCAGCGAGAGGTCATCTGAAGAAGACCTGAAGAGGTCTAAAGGTAGGGGAAGATACTTTCCTAGCTCCCTGTATTTATCAGTGTATTTATATATGTAAACATATATGTTATTTTCTACATGAAAAAGGTCACACTATTTTTGACAGGCAGAAAAAACTGTTTCATCGAAACCCATCCTTTATGTAGCAAGAGAAAAAAGCTGATAAGAAAATGTATAGGAGATAAGATCTATAGCCTAAACAAGTGACATGATGTAGGCCCCATTAAAATAAGAAACAGTACTCCACATCTGGAACCCACGAGCTTTGAAATCTCCAGCCACGAAGAGGATTTCCAGCTCTCTGTGATGAGTTCCACTGATTATTATGGATTTTATGTAATACTGAACCTGCCGTTATAAAAGCGGTCGGAATTTTTTGTTCTCTGAGCCACGGTACTTCACCACCTGTGTAAAGTGGGTAAGTTTTAGGAACTTGTAGGAAGATTTGTATGCTCGCTGCAGGCTTGGAACCAAACTATGGAATTTCCTTCCAGAACCTGAGACTCTGCTATACTCCTTCCCCTTTTGAGCTGTTTATTCTGGAGCTCAGCCTGCATTTGCAAGGTCATGCCGGATACTACTCGTCACACTATGTTGCTTATGCGTGAAATCCTCATTTTGTGCAAAGCTCACAAATATATATTCATGTCATAGTATCTTAATGTCCAGGGATAGTTTGAGCATGCCAAAGTGAGGGTGGCTGCCATACATGCTCTGCATTATTGTGACAAAATAAGGCAAAACGGAAAGTTGTCAGTTTGAGACAGGAAATCTTATGGGAAAGTTAATATAGCTGCACTTCTGGAACTAGGTGGCTGGTAAAATAAAATCTTGCCTTCTGTGTCTGCAATTAGTTACGTGTGAAGTAGACATACCAAAATTGGAAGAAGTGTCCATTTTGTAACAGTAATTATTATCTTGAAGCCATTTTCAAGGTGGGATTACGGGCACTAAACCACTGGGACTGACTGTGCTGCCCATGCGTTAAATCCTCATTTTGTGCAGACTTAATGAAAAAGATAGTTTCTTGTAATATGTTCTGTTTTGTCAGTTGCTCCTACACAGCAGTATAGGGATGCTTTCTTTCTGCTTAATACATGCAGCGATAATTTTTCCACATGCTCTTTCTGTAAATGTTCCACCACAAAACATTCTGTTAAACTGGAATTAAGGTTGTAAATATGCATTAATAAGTTAGAGCAAATTCTGTACTAATTGACTGCCCGTACAACCTCACTGACATCAATGGAGAAAAAGCTGTTGAAGAACATTACAGGCTGGATTCTTATCCCGGAAATGCTCCAGGATAATGCTCCATCTCCGCATACAGTGGTATGACTGAGAATCAAATCCTGTGCTGAAGTTTATAAGAAACACGCTGGAGTATCAGGGATGCAAGATTAAACTCACACTTTACAAACATAAAGGACAGGATTGCAAAAGCACTCATCAGTGGTCTAATTCTGCTCTCATTGGAGTAAATGCCATTTTTACCACTGATTTTAATGACAAGAGAACTAAGCCAGTGACCAGCACTTTTGGAAATCCTGTCCTTTGTAATTCAAATTAAACAAAATAATTTAGGTTTCTTTTGTTCCCTTAGTTAACCTCTTTGTAAAATTCTATCAGTCTTTCACCTGCAGTTACATCACAGGATGAACCATGTATCACAGTGATCCTAAATTTACGTTATGTTCCGGCCATAGAAAACACATGGCAAAATCTCTCTGCTAATTCCTTGAGGAATCAAGGTCAGTATTCTTTTTTCCCTTACCCTTGACAGATCTGTCCGTTCTTGTGGCTGAAATTAAAATATTTTTTTCCTTCAGTTTCTTAAGCTAATATTTTATTGTTAACATACTAGGAGAGAGTACAGTATCAGAGAGTAGGCAAATCAGACAATAATTAACAGAAAATTAAAGAACAGCAATTAATAAGGACACCTTCCAAGTAGTCTCTGAATGATAATACAAAAATTCACAACGGTGTTGTGAAGCTTGGTTTACTCCTACCTGTAATTTACTTTGAGGACTTAGCATAAAAGGAGCTTAGACTTGAAAAATATCATTATTAGCATAAAAATGAGGTATGTTCTATTTATTTTGTGTAATAATTTAGCAGAATATATTATTACACAACTTTATACTGTAAGCACAAGGTCACACAGGATATGACTTGTCACACTGTGTTGCCTATGCATGAAATCCTCATTTTGTGCAGAGCTCCGAAATATATATTCATGTCAGAATATCTTACTGTCCAGCAATAGCCTGAGAGGTTCATTCTACTACATACAGGGGAAACAAATTCAGCGTCCTTTGAGAGGTCTCCTCTTCTCTCAATACCCAAATGAACTCTCATTAATCAAAAACTACAAACACTCACCAAAAGGGAACAAGCCCCATTAATGCTCCCTTCAGTTTGAGACAAAATTATATCTATTTGGTTAGCATTTTTTTAACATTTGTGCATGACTATCCCAATCAAGCAGTAAAAATCTGGCATCAATTTTATAAAGTTAGTTACAAGATTAAAAAAAAAAAGAAAAAAATAAAGAAAAAAAGTAGCTTTATTAAATACAGTAAAATAAAAAAATGTGTCTAGGGATGGAGTGTCACTGGCAGTGCCAGTGTTGCTCGAACTGCGCGGATCTTAGGACAAGTCTGGAGATAACATTACCTTCTCCAAAATTCCAGTCAGCCAGGTAAGCATACCCTAGAAGCTCAGGCACCACTCAGGCTGAACATACTAATGTTTGTAGTGTGACAAGTAGGAGCTCCTATCTAACTCTTTTGACTGTCTACCCATCAACTCCTCATTGTTATGCCCAGCTTTAAATGTTTTTTCTCCTCTAAACATATCCATATTGAAGAACACAAAACAACAAAATTCTTTGAATATTATATCACGGAGAAGTGGGGGTTTTTTTGTTTGCTTTTTTTTTTTTTTTAACCAGGCATACATTTGAGATTATTGCGTAAGCAGTTCCAAATGGGACAGCTTGCTCAACAAAATCCTTAAATCTAGGAAATGTCAGTTTGGATTAAGAAAAGAAATATTACCTTGGTCTTCAATAAAACAGCAGAAAGCAGTAGCAGTTTAGAGATCAGAGCACATAACCAGTGTAGCCTCCAGACCAGAACAGCAGGTTTGACATGATATTCAGGTAAATAGCCAGAACAGAACAGCAATTAACAGTTAACAGGCCACTTAAATTAAGAGCTTTCCTTGAGAAAACATCCTCAGACCTTCAGAGACTCTAGGAACTGACAGTTCAAGCAGGAAGTAAAGCAGCAAAAAATCGAACTGTATGGGGAATTTCCTCAACAGGCCTTTTATCCACAGAATGTACAAACCCAGAAATGCCTGGCCTACATGCAGATGTAGGGGAACGTAGCTGCAGAGAGGAGGGAATAAACAGAGTAAAGGAATCAAGAGATTTTGAGAAATGACCTTCCGAGCTATGCAAGCATAAATTTCTTCACAGAGAAGAGCCAAAATTTTGCATGGTTTAACACTTAATGCTAACCTATGTGCCCACATACTGTAACTTTTTCAAGCAATCTGCTGCCACAACCCCAGGTAAGACAAGACAACCACAATGGCTTCGTAGACAGACATGGATCTTGTGCTGCAGCTCTTGCTTGCGGGCCACGCTGGCGTCCCCATAGCGCACTGCATGCTCCCGCAGTCCCAGCAATGAGACAGCCTCACTGGGAGAATCAAACCCGCGGTCTACATGCAAGCAAGCCCATCAGTGGCACCAATATGCATCTCCACATTTCCGTTCCCCTCCTTGTTTCAGTGCACCACTGCCGCGTTGATATGAACACCGACTTCTCAACATCACAACAGTAAACAATCGTAAAAGCCATTGCCTTGGGAAAGGGCATGGGCGAACATGAATAGTGGATGTATCAAACCTCCAGTCTCAACCCCCCCTTTTTATTTTCCAGTGTTTTGTAACACAATATGAGGCATTTTTCTTTCATTCAGGAGTTTGACTTCCCAAACATTTTAAGACAAGCAGTTCAAAGAAAAATAAAGAAAGACGTATCTCGTCTATCTCTCCCAAAGAGAGCAAATACAGACCTCCATCGCATTTAACGCAAGGCACTCTGAATTTAGGACATGTGGGAGCACAACCCCAGAAATATACGTAGATTCAGCACAGAATCAGAGAAAAAAAAAAAAAAAACCACAGAAGCAGCCAACAATCTTCCCCAGACCTTACATCCTACCACGAAAAGCAGTGATTTTGTTCGTCCGTCTGCTTCCAGCATCTACCCTGACAAATAGCCTGCAAAACCCTGGGAGCTGCCTGTGCAAGTTGCTACCTCCCCAGCACCCTGATTCGGGGATACATGCAGTGCAGCTGGACACGCAGCCCACGTGTTAATACAGCAAAACCAGGGGGAGGCTGCTGTTAGCCAGATCCAGAAGGGCAGAGGTGCCAAATTAGTTTTACAGCTTTCTAGTGCTGAGATGTGCTGGGGCCAGGGGACTTTTTGATGGACGCATGGGAGCAACACTTGCAGTCTGTTTGAAAGGGTCATTCCCACATTTCACAGCAGCAGCCTGTGGGGGTCCCGGTGCCAGATCAGCAGTCCGGGGCAGCTCGTTGGCAGGGGGAGGGACCCAGGTGCCCTCCTGACTGTTTCATAGGGCCCACCGATGGGGACGGGGACAAGATTTCTGAGGATCACCAAGAGCAGCTACATCCCTTACCCGTTTTAAGGGAGTTGGGGCAATGGTGTTTAGGGGTGAGGGTGTTTTGGTGTAAGGGAGATTGGGGGTGAAGCTGTTTGGGAGTGAGGATGTTTGGAAGCAAGGGCATTTGGGAGTGAGGGAGACTGGAGATAAAAGCACTTGGGGGCAAGGATGCTTGGGAGCAAGGGCTTGTGGAGGCAAGGACCTTTGGTGAGGGTGTTTGAGGCTAAGGTCATTTAGCAGCAAAATCATAAAAACATAACAGGAGTGAGAGCATTTTGGGGTGGGAGCGTGCGGAGCGCAAAAGCACTTGTGGGAGAGGGCGTCTGGGCACAAGGGTATGGCGTCCAGGCGTGCTGGCGTTTGGGGGCAAGGGTCTCCGTGCTGCTGCCAGCTCCCGACCGCCTCCTCCGCTCCCCGCACTCCCTCTGCGACGCGGCCCTCGGCCAGCGGCAGCCGAAGCCGCATCCAGCCCCCCCGCCTCCCCCGCGACG
>VXAL01002945.1:987356-1005505 GCA_013399475.1 Chauna torquata
CGGCGCGCCTCGGCCCAGCCCCGCGCTCGGCCGGCAAAGGCGGGCTGTTCCCAGCGCGTCGCCCGACCCCGCGGGAAGGTGGCTGCGTGCTGCGGAGGACACAAATGGAAACTTCCAGATTTAAGTTTCTTCACTGCATTTCCTCAAAATTCACGCTCGGCATGAAAGCAAGCTGACTATTGTTATTGTTATCTATTATTATGCGGGAATTCCCCATCAAGAAATACAGTTTTGCTGCAGAAAATGCACAGGAAGTGTTCGCATGACTAAAAAACATTTCACTTCATTCCTACGTTAGCATCAAGTTTCTCCTTTTGGAAATATTAGCATATCTCCAATTTCAGTACTACCTGACTTCAAAGCACTTCAGCAGTGCCCATATAGGAATCCCACTACTCATCCTACGTCCCTTTTCAGAGACAGGGAGCCTGTTCCCATCGGATCACAACCTCCCTGGACTCTCACGGAAGTGTCCTGGGAGAATGCAGGAGGCCGAGCTGTTGAGCCGAGCACTTCAGCCCCCGGGAAGGACTGGGTGTCCCACATCTCCCACAGCACATTCACCCGCAAGGAGTTTAAAGCACCACGTGACTCACCCAGAGACTGTGTCAAAGACTCTGGATATTCTCCCTGGCTTGTATTTTTCTACTTTCAGTATTAAGAGCACTGTCTCCCTCTCTCTCCTGACTACTTACTTAACCGTCATTCATTTCTAGGAGGTCTTCAGGTCCTATAAAATGTACAGCATTTCAAGAGTTATCTTTGCTGCTGATGTGTAGAAAGAGCAATACCAAAAAGACAATTTAAAAAATCATTATATAGAAAAATAAGGTGATTTACTTACACTGTTATACAGTGAAGATAAAATGCTTAGTGACAGCATGCCAGTCATCAAAGAAGTTCCCAATACATTTTCCCGAGACTGTTAGTACGATAATGATCACCATTCCCATAGCCAACTGCCTCTGCTTTGAAATGAAACCGACGACTTGCGCATTATTGTACCTTAACTATTGTGTCTGCCTTTGGCAAAGGTCCTCATTCGGCAAAGGGATCACCAGTTGGGACCCCCAAACGTCCAGTACGTCGCACTAATCCCTTGTAAAGCCATTGTTAGCTCTTGGAATAAGGATGTCTCTGTATATACAGAGAGCACAGACGAAAATAACGAAAAAGGAGTATACGTACATATTATACTGCCACGGACTCTTTCAGTCAGTAAGAATACAGGCTTGCGTTACAAGTTACTGTTTCAGAACTGCGCAGCTGTTTGTAAACTAATTTACTATAAAATACTGGGGAGTTGATTGGGTCATAGTCATGGTCAATCAGAGCAGAGGAATCGCCGTGCAGGCCTTGGAGCTGCTCGGAATAGCTTGGCAGCTCTCAGGCTGCCCGTTACGGTTTGACGTCGTTGACATCCCTCCCGCATTTCACATACTGAAACAAACACCACGGCTTAGTTTTTCACAGTGATCCCAGCCCTGCCCTTCTATTTTTTCTTGTTCCTTTAAACATCCTTTTGAGAATAATTTCTCATGTCTGCCTTCTCCTCTTCCCTTTTAAAGGTTATGCCATTTGCTTATGGTTATATTTTTATTTCTCTGCCAGAATTTCACTGCAATCTCCCCTTTGCGGAATTTATACTTGTGGCCATTTAAATTCATTTCAGGCTAGAACTTGGCATGAAAGTTTGCAGCTTCTCAGCCAGATTTGAATTTCTATATTTAATTTATAGGCAGCTCTTAGACCTTTTTTTTTTTTAAAAAGAGCGAAGATAGATAGAAATAATTTTGTTGTGGATCCAAATGGTGGCATCACGCTGTACTGATTTTGGATCTTGTCTTCATTCCACTAGCTTTTCAAAATGACATGCCAGGGTATTTGAGACATGACTTTAGAAAGGTGTTGCTTTACAATCTTTTTAAAAATGAATTATTTCAGTATAAAACTTCGTGAAAATTAGGAATTGTGGATGCACAATGGTATTTTTATTGTATTCTTAGATATGGCTTACTGAACAGTGAAACCAATTTTCATGTGATCTTGGAGGGCAAAAGTCTTTGTCATGCTTTGAAAAATAACTTTTCCACAAATTTGTTTATTTGAGTTATTAATTTTTGTGAATATTCAGGCCGCAATGTGTTGGCCTTAGCAGCTACAAAGAAGAGATAATGACAAGCAGATTTTTATTAAACTAGATAACATTGGATAGCTTAAATTTCCTTTCTCTATTCATCAATTTAAAAAACAAAATGCAGTACTTCATCTGATATGAATTCTGTTGTGTAAGTCCAGCTGAGCAATTGCTCAAGAAATGTTTCTACCAAGTTAAACTTTTGTTTCCTTCAGGATTTTCACTACTCAGCTTTTTGACTACAGTGCCCTGCACAGTAGACTAAGACAGAGCTACTGGTAATATTAAATAAGTGTAACTAAGGTAATAATATTTATTGCAGCATATGCATATGCGATAAGGTGAATCCTCTAATAGATTCTATACTCTTTGAATAACTGCTGGTTAAAGACAGTGCGTCGCCCATTGGTTTGGATATAATTTTCCAACCTCTTGCTTCTTAGGCAGTAATTCACAGTTGCGGACAATTATGGAAAATCATACCAGACCTTCATGATAGTAGTTCTTCTTGCTTTATAGAGCTGTTACATGATATATTTCATAATTAGCTACTGCACCACACTACCATGCAATGAGCACAAGCATACAGGGCCCGCAGTACTGTTGAAAAACAGAAGAAATGGCAGTCCCTGTCTCAAGAGCAAGGAGTCCAAAATGCAACAAATACGTGCCTGAGAACATAGTGAGTGCCCCTCTTGCCTGTGCAGTCAGCAGGATGCTTACTGCAGCTTTAGAGAAGGTTGGTAGATCTTAAGAAGGGAGGCGACTACTTGCTGGCCTGAACAGGGATGTAAGTAGAGAGATCGGTTGTGACCAAGGGATCATAGGAGGAAGTGTGCAAAGACATGAATAATAAAATCATATTTGAGTATCTTTATGATCTAGCGTGTGTAGTATTGCATTCTGGAAACAGGTAGCGTAAAAGGCTATTTTGCAGACAAAGTTTGAAAGAATGTCGCCATTTGTTAAAACTACAGAAAGATGCTCAAATGAAGTAAATATCCACATTTTCCTCCATTCTTCTCATTCAGAACTGAGAATCTATTTATGCTGAGGTTCCTTTGCAAAGCTGTTTTCTGTATTAGTTTACTTTCTCTAAGATTCCATTTGAAATGCATGTGTAAAAAAGCACAGTGATGTGTAGATGGGGGGGGCATTTTAATCAATGCAGGATGACAGTGTATCCCCTGGTAATAAAATAGTTGCAATGCGATAGCTATGTAATAAACTGCACTGTTGTACAAGAGAGTAGAAAGGCCTTAAAAACAGCAATAAAAGTCTGTTGCCTAAAAAGATAACATCCAGATCCTAAAACAAGGTAAAGATTAAATCTGTTTGTCTAGGAGCATGCATCTACTGGACCACAAAGAAAAGACCCATGTGCTGAGCTTTTTTTTTTTTTTTCTGCAAGCAGATCTTTCCACTGCAAAAGTGGGTAAAAGCAATTATGGAAGAAAATATGAAAAATAAAGTTTTCTTTGAGTGCCTTGCACCAAGTTAACAAATTGCTATTGCACAATAGTAACACTGCATTAATTATGTCACTATTTTTCCTTCGTGATAGATTATTGTTAGTAATTCATCATTGTAACATATTAATAGTGGTATTAGTTTTTAAACAGAACAATCATATTAGTAGCATACTTGTCATATTAGTGAAAATTAACAAAATGATGAAAAATTGCTACCAAGGCTTTGGGGCTCTAACACTGCAAGGAAATCACTTTTTCCCAATCCAGCAGTTTTTCAATGAGCATATATTTTCTTGTAAAGATAGAGACTGTTCTGCAGTTTTCTCTGTCTAAAAGCCAGAAGCCATTTCAAAATATTTATGCCATCCTTTTAATGCCAAATGTGTGTATTCTTTTATGATTCTAATACTGTATCTTCTGCCTTTTAAAAGCCTGAGTGCTGTCATTCACAACCCCTGGCATAAGGCTGTTTGAAGCCATTAACTCTCTTTTTATTGGGGATTGTGAGTCTGTACAGTCCAGCATACTTCTAGAGTGCACTACAACTGCCCTTCTAAAGGATTAAGCTGCATCTCCTACAGAGGCACTCATCTGTGAACTTGTCTTACATGCCTCCAACCAGTCACTTGCACAATGATTTTTGTTTTGTTTTGTTTTTTTTGAAGGCAGATAGCTTCAGGCCTCTGTGAGCATGCTCCTCCCCACTTCTTCATCCTGTCCTTTTATATTTCCAGCAGCTTTTTCTCTGGTGTGGGATCTCTAGCTAATAGAGAAAGGTAGTTTATGGATTTCCCGGAGATGTCTTACAGTAACAACTTGAATTAGATAACAGGGTTATAGACTGGGATTTCCTACTCCCTCCCTCATGAACATCAGGTGCCTCAGAATCAAGAAAAGATCAAACATCGCCTGAACCCTGAGAATCGTGTTTGGAACTGGAGTCACTGGTTTTGCCTACTTCTTTGTGAAACCAGGAGGCAAATCTTCAATCTCTCACCTGTTTAAAAGACAGCGACACACAACATTTCCACCATTTATGCAACTACTTTGAGTTGGTTGTTTTATAATTTACAGACCAGTTTTTGCAGCTTCCATCTATTATTTTAATGGAAGACCTGAATAGCTTTAATTTGATTAACTACAGAATGTCACGTTGGAATAGGCCACAATGAAGTCAGTGGTCAAACTGGATATACCTTTTATTCAATAATCAGTTGAACCCAGTCAGTCAAATGTAAATGAAATGGTAAATTTAGGGAGTTTTCATAATAAACAAAAAGTAACCTTTTTATTTAAGGACTTGTCTCTGTGCAAGATCACTTCCTTTGAACATGTGATCTACCAATGAAAGCATTTTGGGGGTTTAGAAGCAAACTGGGAGCAGAATTCCCAGTATCTCTCTAACAATCCTCAGTCTGCTAGTGACTACAGCTGAAACACACCTCTAGACAAAATCACTACCACTATAAGCTGGAACCATCCTAGGGGAGTCAGAGGGCTGAACAAGACTGCACTAACCATAAATGTGACCCATACATACAATAGGGTTAATAACAATGACCTTATTGCAAAGATTAGCTAATGCTTATAAAAAGCTTTTATAAGCTTCTATTCTATTAGTTAAGCCACAGCATCTCTGTGAGAAAAAGTGTCTGTGCAAGCGTGACACCTAGGCTGTGCTTTACTGGAAAAAAGTTCCTTGGGAAATACCCATATTGATGTTGGGACCAGCTTTACAATGACCCTGAAGTCCATATCCACTGACCATCTGCCCTGAAAGCCTCTCAGCTTCCCCCTGGCAACAAGTCTGTCTAGGTTTAGAAGTGCTGCTTGGGCTCCCAGACCTCTGCTGGGGCCGGCCCCTCTCTCCACCTTTCCCATTCATGTGTGTAGAACTCACCTAGGCACAGCACAACTCGCACACGGGGCCAGGATGTCAGCCAGTGCTGGTGCCAGCACCTGCTGCTCTGCATTTCCCTGCTTTGGAACTCAGCTTCTTCTGTGCATTTTTCTTAACAGCAAACAAGCCATGGTGGGGAGAAGCAAGTGGCTTAGATGACCTCCCCCAGATATGTCAGCAACAACAGAGAAGTAAAGTTGGTATTTTACTGTCTCTTTTCTGAAATTTAATTTTTCAAATAATTCTGAGCTTTTAAGGTGTTGCACAAAAGACAGCTGCAAGCAGCTGTAGCACTTCAAAATGAAAAGCTCCCCAGCAATGTTTATAAAGTTGTGCATGTATTGTGGCACTGATTTAAATACAAAACATTAGATTGACATCCAATCTACACATAACATACATTTGACTGACATGGGCATTTATTATACATTGATGTGACATATGCCAAGCATAACAACAGCTCTGACTGACAACACAGCAAGAAAGAATTTGTGTTACCAATATTTGATTCAATGTGTTTCCATCCTTCCCTATACAGCGGTAATAATTGTTCTACTTATATGAGAAGGTATTTTTGGAGTAATACAGCACTGCAAATTGGCCCAAGTGGCACTTAAGTCCACAGTATAAAGAGCAAGAGGTCTTTTTAGTCTCTCAGCATTTAGAAAAGATAACATAACTAGAGCTCCAGCGAATTGGAGTTGTCAAAATTCACACCTAAGAGAAAGGGGGTGTTGGGCCTGTTGCCAGGAAACAGCATCTGGTATCACATTTCTAAAAGGATGCATGCATATGAATGCAAGTGGGAGCTGCAGCATGATAAATCCATCACAAAAATTGCATCTCCTCACGTCTGTGTTGTGGCACCCACCCATACAAACTTCCCTGCCCTGATTTCTTAACAATACTTTACTCAACAGCCAGCGAAACGTAGGCAGTCATCTGCTGGACCAGTTATGGGTTCATCTTCATAGTGTGGCCTGTGCTACAGGAAATGTCCAGAGCCAGAAAACAAGCCTGCCTACTTTCATAGTATTTAACTGCTTGCACAACATTTAACTAACACCCTGGCTCAGCTTTGACGCTACGCTTGGGCATGGTCTGAGGGATGGCACGTGGAAGGAACCGCTCCCACAACGTTGTGTGGACAGGACAGCACTAAGCTTTTTCCAAGACTGCTGAGTTTCTTTGCTGGACAGAAACATCAAGAACGTATTCTGGTAGAGCCAGGCAAAATCTTTCCTGGAAATTCCAGTCCCTGGGCAGGCTTCCCACTCCTAATGGTGGTGCGAGAAGATGACCAAGGACTGTGAAAACATCTGGTGTCCTGACAAGGTTCGCAGGACTGTTTTATGATATGATCCTGTACTTCTAGTAATTAATATTGAATAGACAGTACACTACTGAGTTTTCATAAGTACACAGACACACAGATAACTTTCTAGATCACCAAATTATGAAACACACTTATTCAAAAAGTAAGAACTAAATAAATAACAATATTATTATTCTGGGCACCCATTCTATCAATGACATCAGCACAGCTTTCACAGACTCTACACACATCCAGTGCAGGCCCAGCTTTAGAGCACTTTTTTTAGACAGAATTTCTGTTCATTCTCAGTATGGGCCTTAATGCAGAAATGAAGACGCTTTCTATTTTTTTCATTAATTCCCCAGCAATATCTTTCTTTGTTCAAAAGTTTAAGATTCAAGTGATTTTCTCTGACCAGATTATACTTCTTAGGTATGTCAGTTTTTTAAAGATTAAACTACCTGGCATCATTTAAATTGAGGGGAGAAAGGAAATTTAGGAAGTGGCAATGTGAAGGCCCTTTCCTGAAGTAAGAATTTCTTTTTTAATCACAGTGCCTCCCCAGTTCCCCTCTTAAGAGAAGAGCTGTTGTATGGTAAAAGCAGGTCATGAAAAGTTTCAATTGTCCAAGTAGGTGTTAGTTAAGGGTAAAAGAGAGGAAAAGCTGGTTGAGGGAGATATACAATAAGTTAATGTTCCCACAAATGATTTCTTGCCTTGTATTTGAAAGGCCTTTTATTTCAGACGGCCTTTGGCACTGCAACTGTTCTGTGGATATGTAGGGAATTCATTCTACAGAATGTCAATCTGTCTCTACAGGAGTGTCACATTTATTTTTAAATAAGGCCTTGGCATACTATTTTGTTTATTTATGCTAATTTTTAATTACATTTACCTTGTATATTTGTAATCTTTAAAACTGTGTTTTATAATAAATCACCTGGGTACTCTTATGCAGCAGGTAGTGTACATGTACATTTTCTGAATAGAGAATTCATCATTTATTATGATTATTTACATCAGATCTAAAGTTCATCAGAATATTATGGGGTTTTTATGCTCTTGTTTACACTAGTATAAACAGGAATAGTTCTTTCATACTAAAGGCATTTTGAGTGAGGAATCGTTATGTTAGAGTCTGTCAATAGTTGTCAATAGTTGAACAGGACAGTATTGCATTCCATGTTAGAAGGCGTTGCTTTCAGTAGGGTCATCATTGCCAATATACACATTTCATGATCGTAATTAGTAGACCAGTGTTGGTGTCTTTAAAGTTTTCTGAAAATTAAAACAATCTCTGTCTTATGAATAGCAGTGGTGGTGCTGTTGAAAGTGACAGCAAGAAAACTGTGCCACAACTTAACAATTTCTTGAATTTGGTAAACTGAATACCATCCCTGTCACTTACATGGATGTTATAGAACAGATGAGCAAGCAAACAATTATTTGGGGCAACAAAATCTAGCTCTAAAGACGACTTAAATTTCTGCAGAGAAATTCAAAGTAACTTATGTAAATATTTTTGAAAAGAGAAGTTTTAGCTGAAAGCAAAAAGACAGTAAATACTTCTTTAAGATAAAATTTCAGTTCTTCCCTACAGCAGTTTGCTAAGCTCTGGGCCAGGAAAAGCTACTCTGGTATAAATCTAATGCATTCAAAGGGGATTCAGACTCTCTAATCAATTTTGGTTTAATCTTAAGAGAGTTCTCAAGCTAACTTTGCTATAGAGAATAGATAATATACAATATACATTAAGAGCACCCCTCTGGATAAGTATCTGAGGGTTTATTCTGTTCCACTACAGTTAGAAAGAGCTTTTCAACTGATTTCTGGACATACAAGTTTAAACTGGATAGTATAGAAGACTGCTAAATAATTTTTTGCACTTTTAGACTAGAGAAGGAAAGTAATTTGTCTGCTCAGGACTGCTGTTCAACTGTATTAGGATTTGAATGCTATTTTCTGTTGCTCATTACATTCCAGGATCCACTCTCTTACTAGAAGATTCCTAACACTGATTTGAGAATGCATTTGCTAATATAAAAACCTGAAAGTAACATTTATCACAAAATTTACTTCATCAGTGCAATGCATGGAGCTATTGCCACATGCCAGTTAATCGTAACAGTTAAATATTCTCTCTTTATTCTGCATATTTACCCACAAGAAACATCTGCAGATACAGATATCAAAGATCACTTGAAGAGATTTGTTAAATTTTCAGTTTTAAATATGAATCATAAAATAATAGGTGCATTGCAATTATAAGAAATGTCCAATGTTTAGTTTACAAAATGCATTTAATAAAATACTTTGAAATAATTAGAAATTGATACTTTTTGAATATATTGCTTTCTTGCTAATTGTCAGCAATGATTCCTATCAGTCACTACAAAGAAATAGGTCAACTAATTTTTAGTGGATATGAAAATTGCAGTTTAGAGCTGGGAGCATATCAAGAAGTTATATGTTTTACGGTAAGTAAATAAATTTCCTTGAAGGCCTGTTAAATGTAAACAGTGGTAGGGTGTAGTTTACATATATCATTCTGCACAGGTGTTTTAACAGCCTGATCTGATTTTTAGATTGTATTTACAGTAATTCTATTTATCAAGATCCATATAATTAACTAGTAGCATTCAAATTCAATATGAATATTTTTTCTTTAAATCAGCCTTTCACTTGCTTTTGCATGCAGCTTTAAATTTTCTGAGATACAAATTCTGTTTGGGCAAGTCATATTTCCAGGTCTTTCCTCTGTTTTGTGTTATTTGGGCTGTTTTTGTCTAACATGATTAAGGATGTCAGAAGCAATATGCACTCAGTCCATTAGTTTGGCAACTGCACAGAAGGCCACCATCTGAGAGCTGGTCTGTGCTAGGGTCAGTGGAGTTCAGGTGTGCTGCAGAGATGATGTATTCCTGCAGAATGGGGAGATAAGATTTATGATGACCTGTTCCATGGCCTGGTGAAAGTAATAGAAAACTCCTCCTGCATACCTGCATTCTGTAGGCTCATGTATACAGTGGGAGTACTGACACCCTCAAAAGAGGCTGTTTACCTGCTCTTCACCTAAAGTATTTTCAACACCTAAATGTTTCAGAGAAATGGGGCAAAAGGTGTTTCTTAGAGAAGGTAAAAAATTTAGCTTCCAGAGGGCACAGAAGAACTTCAAATTCCAAGGGGAATTAGATGCAAGGAAGTAAGAATATGCCAAAGTGGATAAAGCTGTGTGCTAAATCACAGTCTCCATCAGCTCTTTTATCAACACAACTAAAAGAATATCAGCATGCTAAGATTTTATATCAATGTGGTACTTCTTAAAGTGAGAAATTAACAGTAGTGCAACATGATGACCCCTAAAATCACCATCATGTTTGGAGAGGTATTATTGTGCCATGTGTGGCATCTCTAAAAATCTTAACAAGCTGGAGATGTGCAAAATTGCTGCAAAGCAGAAAAACCCTATGGAGAGTGGATTGCAAGGGGCTACAAATAAATGAAAGCTTTACTATTGCGATTCACTTGATTTCCTCTGGAAAAAAAGTAAATGTGCAAAAAATCAGCTCTCCAAAGATCCTTCTTACATACGTCAAAGAAAACTGCCTTTCAGATCAAGTTTTGGATACTTCACTTGAACTGTCAGCACAAGTTTGTAATTGAGTACTTAAGCATCTTGTTTACTTGTATAAACTTCTTTTCATTTTAAACTTGAAAAATGCACACACGGAGACAAAATTTTTAAGTCCTTGTTGCACAACAGAAATTTAAGACCCAGAAGTTTTCACCTGCTAACCTTGGTTGCCAGTCCTAGGTTGAGACTGGCATGACCAAGCACTAGAGAGGGGCACATATTAACCAGTGCAAAAGACTGGCTGGTAAGAGACAACCTACAATTTCAGCTTTTGCAGTCTGAAATGCAGAATATTATTTAACATTTCACATACCGCTCTGCAGCAAATTTTTGTCCCTTTGTAATCCTCATAAGATCCCATTACATGGTTATAGCGGAACAAAAAAATTGCTCATTGTGTGGAAATTCACTGTGGTTGTGATGTGTGTCCAAATGGGGGCTCATTAGGCAACCAGAGTCAATTTAATACGTAACTTCAGGTAGGGTTTAGATTTTGTATTTTATTCTTTGAAATTCTTTTTGTTCTAACCCCTACATCTTAGTCAGATACTTAATATAAAGTAGTCTTATACCCAGCTACAGACTACAAGGAGCACGCCAGAAGCACCGTCCTGTAGTTGGTACTGTCAAATATATGCAGTCATTTGGAAAAGAGCATTCAGGAGGGTGGTAAGCCTTCCGGATAGCAAAGGATTATTTAGGTTAGTCAGCACTAGAGAACACTGCAAAGATGTTCAATGAGACCTAATAAGCCTGCACAATGGCAGCCAAATTCAGCATTGACAAATATGAAAATACATATTGGAAGGAACAGATTGAATTGCTCATGCACATTGTCGGGTTCTAAATTAACTGTAACAACTTGGGAAAAAGACCTGGGGGTCACTGCGGGCAGCTCAATTAAACATCTGATCAATGAGCAGTAGAGGTTAAAAAAGCAAACAAAATGTAAGAATGTATAAAGAATGGGACGGAAAACAATGACAATATTGTAGTTGTGCAATTATACACATTGTTGGCATACTTTCCCTTGAATTGAGTATTCATTTCTGGTCATGCCACCTTAAAATACATAGTGGAAATAGAAGAAGCCCAAAGTTAGGCAACGGAAGAGAACAGAGACATGGAGAAACTTCCATATTAAGAGATTAAAAGATGAGAACTGTTCAGTTGAAAGAGGAAATTAATAAGTGTGGACGTGATAGATATAAAATAATTAATGGTATGGAAAAGGTCAATTGGGTGCTCCTATTTACTCATCCCCATAATGTAAGAACAAAGTGACACCCATTAAATTGAAAAGAAACAAATTTAAAACTGATAAAAAGAAATACTTTTTTACACAATGCATAATTAGCCTGTTGAACTCACTGCAACAAGCTATCATTATGCCCAAGAGCTTAGTAGGATTCAAAAAGGATTATACACTTATTTGGATAATGAGAGCGCCCAGGGATACCTTAGATAGGATAAAAATGGTTGGGGGTGGAGATATATGAACCCTCATGCTTCAGGGCATAAACCAATCATTAGCTGTCTGGGATTAGGAAGAAACTTCCCCTATGAGCCAATTATTCAATAATTGTCCATTACGGGTTTTCTTGCAAATTCCACTGAAGCACCTGGTCCTGCCTACTTACTGTAGAGATAGGGCATTGGACTGCTGATGTGGTCCTGTATGGCAACTCCTATTTACATTTCCCAAATTGTCATATGCATTTGCCATAAGCTTATGAAAGCCACCTCTGTTCCAAAAGGGATAGTTCTCTCTGTTCTGTGACCTGGCTGAACGGCAATTACCAATTTTTTATTTCATTTTATTGTGATACAGACAGTACAGGATGGAGTTTCATCTTAAGTCATTTTAGAGAGGACAGATATTTCATTTCAAATGCATGCATGGCTTGCTGATGAACTGTCTTATCTTTCAAAGTTTTGCAAAGCCTTCTGTGAGATTCACTGATATTCAAAAGAGCAAGTAATTCTACTGAAGTCTTATTAAATCTATTTTGTTTTTCATTTTCTTCATTTTTGATAGTTCATTGGACAGATTTTTCTCCTTTTCCTACTTTCTCCACAAGTGGGAAATACAACCTGATACGAAGCCTTAATGAAACAATATTCCCATCTTCTATTGTACTAGTCCTATACCAATTCAGGTTAGGCTCTCCAATAAAGGTACACCAATTTACTTGTCCTGGAAAATCAGTGAGATAGTCTGTTATTTTCTGGGGGTGCTTTGACAATAGCAAAGTCATGCAAAACCTGCCAATTTTTCCTACAGTATACTATATTAAAAATTAGATGTCATTGAGATGCTTTTGTATTTATTTTCATTTTCTATTTTGCTCTCTGCTTTACATTTGCCCTGTTTTTAATTCATTCACTACATCTCATGATCAAGATTTACTATTACTATCTAGTGTTACTATTTTACTATTACTATCTAAATTTTTACTATTGCTTTTACTATCACTACCTAGTTTTACTATTTTACTATTGCTACCTAGTTTTACTATTACTATTATTTCCTATCGAGTTTTACCATTTTACCACATGAAATTCTGCAGCAAAGACAGTATCCAAAGAAAATTTAATTTCTGCTTTAAACCAATCAGAAGAGCAGGCATGTACATAATGTGGAACTGGTATGATTATTCTGGAATATCCCTTTCACAGGTTTGTGACTTACTGTCCAACCTCTGTGCCTGGATCTCTTTCTTCTACACACTTGCTTATCTATGGATAGAGCTGATAAGGTCCAGTAGGGTCAAATAATCATGAAATGCAAGCTACAGTGCCTTCGTTTAGTTTATTTAATTGTCAGGACACATTACTTCATTATTAGTTCTTACAGTACTGTGACCTGCCAAAAAAGATAACAAGGCTTCAAAGACAAACTGTTTGTGGAGAGAGGAGTCAACAGCGCAGAAAATAAAACAAGGTGGATTAATTTGAGGGAGTCAATTCTTAAACTTAATGGAAAAAGCAACTTTAAAACATGTAATTGTTTCATTACATTGCATAAAAATCAGCCTTAAACCAAACAATTATATTACTGTTTTCCACACAAGAACTATGTAAGTGTACTTGAATCCAGTTTATGGAAAACAGACACGATGACTACTTGTAATGGTAGAATAACTTTTATGGTTTGAAACCAATTGAATGTTTAAAAGTTTTGTAAGCTTGCTTAGAGTTTTGAAAATTTGGAATAAGTTTTTCACACATAAAAAATTGTTTTCCTCATATGTAACTTAGTCTGCAGCATGTTTGTGTATATTTTAGTGATACATTTTCCCTAAATAGTAATAGCAATCAATCCAGCTTTAGGAGCCCTTAGGAGATATATCCAGTGTTTATCAATCTTCAAGTAGCAGATGCAATTTCAGACTGAATATAATGGAGAAAATGAATGATGAAGTTAAATGCAAGGATCAGCACTTCCAGAAAGCTTCATGAATAACAGCAACCAAGTTGGAAGCATAGTTTTATAAAACTATTCGGGGAGACCAGCTGAGTTAACAAGTAGTTTACAAGATTAATGCTAGTAATTTCTAAGTCTTCAGTTTGAATTCACTCCAAGTTAGCAGTGACCAAAAGGAGTTACTATATGACAACTGTCAGTGGGCTAGATGAAGTGACTTTTCTGGTCTTGCTCCAATTCGTATCATCCATGTGTTCACACCACAGAGATTACCATTCTGAGTGATGCTGGTTAGCCTCCTTGTTGTCAAGTCTCATATAGCTAACGATTGACTGGGCACTGAGAACGAACAATGCTGTCAGCCCCATATGGGGTTCCTCTGGGTCACCCTGGAGGTTCTGTGGAAGTGAACATAGCTGCTGCCTATGCTCTAGCAATTTACAGATAAATGGAGGTCATCAGCTTCCAGGAATGCCAATCAGCACTGTTCCTTAGTGCAGATTTCACATTTACAGCTGTTTCAAAGTTCTAAACCATTGGAGATCTTCAAGTATTCATATGAGAAAAATACTGCAGAATAATACAGTCATACAGAAAAAAGCTAACATTTTCTTTATGTTTCTTTAAAAGATAACCACTCCTGAATGTCCCTAGATGTTATTGCTGAAGCATTAGCCAATACGGTCCTCACGGTTTCTGTTGTAAAAGTCTTAGGCCTGTGCCTGTTATGAGGCACAAATGATGCTGGGATTGATACTGCTTTTACAGCAAGGCAGCACTAAATGAATGCCATTTCTGTGTGGTTTCAGAACAACATTTTTAACACTTCCACTCAAGAGAGTTCCATCCTTCTGATGAGTCTTCATGTAAGTTCAGGCCCTTCTTTAATGCATACTTGCCTCAGCCTAAGCTGTCGATGACATTGGCATTGGCATCGGCTAAGATTTTCCTTGAAAGACAGTCTGCCCCCAGCCTCCACCCATGCAGCCCTGAGAGCTCTTCTATGATAGCTGAGAAGCAGGACCATTGTTTTGTGGTGTTTTTTAGATTGTTTCCCAACACTCTTCAAATCAAATGAAAAAAATATAATAGATTAAAAAAGAGAATGACATACAAGGGACCTGAAAATGCATTGTGCTACAAGACTATTAAAAAGTAGTCACATAAAGACTCATTGCTACAGCATATTTTCTTCATTATTTCTGTCTCATTGTATGTGAAACTGTATTAGTATAATGAAGTGAGAAATAGTAGGATATTGGATATTGTATTTCCTGCCTAGCAGTTTTAGAGAATTTAGCTCAGGGCAAGTTAAAATGCAGCCTTTCTGCCCTGAAGAATAAACAAAAACCTGTTAGAGAAATAAAAGTGTCAGTAAGAAATCAGGTGGTCTCTCCACATGCATCAGTGCCTTTCTTACCATAGCTTTACAGAGAACTGCTTAGGGTTTAGTTTGTTTTGGTTCGTTTTAGAAATACCCATGCTTCTTTACACCAGGATATGTACTTACATGTATCTTTCCTCTTTATAGAGACATTTGGGATGTTGTATAATCAAGCTGTCATTTATCAAACTTGAATGTCAGAAGACTGGGGCATTGCAAAGCTCCTTGCCTCAGGACGTCATGTCCCCTAGATCCCAATTAAGAAAAAAACGGTTTCTTTTCCTCTCTTCTCATCCCCCTTGCTTTATTTCCCTCATTCCATATGTACGATGTAATGTTTCAGAAACTGGTGCTTCTCTTTTTCTTCTTCTCTCTTATCTATGTTCTCTTTTGTATACCGTTATTCAATCTTCAAAGAAATAATTCTTCTTTCTCCATGCAAATAGTAAATTCTTCACAGTCTTGTCTGGCAGCTACTTTGCTTGCTTAACTAGACAAAGAAAACTTACGCTACCAGGAAGTGGAGACTCCCAAAGCTGCAGATACCTGCTTTTGCATTTAGCAGGAGAAAGGTACAGGTATCCAACTTTAAACTTACGATCATTTTACAATACGAGAATTACACATCAATTATAGAAGTTCCTGGATTTCCTGATGATTAAAGTATTCTACTTTTACAGGAAAACAATAGCAGATTTATTTAAAAGAACTCTTTGATTGTTAGAAAACAGACATTTTCAAGCATTTGGGGATCTACATGGAGCTGCTGATTTGGGATTTAGTAAAAAGGCAAAGCTATTTATATGAAGTAAATGGAACTCTTTAGAAAGATACAGTAGAACAGTAGAACAGTATATAAATACGTACAATATATTACATGTATATGATATGAGATATAGCATCACAGAACACTGAGACACCATAGCAGCCATTCAGCTATGTCAAAACCAAGAGGAACCACGTTGCTAAATTACTGAGAATTGCACAATTCTAGCAAACGATACACTAAGAAAAATGAAAGTTATAAACTAGCAGAGGAGCCAGTGTTGTTGCGATGAATCTTAGAGGACAGTAGTTCTGCTTCCACCAATGCAATATCTTGTATTCTTTTTACATAAGCTATTTTTAATGTATAGCACTGGTGTAAACTACATACAGCAGACTTGCTCACTTAATAGGTTTAAGTCAGAGAGTTATTGTATTTCAACAGCTGGTGTTCAGGGATTTTGTAATTTATGAAGTTTATTAATTTTCCAGGTATTTGTTTAAAATGTCACTTTTCCATCTACCAGGCCTTAGCAATAAAACAAAAATGTCTTATCAAAACAGTGAAACTCCACAGAACTTCCCACATTATTATACAAAAGTCCATAAAGTTAGACAAAATATCTAAAAATAAAATAATCAAAAAGTAGGGCTTAAAGAAAAAAATAATGCTATTGTCTTGGGGAAAAAAGAAAGAAAGAACAACAAAAAAAGAGACATGTGTGAGATACTGGGAAAAACAAACAAACAAAAAACCAAACTGTTTTTATAAGACCGGCTGATCTAATACACTGGGTAGAACAGCAAGAAGTAACAATTAATACAGAGTGAGCATCTCATGCGAGAGTGAAGCACAACATAAAGCTGCATTGCAAACTGCCTGCTTGATCTTTTGGAATGAGATGCTCTTGGTATTATGCAAAAAGGATTGTAAAGGGCTGGTACGGAAACAGCCTTTGAGGAAAGTGTATCCTAAAGGGGGCAGGAAGGGGTAATAGTTTCAGTAACGACTCTGCTTCTCACTCCGCATTGGCTAGCCTTAAGGGACAGGCCTGCTGCGCTCCTTGAAAAGGTGTGACTCCCATTAGCTTAGCGAGCATAATGCTTTTTATTATAAGGATACTCGCTTCCCAGTTTTGCCCCTCAAGGCAAAGCAGCTCTGCACTGTTCCAGAGGACAGGACTGTACCTACCAGGAAGGATCTAACACCTCTGCTGTAGCCTTATACAGAAACATGATGCTGATCAGAACCTGCGTGCTCTTTGTTTTAACCTTTCTTCCATTCTAATATTCTTACGTACTCATGGCTTGCAAAACCTGATTGTGGGCTTCGCCAAATGCATTTACTTTCTGCTAGATCTTGGGCGGGGGTAAGACAAGGCAGTATATCTATAATGGCACACAGGCATAATTCTAGCCTTTTAATTTGAAATCTCACAATTATAAATAAGTGTACAGTACTCAGAAGTGAGTAAGGCAAGTAGTCTATGTCAGAGGTTGTAGTGAGGCGACTTTACTCCAGTCCCATGTTAAGGTGCTGTACTCCCAGTGTAACCTGCAAAGACATCCCTCAAGCAGCAGTGTTGAAGAGCTGCTCTACCAGATCAAGTGCAATCCTTTTGCTGCAACCACGTATACAACACACAAAAAACAGAAGAGCTACTGAGTATCGTCCTGCTACTGTGAACCCCTGCAACAGCTGGCATTGCTCAGACAGAAGGAAGGCTAGATAGTGTAACTCGAGGTTGCTCTGAACTAAGAGACCCACTGCTCCCCCACTCCTAGCAGCCCTGCCTTCCCCAAGAGGATGTGCTGACCATAAGGAAGACAGCCACTGGTTGTTCAGAAAAGGAAGAAAAACTGAGGCTGTGATATTTTTTCCAGTACAGTGCAAATGAGGGAATAGACAATACTTGCAGCTCAGAGATCGCTTCATTCTTTTTTTGTCTCTGCTTTGAGGTGACTGTGGCATCTGCCCAGGCTTGTTTGTGAACCTGGACTTCTTCAAAATTGTCAGCCGATCTCTGGACATTCCTCCTTCTTTCCCAGCCCTCTCAGGTCTTTGAAAAGGGAGAGCCAACAACTGGAACTCCTCTACTTCACCTTTGTACTGCC
>VXAL01002945.1:1006097-1039522 GCA_013399475.1 Chauna torquata
CAACAACTGGAACGCCCCTCCTTCACCTTTGGCCGTCCAGATGCCCCCCCCCCCCCATACTAATTCAGACTGCTGCAGTAAGACAGGAGGGCTGACAAGAGCTCCCATTGCATGGAATTGAGAACTGCAGCCACTGACGTAACTATGGGCAACTTAAGATCAAAAAGGGGCTGTTCTTACAACTGGAAACCACAAAGAATTAGAAGTACTTCTGTAATGCTGCTTTCTCCTCATCATTTCTTCCACTGAAGTAATACCAGGATTCTCTCATCCAAAGACTTCTCACATACTGCTGCTTGAGGACATGTTTGTGCTATTAGCGCAAAGTAAAACTGCCTGAACAAAGGCCAGGTTCCCACTCTGCATGACTAACTTCATTAATTTACATAAAGACAGTTGCATATCTTTCTTATCAACTAACATTTATTTTCATTTCACCCTGTTACAAACAGTTCACTCAGTATTATAGCAGAGCTAGCTGCCACTTCACTGTTTGGATCCATCACCTGCAGTTCCTTGGTGAATTTACAACATATGTTCTACTAAAATCATTTTGTTTTACCTTACAGCCCAAAATAAATATCACTTGTAGTGAAACATCCAAGTACAGATACAAAGAGCTCTACCAGGAGCTCTAGTGTGAACTGTTTTCTTTCTGGTAACTTTTCAAATTGTTTTATATGACATTTCCACATTTTCTTTCTAACACAATAATTCTATCTTTGTTTCAGGGATAAGGGCCTTAATATATTCTCATGTTTGCCACAGAGCAAGCACAGATTCATCTAAGATATGACAACCATATGCTTTCTTATCTACAAAGAGGGTCATCTGTTGTGCTTAAGAATATGGTGCAAATGATTGTACCAGTATATTGCTAATGCTTAAATCTACATTTCTATGTAAAATTAATTTTCTCTTTTGTCTGTAGTTGCAACTTGGAATGCTTTCCTTATATGCACTATAAAATGTTAATAGCAAAATTTAGTGTGACTTTATGACTGTAGTGTCATTTTTCTCAGCTTGATCAGCTCTTTCAAATGGCATCATTATGATCAAAGTTGTTTACAGTAATAAAGCAAGAATAGTTCCAATAAAATAGTAGGTGCCTTTACAGTTAAAGAGTAGCTGGCATTTAAGAACGCAGCAGCTACTCATTCTGTGGGTGCAGAATCATAGTAAGTCCACAATATAATAGAGTTAATGCATGTAATTACAAGATTGCCCCCCTCAGGATTTGAGGGCATTGAAAGAGACAACAGGAAACACATTATGAATTTGAAAGGGGGAAAAAGAGCAAAATTGTATATATTGATGATGTAAGAAGAAACAACTATGCATTGAAGCTTTGAAGTCTCCAAAATTGTGGATTATTCTAATGCAACATCATTCTTCACTAGTAATTTGTCTCGGGTTATTGACTTAAGAGAATAAAATGGTGACACCTTCAATTAAGGTACATTTATAAATATTTTACTAATGTTATATGATTAATAGAAATTACTTTAAAACTAAATTATCGTAGGTATGGTTTAACATGTGGGAACACATATGGATGATTTTTCAAAAGACGTTTAATAAATGATGTTCTAACTACCAGCTATAAACATTAATACTCTGGGACATATGAAATCGTTTATATACCATGGGTGTCTATAAAATTTTTAAAGAAACTTTGCAGCAGTAAGAAAATAATAAGTGATGATGATTTACACCTACTTTACCCAGTGTAAAGCATAAAGTTGAAGCCTGGGAAAGCAGGACTCAAGAAATGTAATGTGATGGAGATCTCACAAGATCAGTCACTAACTGGGAATATCATGGTTACAGTAGAATGTTAGGTGAAATTCCAGGTCAGCAGTTGCAGTGGATAAGATAATAAAGAAAATAACAAAAAAAGAAAATAATCCTAATTTGTTCAATGGAGAGAAGAAAAAAGATGGATGATTCTCTAGTCAAGCACTGCCCAGTACTTCAGAAGACATGGGATCAACTCTCAGCTCTGCCACATACGACTTCTGTGAATTCTCAGGTGAATTACATATTTCTTGATTCTGGAAAATGTGTAATACCATCCATATTCACAGCAGTTTTAAGCACTGACTTCAAGCAGATCTAAGCATATGGTTAAAAGATGGGTTAGAGCTACTTTTTTTTTTTTTTTTTAAGTTAAGACCTTCAGCTCTAGGATTCAGTGCCCAGTCTGTAAAACAGGATTAGTAATACTTTCTCTTCTGTCTCTTTCTTTTTGTTTACCTGTACAGTACGTCAAGGCCGGCCAGTGTGCACCAGGAGTCTCTGCAGCCTCTTTCCCCCATGTCCAAAGTCAGCTTTGATATGGTGCAGCTGTGTGATCTTGCATCCACTTGCTGCAAAAACAGCTAAGGTGTGAGAAAAAGCTGTGAGAAACCTCACAGGAGTGGCTTCCGCCCCATGGCTTGTGAGCTGCATTTAAGCTCTGACCATCTTTCTTGGCCCTCTTCCAATTTGAAAGGTGAATCAGGACAATAAGAATTTGCTTGGTTAACAGTGATAACTGGCAAAGTTTGAATCAAGGTTAAACAGTGAAAACTCCATTCAAATGTTCATACCCTTGGTAATAATTTATTAGCAAAGGTTTTACCTGGGACAGTAACAAGTAAATCGCAGACTGATCATTGCTTTCCTACAACAAAATCAAGTAACAGTACTGATTCCATTTCAAAGCTGTACTTTTAAGATTGCAGGTCCCTGACAGAAAACCTGAGGATGTGATTGATTTACATGACACTGTTTTAACTGAGAACACTGTAAAATAATTCAAAACCAGTTTGACATCTAGGAAGACAACCTTATATTAAGAAATGTCAAGACTGTAGAGCACAGAAAGAGAAGCCCATGATATATTTTTTCAATGAAGAGCAGAAGTGGTAGGGATGCATACCTATAAAACTCCTGAACAATGTGTTGCAGCACATTGTATCCTTGGAAAGGCCAATCAAGTAGCACATTATATGGTACTTGTGAAATGTTGCAACTCTTGGAATGAGGAACAGAAATTTGAAACAGGCATATAAATCTGAGTCAAGCTGTTAGGGTTGAAGAATTTTCTTTTATCTGGATTACCCTGCTGCTCTTATTTGATGTTGGAAGGTGTTTATAACTGTTAAACGGGGAATGAAAAATACAAGCCAAGATAACATGGTGCCACATTAACCCGGAAAGAAGACTCATTGAGGAAATCAAAGTTATCTTTGACTCTTGCATGCACAGGATAAGGGAGGAGACCTGTGCCTGCACAGTGACAGGTTCCTGTGCTTTCACAGGAAGAACAGCCCTTCGAAAAATGACTGCCTCATGTTTTCTGTTGTTGAAATACATCCTTATTACATAATTGATTTTAAAAACTGTTCAGGGACTTTTAAGGTAATTTTAATCACTGGAGACGCATGTCTAAAGGGTACGTAACACTGTGGTTACAGCGCAGACTGCCTAGACAAACAGCATTATTTCTGCTTCATCCCTCCTATGCAAAGATAGACGGAATTCAGTTCTGATCCTTTAGGTGCTCATTATCAGACATAGTATTATACAAATCATTACCTGTACATGCAGTTGGCAGTTCCACTGAAATCAAAAGAGTTGCAATGCAGTAAGTTAAATATATGTGCAAGGCTTTGCAAGATTCAGGTCGTAACAACAAATGGGCTCAGTCTCTACGCATTCACTGCAGTGTTTTTTCATTTGCCCTCATCTTAGAGTGACAGTGTATTTAAATGTGGAGTTGTATTTTAGAAACTCTTTCCAGTAACACGTATTATATTTTACATTTTAAGACTACAAATTATTTTAATTAGCATTATTTCTTGTCTCCTATTATTTTTTCCAGTTCAACCCATCCAAAGCATGAACATACGATAATGTCCACTTTACAGACCAGATAGCAAGAGAAATTTCTTTTCGGCTCTAGCATGCCCTAGGGCCTTGGTAAAGGTACAAGGTGAATATGTTTAGGTAACTGGTTGCAATGTTGCAGCCAGTTAAGGTCCCAACCATGCATATTCTTATGGAGTAGATGTCGTGTTCCTATCCAAAGCCTTGCTGAAGTCAGTGAGGAGACTCACATTTGATTTTTGCTGAAAAAAATTCCTATTCAATTAGAAGAATTTTCTCTACATAAAAAAATACTAATTTCATCCAGTCTTTGCCTGAGAACGTTTACATCTCTCTCCCCTCATTCAACATTATTTGGAGCTGTATTAGGTGTACATTAGAGCTGCAGATGCATTAAATCCCTTTGCCTTTCGCCCCAAAAGAAGCAGGTAAACATTCTCCTGCTACACATTGTCCCAATGCCCTTCTGCATCAGTCTGAAATGTCAGATCTCTGTCTCATTGCTAGCATCTGGCAGCCAAATGCTTTCTCCCTTGTCACAGAACATGCAGGATGACTTGAAACATTAGGCACTAACAGACACAGTAAGTGCACAGAAGGGAACGTGTTGCTTACAGCAACTCTTCGTCTATTTGTTGCTGTCATGCTCTATGTCTATATTCTTCTTACCTTTGGTCTGGTGGACTTCCCAGCTGGGACCTGAAGTAGTTACACAGAGCAGTGAGAAGCATACAGATCCAAGAGACAGTTTTCCTTTCTCTTTGCCCTGCTCTGCTCCTTTTTTCCCTCTTCTTACTTGCACAAGGGTGGAGCAAAGGGGCATATCTGATTAATCCTTTTCAGACTGGAAGGCTTTGCAATTTTATTACAGAACAAAATTATTATGAACAGCTCAAGCTAGAAATACTCTTTGATACAGAGAAATGTATTTAAAAGTTTGCCTGCAATGCCTGGTAAGAGCAGAGCTGGAATATTTGAATAAGCCCTTTGAAGCTTGCAGTTGCCTGAGTTCATCGTCATCCAAAGCTCTAGTCCAAGATGACTGGAGCTGCTCCAGGCTTTGCAAACTTATTACAAGCATAGGTGAGTTGCTGTCATCAAATTGGAGTGTCCATTAAAACTTCAAAGGATAAGCTTGATCTAAGTTTTCCTTGTCATAATATGTAATACTTATTACAGAGATATTTATTAAGCTTCTCTCATTTTATAGGTTGAGTCTAGTGTAGGGTCATGGAACATATTAAGGTTATGACCAACAGTAAAGAGCTCAAATTTTCCTATTTTGCATATGACCTTGGCACTATCTAAAACGGCAGCCACCTTTAATTCAATGCAATTGTGCCTAAGCACATTGGTACTTTCACTCTATTGAGGTTTCAAGAGACAAAAAACATGAGAAGATGAATGTTGAGTAGGTTCAGGAGGCATTTTAAAAGCCAGGTACTATGCTAGGCCAGAAATGACAGACCCTGCTGTGTAAAACAATCTTACACTCAGGTGATAATGCTTTAAATTGAGAAAAAAATATCTATATATAATTTAGAAAATTAAGTTTGAGTGCTCTGTCCTATCCTGAACTAAGTCTGCGTCCCTGCTGCACATTAAACAGCCATCATGTGTGCCTAAAAAATCACTGTTAAAACAGTGAGATTTCGCACACACTCTAATATTGCATTCTAATCTACTGTGAGTGAAATTACCAACTGGCACAGCACAGCTAATAATCTTGTTTATTCCTAACAGGGCACTGAGCAAAACCACAATGTAGATAAGAGAAATGCATTTATGTTGCTTACGCTGGTATAAATCTGTAGTAGTTTCTGGAGAACGAGAAAGTTTGGAAGGGTCGCTGTTTTCCAGCTGTTTATTTCTTTTGACACTGGTTTTGCAGACTTGAGGGTGGGCTTCATCTGACTAAGAACAACCCTGTGACCTAGACTGTCTTAGTATAGTTAGTTCAGGTCTGGGCAAAGGAGCCTAGGGCTGTTTGTTTCTCTTCGAAGCAGACTCTAAATTAGTTCAGTGACTATTTTGCTCTGTTGACCTAAAAGGGAGCTTTGTGTGCAGTGGGCACTTCAGTGTAGATGTTTAATAGTTCTGAGACAAATACCTTCACCAGGTTTAGTTTTCAGAATTGCACGTTCCCTGTCATTATTGTTGCTCAGACATTTCAGTCAGAAGTGAACATTTCGAAAAATCCTGAATTGCTAGAAGGCCTGTAATACTGGATTTGGATCCCGAAACATACCATTTAGTGGATGGTATTGTTGTCAATGTATTATATTAATACAACTAAAAGCAACATTTATGTTTCTTCCAGAGTTAACTGGAAAAAAAAAAGGCCAACTGGATTTCTTTCCTTCTTGGATTCCTTATGATACATAACAAAAACCCACTAACAAGGTTGTTAAAAAAAAAAATTGCAAGAGTTGCAAACCGTTGTCAGGTTGACAGCACAACCATTCTATCTGTCTTGAGCCACTACACTCAGAACAGTTCTTACTTATGATAACAGAAGATCTTCCTTTCCCTTCACATAATGTAGGACAATTCGTTTATAAACTAAACTAAATTATCTTATGCATATCATTGGAGTTATTCTGGATTTACAATAACGTAAACTATGTGCAGAGCTTTAGCACAAATTTGTGGCTTATTTCATTTTTATATGAAGTTTTTTCAATTGAGTTTTTGCATAATTTGCCACACTGGGAGGGCCAATGGCATGAATGTTGCAGGCAATAGGGAAGTATTCATTCCTCCTGATTTTTGACAATAAACTGAGAACGCTCTCTTAATGAGGAGGTTAGTCTCCAAAGGCTCCCTGTATAATCAATGCAAAGAGAAAGGCTCCTCCACAGTGTCTGAGAGCACCTGAACTAAGCTTTGGTTCTGAACTGCTCTGTGGAGCATCCTTTCACTCTTCTTATATGCAGGGAGACTGCCCTCCCTCCAGCACAAATCTGGTTCCTAAATGTACATGAAGGTGAAAAACCTCTGTGGAGAACCTATTTTGTGCATGGATTTACTCTACCTGACTAGTGGGAGAATGCTTTTTATTTTGGTGAGTTAATTTGGACTGCTGTATAACTGTATTTAAATCTTTTATTCCAAGAACAACCTTTTGCCTAGTGTCTTGAAGAATTTATTTGTTTTCATGAGTTTGTCTCAACCTTCAAGTTATTGTAACAGTTTTGTGTATTTAATATACAGTGTGTGTTAATATCACAGACAGTTTTATAACAGCATTATAACATACACCGTTCCCTCCAGCTTTTTATGGACATCTACGCTTCTGCATTAAACTACTGTAGCTTGTTGAATTTACAGTAGAAATCAAGAATGAAACCTGATGAAAAGCCTTTTAAATTGTGTTGTGTACTTCCACTGCATCCATCTTGCAAAAGGACTAAAATGAAGAGAACTCCTATGTGATAATTCCTAGCATCGTATCTTAGCAAGAGTACAGAATTACCATTCTGCTAAAAAACCATAAAGGAAAAAAGATTGTAGTACAGTAGGAAGGCTAACTTCATCTTTTTATTTGAAGTCCAGCTTAATTTTTTATGTTTTCTGAGGAAAATAAAACCAAAATAACTATGCAGTCTTTGTTTAACAGAGGTCTCATTTTAGATTCCACAGCATGAAAATATAACAAATATACACTGAACAGAAAAATAAAAGTAGAAGAGACCCAAAAGATAGAGAGATACATAGATAGATAGATAGACAGACAGACAGACGAACAGACAGATACCTTCCTCCCTGCCTCTGCCAAGAAATGGAGTTAAATAATGAGGAATTTTATAATTACAAAGCGGTCTAATTATTTATTGTCCTCTGTAGAAATATTAATTCTTAATTTGAGAATTCCTACATCATTTTAATGTAAGATTTATGTACGTGACAGAAGTTATTAGTATTGTACTAACCCAAAAAAAAAAGAATAAAAAATCTGGACTGTTCTTTTTACCTTACTAATGATCTGAATTTCTACTGAAAAAAATATAAAAGATGACACAAGTTATACTTCACGTTATCAGTAAATACTACCATAACCTCATCATGAGGCAACACAGGTTGTCATATCTAGTTACTATTTTCTTAGGAAATAAATGACTTCTGGTTATCATGGGCCGATGTGACATGACAGTGTAAAATCATATTCCAGTCTGTGGTGAGCAAGATGATAACACATGTCACCACTCTACTAAACCTGTGAAAATCCCTTGGAATTTCTATTTATTAAACTTCATGTTCGCCACAGTGTACAGTACATGGTTTCTTCACTGGCTACAGGAAAGCACTGCTTACTGTTAATTGCTTATGTGTATTCAACTTCAATAGCAATCAACCTTATATAAACTAGTGAAAACTCTCCTTAAAAAATACTATGAACATTTTTCAGAAGTACTAGTATGCTACCAAATTAACTCAAGGACAGCTCTATGGACATCTGCATTTCCTGTTTGCAGTCTACTAATTCAGCTAAATTCAGCTGACAATTAAAGCGCAGCTGACCCACACTAAAAGAACGTTACTTGCATTTAGGTTCTATTTACATAACAGCTCTTATCCTCTCTCTCTCTCAATTTTTCTCTTGCTTATCTTACTACAGATGTTTTTAATGGGGGATTGTCATCCTGAAGAAATAATTTGAGGAAAGTTATGATTAAACTGTCTATATATAATACATAGAACTAATTCCTGAAGCATTATCTTTGTTACACCTGAAAAAAAAAACTGAAAACTTTAAGATCTCTGTGTTCATATAAATGTCCAATCCCTCTCTGACTTTTGCCAGACTAACATCCTGTAGCAACAAGCTCCACATTATGTGAGAAGTATGTCTTCTGCTTTAAATTTCACTGAGTGTTCTTATCATACATGACAAAATCCTGTCAAAACTTATGAAGACATTATTTCATAGCTTTTTATCATATCTATCACGTAGCCTTTCTGCAAAGCTGGTGATGCCAATTGTTTCAATATTTTCTCCTTATCCTCTGTCATTCTTGCTGGATATAACGGAGCTGCTTCTAATTTTGCAAAACTTTCATTTACAGTTGGTGACCAGGACTGTACATGGTGTGTTAAATACAGAGGATAACTGATTTAATGGCATTGGCGAGTTTTTCATATTATTCTCCCTTCTTGTACCAAAATTTTCTGCTGTAGCTACATGCCAAGTGGAAGACGTTGTCGCACTCTTGACAATGCTATTTAGGTCCTTTTCCTTTGATACAATTAATTTAGAACTCAGTAAGGTGTAAAAATAGATTAAAAAAATCCTTGCAAAGTACATTAATTTGCATATATCAACACTAAATTTAATCTGCCATCAGGTCGATAATTTACCTAACTTGTTTATTTGCTTCTGAAGCTTCTTATTACCCTCTCTGGACTTGATTAACCTGAATAATTTTGTGTCACCTGCAAATTTCATCACTTCAATGCTCACCCCTTTTTCCAGTTCATTAATAAATATATTAAACTGTGCCATTCCTACTGCAGAATATCATGGCACTTGGATGTCAATTTCTACCATGGTGAAAACAGAGAATTCAATTCTTCCACCTTTTTATGTCTCCTAGTTGGACTGATCCATGACAAAAATTAGGAAATCTTTTTTGACTGCAAGTTATAGGAACTTTGTTGAGCATGAAATTTCTATTTGTGTCTCCAGCTTTGTGGCTACTTAATTTTTTATTTTTTTTATTTTTTTTTAGGGTTTGAAAGGGTAGACTTAAATGATTAAGCAGTTTAGCTTTATCCATATTTTTATGACATATTCAATGAGTTCTAACAGATAAATTGATATGAGAATGCCCTGTTGTACACAGAAAATTAGAAAAACACAATTTCTGCTTACCAGATCAGGTTCATTTAAAAGCAGTATTTATACTATCGTAATTCTAGTGTGTATTATTCTGAGAACTTTGGACATGTCAGTGTGGGTCTTTATTTAGAATGTTTGTCTGAAGAGGTTTATTGAATTCCTTCAGTTTCTGTTGCTCCCCATATCTGTCATTTATGTTTGAGAGGACACTCAGCACACTTGGAGCATCTTTTAGTCCTGCAAGGTTTCATTTTCAGAAGCAAACAAGCAACCTGTTTCCCCACCTGATATGTAATTGCTCCCTAGGATAGTCTGGCAAGCAGAATCATTACCAGTACTGAGAGGCTAAGTTTCTTGTTCCTGTAAAGAAGGATTTGCAGTTGTTAGTTCAAACATAAAAACTCTCTGTATTTCTAACTAGCAGATTTCCTTGGTTCTCTGTCCCTTGAGAGCAAGTTATCAGTTCAATGAGGGCCACAGAATGGGCCATAATAGTCCTCTGAAAGTAACCAGACTGTAGACAGGTAATGTCAGGGCTACCTGTCTTTCCCCTGAAAGATGAGACCCTGCTCTGCTGGTGTCCTTCTCTGCCTGAAGATGAAAGTGAAATTAATAACAACATTGGAGCCTTCCACCATCTGAAACAAGATAAGTTTTCTGAAGCCCAAAGATATTTTGGAAGGTAGAAAAGGGAATGAATAACAGAGGATGGAGGGAATTACTTAAACCACTTGCTGACCTCCCTAAGATATCCTGGGAAAGTTTATTGAGTTTGCTAAAGATTTAGTACAGAGAGGCAACTGGGAGCTATAAAAGTTTCATTGATTCCCTAAAATTGGAAACTAATCCTCTAAGTTATATTAATATTTAATTCCACATCTTGATGCTCTGTAATTCCTGTAAAAAGGAATCTATATTATTATTTTCCCAGGAACATGGTTTACAATATATTATACATGGGATTAACATATCTGTCTGGTAATTACGTAATCTGCAAGTAATCCATGTTACAGAATTTTCTTCCATGCCTTAGTGATTTTTGGAGTTTTTAGAGCAACTGAAAGCTCAATACACGGAACAGAAATATTTTTACACAAAGGAGTCCTTTTGCAACAAGGAGTCCCTCCCTCTTTGTTGGCTAATCTGTTCTATACAAGATCACTGTTAGAAAAATTCTAGTGAAAAAGTGCCACACATCATTCTTTTTTTTGCTTCTAAATTCTCTGGAAAGCAGCTTAAAGATATGTAAGCTGATTTTTTTTTTTTTTTTTTGCCATCTGATGATTTAAGATCATCTCTTCATATGAGGAAAGGCTGAGAAAGCTGGGACTGTTCAGCCTAGTGAAAGGGCTCATGAGGGATCTTATAAGTGCGCATAAATACCTGACAGGAGTAAATGAAGAATGAGGAGCCAGACTCTTCTCAGTACTGCCCACTGACGGGACAAAAGGCAATGGGCACAAATTGAAAAGTGTGAAATTTAATCAGATCACAAGAAAACATTTTTTACTGTGAGGATGGTCAAACAGAAGAGCGGGTTGCCTCAACAGATTGTGGAGTCCCTCTGTGGAGGGACCTCAAAACCTGAATGGCCAAAGTCCCAGGCAGCCTGCTCCAGGTGACCCTGCTTGAGCCAGGGGACTGGACCTGGTGATTTCAAGAGGTCCTTTCCAACCTAAACAGTTTTCTGATTCTGTGTAAATGCATACAGAATATTTAATGATTATTATTTAGAATGATTTCATGTTATCTGTACTTACTAACAGACAGTCCAAACACAGGAACTAGTTAGCACATCAAATAGAAACCAAAGCCAGCCAGACCAAACAATATGTGAAAGCAGTTCAGTCTTTGGTGAAGTTTGGAACTTCCAGACTGCTTAACTAACTCTTTTTGAAGTCAATCCTTCAAAATTTCTGAGGTGGTTCCACACATTTACAAAACGTATACCTAATGCCTCTTCTCTGTCCATAAATTTAGTCCAATTATACAGGTCCAGTAATTAATTTAAACTGCCAGAATTTCAAATAATCAAATCTATATACCTCTCTCTCTTATGAAGAAGTGAGAGAAATGAAAAATCCATCTTTTACTGATTCAGCCAGTAACAATTCAGTTACTTGTGTCAATGAAGTTAAATCACCAAGACATGATTTTATGGGTGAGAATTTGAGAAACACCTTAATAAAAACTAATCCTTCATTATTTTTTCCAGTAAATTCATAGAACAAATTTCTAATTAAATTATTAAACCCATAAGGTCTTTGGTAAAGACTACCTTTTTTCGTAATACAAATGATGAAAATGTTTCAATAATAGTACTTAGGATTATTTTTGAAGGAATCTTTATCCCATGCACATTAGGCATGTTTTATGATATGTTAGTGTTCACAGTATGAAGAAGAGACTTCTCACTTCATTCAAGGCAACATAAGGGACGTCTTGAAAGCAGAACAAGTCAGAGACATGCAATGTTTATGAGTTAGAAGAGTATGTGCTACCAGAGTCAACTTAAATAAGAGGTATTGGATGTCTCTGGTGATGAAAATCTTTCTGTAAGGTGAAATGGGCTACATTCTGTTTCTTTTAATCCAAAGATGAGATGGATTTGAAAAACCTACCTGGCTCCTTGATGCAAGGACTCGCCACATGAGATAATCTTCAGCACATTACTATTGGCAAGCAGATCTTTCACCCTTTTTTCTCCATGCATTACAGAAAATATTAAATCAGTTTGGTGTCCATAAAAACTTTTGATCCTACAAATAGCCTAGGGTACTATCATTATCTTCAGGAGAACCATTTGTAGATCTTCAGTAGGTAGCACTAATTTAATTTCTTTGCTAGAGAAAAAGTGGCTGATTTTCTAGATCAATATTTGATTGAATATGTTTGAAATGTCAGCAGATAAAGGCCCCTTTTTCTGGCCCAAAGAGTTTTTGAACCACAGAGGTATACTGTTCTAGCTCCCCTGGGATCTGACTGCAAGGAGGTCTCAAAGATCTGTTAGAAACCTTCCTGCTGTTCCTTGTGTTCTTCCAGCAAGACTTTCTAAAGGTTGAGATGAGAAGAAAGAAGATCAAGAACCAAAATGTCTTTATATCCATTTTTTAATCTTTCCTGGTGCTTCTCTTAACTAAAAATAATCGTTTATAACACGAGTTTACAAAAAAACTCCTGTAATAGGATCATGTGAAAGTTTAAAAAAAAAAAAAAAATTATGAGGGCCAGTCCTTCAGATTTGCTTTAAGAAGATGCTCCAACAACTTTTGCAAACCATTGACATTTGAAGGGCTCTTTTCTCTTTCATGACACTAATTAAAGCAGAATATCAATGTATCATCATCTTGAAAGTGATCTATTAAAGAGATATGCTCAAGGCTGAAAAACCAGGGCAACGGACATATGCTTTAGAACTTCAGAAGAAAAGTTGCCCAGCTATGTTAGATAACTACAGAAAAGCATAAAAGCAAAAAGATATTCTTAAACAACGGTAAGAAATGCTGTTGAAAAAACGGCATGATGTGAGACCCTGCGTCAATATATTCCATAAAAATTCATGCCAAATACATGCACTCACAGACAACCCCCTCCCTCAGCCCCATACAGAATACCGCTCATGTTCATGCTGTTCAAATGGAGAGCTTTCTTTAAATCTTCAGGACCTAGAAGTACATTTTTCAGTGAGACAATGAATTATTGTGGATGGAAACTTATCATAAAATTGAGATAAGAAAGGCATCTAAAGGGCAAGCCATATTGCCCATCTTGACTACACATATAGTTTCATGTTACATGATTAACAGTATGTATACTTCTACATAATAAGACTCATTCATGTTAACATCAAAAACTAATTTACTTAAGGGAAAATTGATGGATAGTTGCTTCATAAGATTGTATTTAGAGCTTTGATTTTATTTTTAAAGCTAAGTATTTGTAACTTGCTAATAATCTAAGTACACTTCTTCAATATAAAAATTAGAAGGAAAACTGTATCAACCAAAGATAGAGAAAGCATGTGGTACCATATCCTTTCTGATGACAGCAGTTCCCACTCATCTGCTGCAGTGTCTAATATCAGTTTTCTGCCATCCTTATAAATATTACATTATTTTCATTGGTCCAAAGCCCCCTGCTTTAAAACATGCCTTAATTTCAATTAGTCAGAATTTGAGCAACATAATATATTGCTTTAATTTATTTCACCATGAAGAAGAACATATCCCTATAAGCCAAATATGTGTAAGATACCCCAGTAGCTGTTTTGTATATCATTTCAGTGAACTTGGGAAAGACTTTCAGTCTTTTAGTTTGCTTTTAGTTTGTTTTAGAAGCAGCAAAAATGCAGCAACGTATCTGTTAATATCTTGGGAAATACAAAAAAAAAAAAAATCACTACCACTCTTGTATCTACCACATAATTTAGAAAGATGCTCTAGTAACTCCAGTGCTTTATATGTAAATAGAATGTTGGCTACTTGATACTTCATTAAAAAAAAGAAAAAATTAGCAGCTTTGCCACCCACTATTTCTGCATCATACCTAAATGACTAGATTATATCAAAAACACCTCATCCAGTTGCTGTACCAGGTTCTGCTAACCGAAACCATAAGCCTCCAGCAGCGAAGTCAGATACCCAATAGTCTCTGCACGGATCAAAGTAAGCCAAACAAAATCTATGTTTTGTACCTGCTTCCAATACGTTTGGGAAGCACTGTTAATGAAAAATGAGGTTGATGTACCTATTGCACATTTTTGGATTATTGTTCACTCCCATCAATCTGAAACCTAATGAAACACAGACCACCTACAGTGGAAGGATATTGTGTCCATCTGACAAACTGCATCCAATTTACTAACTGATGGGATGGCATAAGCTGCCACTGGTCATATGACTTTCAGCTTCTGATTGGTCATACATTAAGCATTAGTAATGGGGCATTGCCATTTCCACTATCATTCTCTGGCTAGAGTAATACTATTACATAGTACACTGTAATTCTATGATAATGATAGCATGCAACGTGCCGTTTTCTCCCACTGAGGACACAAAAATTGTAGGAGACTTGGCTTCTACAGACTGTCTTTATGGAATTAACAAAGAAATATGCTTGCTATGACATATATTGAATCTTTTCAGCGCATTTCTGGGTAACTTTATGGGCACATGTGTTATGTATGTCACAACCAAACTCTGCAGGAAGAGATAAAATAATGCACACATCACACAATGGGTAACAACAACAGGCAACCTAGGCTCCAACCTGCATAGTACAAATAGGTTTTTTTTTCAAAGAAAAACATTGACTCTCCAAGTGGAAGATGCCTTTGTTTCTGCACCTGTTTTGCTTAGTATCTTGTTAGGCGGCTTCTGCTTCTACTATTTGTCATGCTAATAGGGAGAAGCAAAACAGGGAAAAATTATGATGGATATTAGTTGATCTTCTTGTTATTGCTAGATGTGATTATTGCTTTTTCCTGCTTGGGTTCCCTCAGTGTACTCCTAACAGAATGCAGCTTATTAAAAAGCTCTGCTGTTTAAATTTTACTAGCATAATAACCAGTTCTCTCTTTATGGCTGTTCTGAAGTCGATTCACTGGCCACCTGTCAGTTTGTGAAATAAATGTTAGGTTTTCCTAATGAATATTAAGGTTCTTCATGGATTTTTCTCCCATCATATCTCCCTGAACTTGTCCAGTGCTGTGTTCATGCTTGTGATTTATGCTTAGCAGGTGTTTGTTTGCTATGGGTTTCTAAATGTTGGCTTCCTACTGTAAGAAAGAAATGGAAAGGTGGGAATGGGTTTATTGTATTCTGTATATTGTTCCACAACTGTGAAATGGATTTCCAGCTGACACTCTATGTGCTGCTATGTATTAAACCACAAAACCCCATCTATATCGGCAATATACCAACTAATGCAAGGGAATTCACAGTTAAGACTGAAGCTCCATTATTAACTCACTGTGTTGTACCTAGGTATTGCTGTACATATTGTTTTGATATATACCAAAAACACTGCAATAGGTAAACAAAAGCGGGTGAGTTCACAATACAACTTCAGTCTTCACTACAAGATTCTGTGCTCTGGCAGTTTTATTCAGACCTTTTATATTCCCTGAATTTTTTCTGTTGCTATTTCAGTTTTTCAACTTTAAAATGTTTGTTGAGGCTATGTTAACCAGCAAAAAATATCCTCAGAGAACTCTTGTGCAAATACATAAAATGTTTAGCTAGCTTTTAAAAAAGACATTATTCACATAGTAGTTTGGATTGATCTACCATGCTAGAAAACACTGCAACTAGCTAGATTAGAGTGACCTAATTTTAAAACGCATATTACATACCTGCTAAATTGTAAAAGCTCTTCTCAGAGTCATTATAGTGCATGTTATAAATATTTTTCCCCCTAATTCTTACAGACATTATTCACTTTGGAGAGGATAGCTACTGCTGGAAAGTTGCGGATTGTTAAGTGTTACTAATAACATTGAGATTGTTTTCAATACTGTATCTATACAAACTGTGGAATACTGTAGAAATCATACTTTTCCATAGTCTGCAAAAGCTTCTGAGGTTGACTGTGTCACCTGCAGGAAAATTATCCAAAGACTCCACAGTCAGCAGAAAAAAAATTATTGTCTTCAGTGGACTTTGGATTAGACTACATTTTAACATACTTTTCAAAGATGGGCTTTACACATGCACAGCTCCTCTTTTTCCTGAAAGACAGATCCTACTTAGCCTCTGAGTCATAATTTACTTATGTCCTCATGGTGGGCCTCTTTTCCCCAAGCTAGGCATTCTTTTTTCCAGTGCTGTTGATTGAGCATGATTTGGGGCTTCCTTTTATTATTACATTCTCGTGTTGTCACTCATGTTGCCTGAGTAGTCACTGGCATGATCCAGCTGACTCTTATGGTTTTATAACGCCCTGACTTTCTTCCTGGTGACATATAATAGCACTCGTATAACATAAAGGTAGAGAAGATATAGCTCAGCTTTCTGCAAAAAGTGTCAACCAACCCAGTACAAGATACTGCAAAACCTGCAGCTGGTTATCACACTTAGTACTGTGGGCTGGCTTTGATTCACCTTAACATCATGATTATAGAGGTTTAAATCATAATTTCACTTGAAATTGGAGCCTACTATAAAGACTAAAATCTTAACAACAAAAACACTATGTCTAATGGTGTTTGTAGGACTGTATTTGAAGTTTATGTTTAAAATAAAATAACCTTGTATCTATCCTTTGCAGGAGTTTAGTTACTGGTCTTTATTTTCAGCTATTCAGAGAGTGTTTGGGAAGTTGCAATGCATATCATTTTATTTATCCTACAACTTTCCTTCATATCATTGAGATATATACTAGAGCTAAGATTGGCTGTCATTTGCCAACAAAAGGTTGTTATTTTTGTTGTTAAGTGTCTGCATGCTGTTTTGACAATAACTCTTCTGTTTCCATGTCTTCTGTGCTTAAACTTCATGGCACATACCAGATAATTTAGTGGATATTCTGAAGACTGCTACTTATCAATACCTGTTAGCTCCATTTTGCAACTCTCATTTGAGAAGGTGTCATTTGATTTATTTCTTTATTTGGATTTTTACTACTCTATAATAAGAGTACCCAGTCAATGCTCAGGGCTCTACTGACAACCTTTTAAAAATATGCACATAAATAAACAGAATGTCCAATTGCCACAAGATCCATCAAAGAGTCCAACAACAACATAGATATAACAAAAATAATTTGTCCTTACAAAGTGACTGATAGCGGCAATGACCTCACTGAAACAGAAGCTGTAAATCATTACCATAGTTCCACAATGACATCACCAATCCTTTCCACGTGCTTTCTTATGGGACAGGAGGAATACACTGAAGACGAGAAAACATATGAGTTTATAAACTGAGGGAATGCACCTCAAAACAGCTCAGGATCACCAGGGTTTGATATGAAAGTGTATTAGAAATGTATGAGGTTGAATGCTAAGGTAGCTTCTGGAAACTGCTGCTTGTCTGGTACCTGCCTTCCACTCCATTTAGTTGGAGGCCAGACAGGTAGGGAAATTTTGGGAGAACACAGCTCATTCATTCAGCCTATAAATACAGTAATATTTGAAGTAGCACAGAGAGATGCCTTGCCCACTGGTCCCTCTTTCCAGATGTTGTTACTCTCTTAGGGACAAGAATTCTTAATACATACCTTTCCTCTTCAGCACAGCATTACTTCCTCTTCTGAAATAGCACAAGATAAAGTTCAGGAAGTGTAAATGGTCTAGTTATGCAGTTATGGTTTTGGCTGGGACAGAGTTAATTTTCTTTTTTGTAGAGGCTCACACAATGGTGTGTTTTGGATTTTTGATGAAAATAGTGGTGATGTTTTTGGTTGTTGCAGAGCAGTGTTTACATAGAGCCGAGGACTTTTTTTCTTCTTGTGCTGCCCAAGTTGGGAAGGAACACAGGCCAACAGGTGACCCAGACTGACCAAAGGGATATTCTGTACCATATGACTTAATGCTCAGCAATAAAAGGGATAAAGAAGGAGGAAGGGGGGGACATTGGGAGTGATGGCGTTTGTCTCCCACAAAACCTCTACACGTGATGAGCCCTGCTTTCCTGGAAGTGGCTGAACACCCTCCTGCCAATGGGAAGCAGTGAATGAATTCCTTGTTTTGCTTCGCTTGCGCGCGCGGTTTTTGCTTTACCTAGTAAACTGTCTTTATCTCAGGCCATGAGTTCTTGCACTTTTACCTTTCTGAGTGTCTCCCCCATCCCACCTGGGGAGAGTGACCGAGCAGCTGTGTGGCACTTAGCTGCCTGCCGGGGCTAAACCACAACAGATTATTACAGCCTCATGTTTTCTCTGTTTATTCTTTCCAATAGATTCAAAACACAGCTCAGAAGGACTCCCTAGCAGCTTGTACCCATCAGAGGCACAGATATCTCAGCAATTTGGGATTATCCTGAAACTAAAGCTAGACAGTGATATTTTAAAAGTTTACAGTTTGCAGTCTACTACATCTAAACAGTCTTCTGTTAGATGTTCCTAATAAAAGTCAAAAACCTGTTCAGTGTGTCACATACCTACATATGGGAAAACCCAACTATGTCATTTGCCCTTTTGCTTCTATGTTTTTTTCATTACTGTTCACACTACCAATCATATTAAAGCATTCAGAAACACAGACAAACTCTGTCCTGTAAGTCTGCTGTGTTCCAGAGCCAGACTGTTAGGGCTTTTCACTGGGGAGAAAAGAGTTCATGTGGTACTGAAAATGGCTAAGCATCAGATAATACAGTGCATTACATGCATGGTGTCAATGTGAAATTAAACACTATAGTACTTCAAATTCTACTTTACTCCCCATTGTTGGAGAGAGCGTCTACAGGTGGGTTTTATTTATTTATTTATTTATTTTAAAAGACATCAGGTTTTTTTTCACCCACAACTTCAGCTGATTAATGACAGGCCACCTCTGCACTTGGCACTTCAGTGGAGAGTTCAGCCCTACCTAAAAAGCAAGCTAAGAAACTGGGTCTATTAGCACAAGCTCCGCAATGCATTAAGATGATTATATGGACTCAGGCTTGGAACTAGCTTGCAGATACAAACTGAGTTAGAATGCAGATAACAGCTTGTGTATGGGTGTAAAATACCATGTAGGTATATTGGTTTAACCTCCCTAAATACTAATATGGATGCTTCTAATACCTGTAAGGCAATTTAAAAGAAAGGGATCTGAAAGTAAGAGATGCTGATTATACCCCTTTAATCATTAGTCTTAATCTGGCCCATCAATTTCTGTGGATTTTCTCATAATTTTTTTGGTGTAAAAAGTACACAGCCAAGCTTATAATAGAGCTAGTTAGCATTGTAAGAATATTAACATGAATCACCTGCCAAACACAATCAGCATATACATGTGTGTTTTTGTGAAATCTAAATTCTGGTATTGTACTACAATGGAATCATACTTTTCTCATAAGGTCCGCAATTATGCTGTGCAGCTCTTAAGAGAGGAACTTTTTTTCTATAGTGTTTGAATCACCTTCCTTTTAAAATGCTGCTGAGTGTGAAATTAGTGTTGTCCCTCAAAGTGCATGAGAATAATTGTCAGTAATTGAACACATTTTGGGGGCTAATTATATAAAAATTGATATTAAAAGAATACTACAGGATTGATTGAGTTTTGCAGCTCATATTTAGTTTTCAAATTACTAGAGTTGAAAGGCTGTGGTAAGAAACAATAAAAATCCATTCAAAGCTGCTAAAGAAAATTAAGGTTTACTAGTCCTTTGAAAGACAAATGATCCAAGTGAGGTAATGTATGGAGAACAGTAAAAATGCTCTTGACAGTTACCATAGATTTAAAATATCAAATGTTTTAGGATGCATATCTTGAACACATTTAATTTTTTTTCACTGAATTTCTGTTTAAATGATTGGAATTTCTATTTTGTTTTGTCTTTTAAGAGGGGAAAACTTACGCTGTCCTGGAAGAAAAGTCTTTTTTAGAAAGTGTATCAACTCTAGAATTTTGTCCAGGATCCATTAGAGTCAGTACATGCTGAGATGTGAGAGGAGTATAGCCTGCCATGACCTTGATCCATGTTTTTGAATGAGAGCAGATTAGTTTTGGGGAGAGTTTTCAACCACCGCTTGTTCTAATTATGTAGTGTTAGAAATAAATGGAATCTTGAAAAAGCAGAGCAAATGAACTTACTACTGTTCCTCGTGCTGGAAGGAACTTTGCAACCCCAGAAGCAGCTGAAGCACTCTCATTTTTTCCGGGAAGAAGTACTGCAGAAAAAACACAAAAGTGGGAGAAATTGTCTACAATGTTGCAAGTCACAGGGCCAGAGTGTTTGAAGACCTGTTGCATATTTCCATGCAACCAGAAATAGCTGGAAATTGCTGAATAATTAGAAAAAAATATCCAACAAACATTGATTGGCCCAAAAAAGATATTGGTACAGAAATATTTCATTTTAAAACTAGTAGCATGGAAAGACCACTAAGTGGTGTTTTGTACATGCACATGACAGTGCAGAATATTTTAGATGTGAGGAGCCTAGATGTTGGACTTTCAAAAGACTGGACCAAAACAATTTAATTTTTTCTTTTAAATTGCAGCTTAAAAGTATTGTGAGGAAGATTATATCCTCTTCAGACTTCAGATCTTTTATTTTCCTATAAAAACATCATTCGCTCTTTATCAAAAAATCTAGAGGTTTATGAGAATGATTGCAGGTATTTTTCACTTAATGAAAAACAGTAACTGGAAAAAAGTGTTAAACAACATTTTAATTAAATAAAGGCTAACTAAATATTAAAAAAACCTTGTAAAAAATAAGAAAGGTCTGATAAATTTCAGTTTCCATGTACTTGTTTGGAGGATGAATATCTTACTATAAATAGTTACGATTTTACTGAATTATTGTATCAAGTAAATTGGATGTTAAAGAAACAGCAAATATTTACATCAGTAACAAAAACATTTCAAAATAAAATAGTTAGCAAGTTTTGGAAGAATAACTGAAATGCATCTGAGTAAAAAAGCCACACCACTTGGTAAAGACAAAGTTCAAGGCTAAACAATTAGAAAAAATTATTTTCCAAAGAAAAAAAAAAGTAATCACGCCAGGATGACGAGGTGTGAGGAAAGACTACATAATACTTGCAATCTTTAAATTATCAAAAATAGGGTATCAGCCTCTGATGAATCATAAGATTAGCATTAAAGTCATCATTTTAAGGAGAAAAGTTTTATTCTTTCTATTTTACTGGTACTATTACAAAACATAGAATTTGTGTTTCCCAAGCTCTGCTGACAGCCACAGTGGCATAAATTTACCTCTTTAATAATCTGCTCTCAGCAGCTAGAACTTTTCAAAAATACTCATGGTATCTAGAGTCACATCTCTAGAATTCACAACTTTGGCTATGTACCAGGCATACCATGAAAGCATCTATTCTGCAAAATTGCTTTTTGTCCAGCAAAAACTTAAAATTCATAAAAGCAAATGACATGCCCGGGCATACACTCAGAGAGCAAAGTTTAGATGGTTATGAAGAAACTGAGTTAATTACTCTGTTTCTATACAAACATTCAAAACCAGACTCTTCAAATAATAGCGTGCAATGCTAGAAATAAAGGCAACGTAGTAGTTTTGACAGGTGTGTGATATGTAGTAACGGTAAACGTGCAAAAAAACCAACAGCCACCCAATACTCAGATACTGAAGTACTAGATATGATACATTAATAATAAAATAAAATGTTCAGGAGATGAAGCCAAACTGTTCTGTCTACAGAGGGGATGGCATCGGCTAGAGTCATAAGGAGTGGAAGAGGAAACATGTTTAGATACAACAGCTAACTACAAATGCATATGATCAGACAAATTTGTCTACTGAAATGGATGTACAAGCTACAGTTAATGAAACTGGTGAAGTTTTTAATGCATTGGGATGCATTAAATCTATAATATATCACACCACTATAGGCATCAATGTGCTTTCTGAAGTAGACGTGCCACAGAAAACCCATATAACTCTCAGAGACAGAATACAAGTTGAACTTCACTAGATGGCTGGATCATTTTGAGCGAATTCAGACACTATTGACTGGGTTAATAGTATCGTCACTATACTAAAACAAACAAACAAAAAAAGTTACAAGAACTTCAGAGGTAAGAAAGACATGAATAATGCAATCAACCTAAAGCAGTTCCCCAGAAGATTATGTAAAGAGGTCACATCTAGAACTCAAAAATGCAAGACCTTGACCCTGTAAAAATGGATTTACATGTATGAATGGAATATTGCAGAACAAGGAGACCTGGCAAAAATTCATGGGCTTCTTCCCATACTTGAAGATATTCATCCTTAATTTGTTATGGTTAAGTGCTCTCTTCAGACAAAAAATAATGACAATGGGCTGAATCGTGGAAGAAAAGCCTTTGGAATACAGAAGACAGTATTACAGAGGTATCCTTACTGACATTTTCTGATATTAAGCAAGATCTGTGATCTGAAATGTGTTATGGACTATTTTAATATTTACTGACATGAGCTTCTAACACACCATATAAAACATAAACAGAAAGCTCACACTTCTCTTAGCTCAGTTTCTTGTTCAATGCCTAAGAAGTCAACATTATTAAAAAAAAAAATGCTCATATACAAATGATTGCTTTCATAAACCCTGCTGTCCTTGCTGACGCTTTATTTTATATTAAAACCTCTGTTTTGAAAGGAAGGCGGAATATTTGACTTTTTCTATCAATCACCATCACTACCATTTTAAAACATGCTTAACTGAGATTTGAATGTTACATAGCTGGCAAGAATCTTTACTTCTGTGAATGTTACCTTGTCTTTAGCTACCTTGGAAATATGAGTCCAAGGTCATTCTGAAAACAGATTTTCCTTAATAATAATCCTTCCTTATAAGCACCTCACAGGCATTACTTAGTAGTACAACAGAACTGTAACATTACCCAGTTTCACCATAAGGTCTTTCGAGCTTTCAGTGGCTTCAAGGCCACATAGTTTGAAGAATGAAACTTTAAAGATCAGTCTCAAAACCTGGTCCTTCCATACGGCTACACCCTTAGCAAAGCCCCTCTCCCTTTTCTTTGTGATCTTCTACGACTTAATTAGAAACAACTTTAAAAGGCTTTTTTTTTTTTTTTTAACTATAGTAGTATAACATCTGCATTTTCAGCAGTATGCTGTTTAATCACATTGGGTTATAAAGTGAAATTTTTAGTACTTAGTGTAATATCTTGTAGAACCCATGCATTTGGTCTTTTAGTGTCCCTGACTCATCATCTTATATTCTGTCATCAACATTTTAATAGCCAGTCTTAAAAATGTAATTTGATGCATAATTTTCTAAACCTGTTTCAGTTTTGTTGTTTCTTTAAAAAGTTGTGTTTCTGCACATTTTCTTTCTGTAATTACTGCACCTGAGACTAATTCCAAGCATTCAGACATAAACCCCGGGCTACCATAAATTTAGAAGCTGATTGTACTGTGTGAGATTACATTGTAGAAGAGTCTGAGTCTTAGGTAAGAAAATTTTGTTTAATGTTAAGAATTCTACCTTTAATTGAAGTATGTTTATTTGTTATATAGTTAATGTAGGTGATGTTATGTCAGTTTGAGTTTAGGTGCCTGAATTCTGTTTTAATCATGCTTTTAGTCCCCACATGCTTTATTAGATCTGGCACTCGCTGTCTAAAGTTAGTCACTTGTTCCAAAGTAAGTTAGTCACCGACTCTGAAAATCAGTTATCTGTAGCTATTTTGCAGCAGGCTGACTGGGTAGAGTGTTTATTCATTTACCTCTTGTTAATTCGTTAACTTTGTTAATTTTGTTAATTTGATAAAAATCCACATAGCAAAGTGGGATCTCTATAAATCTTAAGGAATTCTAGATCAGAGCTTCCCTGAGGAAGCTGGACCTGGAGAGCTCTGAAATAAATACCTACACTAAATGTTTACTTCCTGAGTGTCTCTTCTCTTTTCAATAGGGGTGATGACCAATCATACTTCAACTGGACTGTTTAACATAAGCAAGTTACCCATGAGAGTATGTTCCTTTCCTCTCCAATGGCTCACAAACAGTAAAAAAAGGAAGCAAGGGACTAGGCTGGCTGTGAGAGCTCAGAAGAGAGTTCCACTGCAACATCTTTCCTTTGACAGATTTCTGCTAGTTTTTAAAGCACTGCGAAACAGTGAAATTCAAACTACTTCATGGACTCTCAGAAAATGCCAGGAAGAAGGAGGGAAAAAACTAAAAATAGTACTGGTGTTGAACTAATGCCAACATCTAACATACCTGTACTGCATAAAGTTCTTAAAAATAAATAAAAATAAAATTGTAAAATGTCTGCTATTGTTAAGGAAATTGCAGAAAGATAACTTGAAAAAAAAACAATAGCAACAGAGGAAAGATGGTATAGATGCTAAATATCTGATGGCAGCATTTTCCTTAACACTTAAAAAATACTGTAAGTTCTGTTTGAAAAGTGACTATGTAGTATTGATGCTTGCTTATTCAATAGCTATGCACACTGTAGAGTCATATGTACCTACCTGGATTTTTAAACCACATTCTGAAAAATGTATAAAAATGAGACAGGATTTTCTTCCCTTTTTTTTTTTTTTTAACTGTTTACAGGTTTCTATTATATATCTAATGTTACACCCAGAAAAATCCCATGCTTCTACAGCAATAAGGGAATGAACTAGTGAAAAAAAAGTTAAATTTTGTCTACAGAGATTTACCTCACTATATTGCATTAGTCACAAAAGACATGCTTTTCTGCAGAGTAATACGGAACGAGCCTAATGCTATGTGCTTTAAATAACTTCTGGAAGGGCTGTGTTCCTGTTATACGGATATTAACTTGACAGTGGTCAAGTTAGAATATGTGCACACATCCCTAAAGAATAGGATGGAAGGACTGACACTCTAGGACAAAATACCTGTTTGGATGTTGAAAATAATCAGTCTGCAGAAACATGGCCTTTGCAGATTCTGCACAGTGAATCTCCTCTTCGAAGAATTCCACCAAACCTTGTAAACTGAAACCCTTGAAAATTCCTAATATTTCTACAGCATGCCTGTGGAAACTAAGTTAACCTTATCTATTATTTTGGATAGAGTTTTTTCTGCATTTGTGTGCACACACGCATACATATATGTCACATCAGGTGACCAATTCTCATTTCTAGACAGTTTTGTTAGTGTCTTCCTGTGTCCTCCTCTCATGTTGTCAAGCAAAATCCTTAGAGCACTTCACTCCTTGAAGTACCATTGGACTGAATATATGCTTTTGACCCACAAGTGATAATTATGAAATCTTGTTTCAAAGGTGGAAGGACTCTGTATTGCAACTTAGGTTACTAGTTAATTCTTTAAAAAGTAATGATCGAAGCCATTGTCTGAACTCAATTTTATTACATATGAGCAAATCTGGAATAAAGCTACCACAGTCAGGTTAAAGTCGATGAACTATATCAGATTTATATTGGCTCAACCGAGATCATAAATTGGTCCTGTAATTGGACCTTTAGTTTTAAATATAACACTTGCAATTGACTGTTCTGCCCAGGGAACAGACAACTGCATTTCGATGGAGTTCTGAACTTCTTAGAGCTAGTTGGGAGAGGGTGACTACATGATGAATATCCAATTCTACAAAATGGAGATGAGCAAAACTAGAAATAGGAGGTGCTGAATTTGAGCTAGATGATCCTTAAACTTGCATCCACATTAGCAGTGTTTGCAGTCCAAGAGGAGTGGTAATTTAAAGCAAAACAGGTGGTAACGAGGGTGTGATGTCCATGTCACTCTTCCTTTTTTTTTAAACTTTAGACTAGCTGTAGTCATGTTTAATTGACTGAATGCCCATTTGCAGTTGGAGTGCATCACAGCATTTTCCACTCAGCTTTAACCCAAAAGGAATCTAGTTCATGTGCTTCAATACCACATCATGATGTGAACGAAAGCACAGAATACAGAGACAATCAGAGATTTACTTCAAAAGCACATTGCTGATCTGAACTAACATGACACTAAAAAGAGAACTCCCAGGTACAGAAGTTTATCTGCAGGCTTTGCTGAAGACTTTACACATTCAGTGGAAACCACCCTACAGAAAGGGCCTGAGTGACTACTGCCTGTGTTCTTCCCTGAAATGGAGGCCTGTGAGTGAACTGCTTTTAAACAATGAGATAAAATGATCTTGTCAAGATCAAACTATGCTTGCTGGTTTTTAGTCAGCTAAAACTAATCATGTCCTACAAGAGTGGTATATAACATCTCCCAGGACTGAATTGTTCCTAAGAGAAATTATTTGGAAAGGAGAGAGTACTTAGTGGAAAAAAAAGTATTAACTCCTCTGTTGACCTTTAAAAGAAAATATCAGTTCCAGTATAGGTACTTCTAGCTCAAACCAGCTAATACAGCTCAGTCAAGGGCTGAAATACAGGTTTGCTCCCTCTTATATAAAACCTATTTTCAGTGCAGGTGAAAGACCTAATTTGTTGATAGACCCTTTATGCCCCTTCCACAGCCCTCCCTTGTGGACCAACAAGCGGTCCTACAAGTCAACTTGCAGAAGAATCCCATGTTACTGTTACAACAGGACATGTTCAGGGGAAGGCAGAAACTGTGAGGAATCCTTCACGTAGATAAGACTCGATAGTGAGGATGTTCACACACTGACTAGACTTGTCTTGCTTTTATGCACCTGCAGCACCCATCTCAGCTCTGGATTTCTGCTTCCAGAGTTTTTCTGGAAAAGGCAGCATCTTCTTCAATCACCTTCATCAAATATTTAAATCAACTTGGATGGCTCTGCTAGAAGCAGGAGGATCTACTGTGTTTCTTCACCCAGACAAACCAGTTGAGGAATCCCTTTTCGGAACAGAAGGGGGACAGTCAGAGGTCAACAACGTCCTCAGCATCCAGTACAGCTGTTTCAGAAAGGAGTATCTGGCCATGGCCTGAGATTAGGGTACAAATCTGCAAGTTAACTGCATACTGCAGACACACTCTAAACGTAATTAGCTCTTTTGTTTAAGAATAAACTGACTCTAACCACTTCTTGGGTATGTGGTTCTTCCAAGACAAAAAGGCAAATAACTCAGTTACATTTAGAAAAATGGCTTTAATGAACAGGAAAATGGCATTTAATCTTTTGGTGCATCCTGCATTTTATGAGTAAATTCTGTGGGAAACTGTGTAAATGGAATGTAATTATTTTTAAAATAGAATCCTTTGTTATTAGCTACATAACTGTCATGTGTACATAAAAGAACCCTGCTGTACAGACAAAAGACTAGAAAAGTTTCCTGGAGAGTTTCTGCTATTGAAAGAATAAAAATTGAAGCAGTGGGGTGAACTTTTGGTTCACAGACTCAAACACTGAATGTTAAACCTGGCTGAGAGAAAATCACTTTATTCTGATAACCGGATTACTTAGAACAAAAATAGAGAAAATTAAGAACTGAAGAGCAGAAAATTAAGGTGGAATGCAATTTAAAGAGTAAGTAGATGATGTAGGCTTTCATTTTCATCCCCCCCAGTGTCCAGCTAATTAAAATTACAATCAAAATGAAAGTCTAAACTTGTAAATATCTTTAGCTAATGATTTTGTCTTTTTAATCATCTTCACATTCAAAGACTTTATTTTATTCATTTAGAGCTTTACAATAAAATGAAATTGTTTTTCTCTAGTAAAATCCTTTTAATTTTCTTTATCTGTTGCTTTTTATATCTTACATTATGTATTTTTCTTTTTTCTTATTTCTGCACAGTATTCTCTCTACTTTTATAGTCTGCTCTCCTTATGCGTTTACGTAAAACTATTATAAAGTTGAATGTAATAAAGTGGATAATGTAAACTTTTTGCTTAGCATAAAAGCACTAGAGTTGCATCTACTGGCTTGAAAAATAATCTAGACAAACACCACCTTTCTTCAAAATGTACATATGCAGATACAATGAATTTCTAAGCCCCTGATCACATAAAACTTTAAATTTAGACAGAACAATAAGTATTCAACTTCTTTGTTTCTAAGACAAAGAATGGATTTGCCCCAATTTACAGACTGCTATCCATGAAAAATGGCTGGATTTTCTGTCAGTTTTCAGGCAACTCTTTCAAATGGTTTAAGAACTAAAAGTAATTAAAGACACTTGTAATGTACCAGGCAACAATGACTCACCTTTCTGACCTTAGTGTTCTACAAATTAGTGTTCAGTATACTCAGCACTTACCAACAAAACAGGAATACAGAATAACTTCAAATATGGATATAAATTTAGAGCCTTTGTTTTGCATCCTTATGTCTCCATGAAATTTATAAAAAACATTTAGTTTCACTTCAATATTTACTTTTATGTAAGCTTTCTAAACTGAGTGTGGGGAAGCCTTGAAAATATAGGACAAGTGGTGATCAGCGACATGCCTCTGTCTTCATGACCTCCCTCATTTTGATAATATGAGCATTTTATCTTATTTTGCTAGAAAACACCGATTTACAATGGGCACTATAAGGTTGGGACACAGCCAGTCATAACAATATATCTTAAGACAATAGGAATACAATGTTATTTAGTAACATTTCAGCCTCAGTATTGCTTTGATTCAGCATCACTGAAATAGGAGGACTCTGAACTGGATCAAAGCTATCCCAAAGTGCCTGTCAAATGTTTTGGGGGTTATAAAATTTCTAGCTGGGACAACACAACGTTTTTATTTATCTCCAGCTTGGTTTTGTTAGGACGTTAGCACTAGACCCTATCTTGCGACATAACGATCAGTTTCGTATTTACACTGAGGTGTGTATATATACACATCTCCACTGAAATATACTCATTTGACACCTGCAAAAGCAAGGCCCAATTGTGGCCCAGAATCTTTTGGAATCTCTAACAACATTTATTCCCTGGTTCTAAAAGGCAACTTCCATTGGCTGCTTGGAAGATCTCCAAGAGTTTGTGCTCTGCAAGGGTTGAAAAGGATTAACTGCATACTGATATTTTTGGAATCAATACAACATATGGATTGGCTTCATCTTCTGGTGTTGCCACTGCCTGCAAAGGGAGTATTTGTGCAATTTGGGAAGAAGTAATTGGGCTTAAAGTGTCTGTACTTCATGCACAGAAGTTAATTTATGTGAATGCATTAATGTTTATACATCAGTCATTTCATTGGGTCATCTGCCAAACAGAGTACCAAGATTTTGTATGTATGTACAAAGATGAATGTGAGCTTTGATAACCCTCTAGAACTAAGACATTTTAAAACATCTACTGCTTACTTAACCATGCAAAATAGTTTTAAGTAACCAGAAATAAAGTGCAATGTAAGACAACTCTATGCTAATTGCTAGAAATATTTTGTAGCAAAAAATTTGTGGGTAAAACAAAGGAAGGAGGATACATGAAAACTACCAATAACAGGCTGTGGACTGGGAGGACTGTGGTAGGATGGGAAGCCTGCTGGTTCTCACCTGGGCTCTTCTTAGTGGCTGATCTAACACCTCACTGTTTCCAAAGAGAGTAGTTTGGGTTGTGGATGTGCCCTCCTGGTGCTTTTTTCTTGTCAGCTCTAGTGCTTGTATCATAGCTTCAGCAAGACAGGCTAGCCTAAAATAAATTCATGAAAAAAAGATCATTTTTTGATCATCAAACTGATACAGTTTAAAGGGGATGAGGAACCAGGGTGGGCATATGTGAGAAGGGGCTGCATGGCCAGGAACAGGGTGAAGGGAAGAGCATAATCCTCTCCCAGCACTGAGCCAGCCATTCAGCTGGAGCAGCTGTACAAGAACACCTCTTTCAGATGACAACCACGGCCTAATGGTTTAGCCACAGTAAGTTCTATCTAGTCCCAGTGGCTGCTTGTGTGTCTGAGCTGTGCTTTTAAGGAGTGAAAAAACGAAGTTGAAGAGAGGGAAACTCCTTAGTTAGCTGAGGACAGAATTTAAATATCATGTTTTTGTCTAGGACCTCAGTAAAGTTTTACTGTTTGTCAGTATGTTCTGATCAGATACAGATATTTACACTTCTGGTGTAGCTTTTAAGCATAAGCAAGTTGCTTTGACTTCAGTGAAAAAAGACACCATTACATACTATTCAAAGTATCTTTTTGTTTATTTAAGTCTCTTTGATATGATTTTACCTTTAAGAATTTGTTAGGGCTGGAATTCTTAAACTGTGGTCTATGGTGCATTTTTACAGAGGCCTGTGAACTTCTGTGGTTTTACGTCTGCTTAAAAGACAGCTAAAACACACTGAATACTTATTTATTTATTTATTTACTGTAGCTCTTCCTTACAAACAACTACTGCTTTTGCCACCAGATTTATGTGATCACTGAGTAGAAGAAGAATTGCCTCAGAAGAGAGGTGTTCTCTGCAATAGTCATGTACTAAAATGTAGCTCGAACTATTGAAAGTTTGAAAACACTTGATCGACGGCTTTGTACTCTTAGTAACATTGACCTTCAGTGGCTTGAAATACTATTGTAATTTTTCTATTTGCTAGTATAAAATCCAGATTTCATAAACATATTATCTTTCCATTATGATTACTTACTCCCTCTGAGGTCTACAATGCTTTTCTGTAACATCTAAATGGAAATGGGATTAGGATGAGATTCTGTCACTCAGGGGACTTGCAGAAAAAGGTGGGGATATACACAGAAAAGGTCATATCCTAGGGGCAAGATGAATAAAATGACACTACATCATTTTATGTTGAGTTGCAAGTTATGATGAAGGACAGTAATAATATTATTAGCAATTTTGCATCTTTTAAAATTGATTGTTTTGTGTTGGAGATACTAATGTGGAGAATAACGCACTGTCATTTTCTTGCCTTTCATAATATCCTTAAACAAAACAATCAAGCTTAAAAAATAATTCATGGAAATAATGTCATTTTCTTAGGTTACTAAGTGGTTTCACATGAATTGTCTTTTGTGAATGTACTTGCTGTCTCTGACTGTTCATGGGATAATCTTGCTAACAAAATCTAGCCTATCAAATATTCGGAAATCATTGCTTTCAAGTGTTTGGTCTTCATACTGTGTATTTTGTCACTCAAGTCATGATTTTTTTTTTTGATTCCCTAATTGGCTGAATACCATACTTAAATGGACAAATAATTAATAATATTCATTAAGATTCTTCTGGGAAACAATCATTGCAATCAAATTAGTAAAGGTGATCTGTGACTGAAAGATCAGATCAGGACTCCTTTGCCTTAAGAAGTGTATCTTTCAAACTTCTTTCTTGCTGTTATCTTCTTACTTTCCTGTTTTAAAAATGCTAAGGTCTGCGTGCCAGATCAAAGTAACATGATGCTTCTAGTAGGCTAAAATGCGTTTGTATATGAAAAGTGTAAAGTATACACAGAAAAAGTTAATGATTACAATTGTTCTCTGGATCCCAGTGCTAAAACATCTTATGGTTCTGATATTACAGACCTTTATTTACACACATTAGTCTGTAATTACACTTGGCTAAAGTGACTTGACATTTTTTTTAATATTAGAAACTAAGATAAACATGGCCAAAAGGACAAAAAAAAAAAACTGTCTTCAGTTTTGCATTTGGTGCTATTAAGAAATCTCTGTACCTGGTAAAGTATAGAAATATTTTGCAACTAAATAAGGTAATTTCTAGTGTAATACATACTGAGATAAGAACTCAAGTGAAGAAATATTTTGATCAAAATGAAGTTAATAGTTAATTGCATCCCTCATATTATTTATGAAGCATTGGATTAAATGCTCAAGGTGAACCATGCTGGGTAGAAAAGTGGACATGAACGGCTTTAAGGAGCAAACTGGGGGCATATAGGTTAAATATTATGGTATTTAAAACCCTCGGTAACTGAATCTTACATTGTCCAGAGTTCTCTGAAGCAAAAAAGGACGACTAGAGCAGCCTTTTGTTCTTACAGAGAACTGAACTGCTAGAACATGTCTTTCTCAGTAACACTGATAATTTGCTGGAAGTCTGGAACTAATCAGTGACACTTGCAAAGTGTAAAAACATGTTAACCAGCATAGAGTATATACTTTTATTAGCACATATTCCTGACAATTTTACTATGAAGAATTTAAATGGCGAATCTTGGGACCCTGCTTTCACCTCTCTGTTGTGCTTAGTATATCTGATGTTTTGGCAAATCATTGGCAGAATTTAGATAAAGGACAGAGGACCTTTGGCAGCACACAGAAAGAATACAACAGATTTTTGACATCTAGCGCAAATGAGCAAACAAGGCTTCATCCTCATTTCTTGCCATACTGTAGTAGCAGTATTCCTGGTAGCCACTACAACAGTGTAAGATTTCAGGGTTCAGAACATGAGCTCTCTTCACTGATTTATTTCCATGCAATCTCTGTGCACAGCTCTCCCAAGCTAAGGGAACAAGATCTAGCTGCAGGTATAAACGTTGTTTTCACTTCTCTTTCACTTCCCTTCCTGTCATGCAGGGGCTGAGCTGCTGCCAGCTGTTACTAAACAAGACAGTGCTTCTGACTGCCATAAAAACTTACAGAAAATACTTGCAGCCACTTCTCAGTTCCCTGGCCTGGAACAAGTGAGTTCCTGGCAACTAGTAGTACAGCCTCTTCTACATTTTGCTGAGCCTTTTGCACTTTTCCACAGCTTAAGAAGTACTGCTTTAAAAATATACTACAGCTTTAGCTATATGCAAGGTCTTAGGATCTCTCAAAACATACATAACAAACCTTGAAGTTTTGTTTGAATCCCTTTCCCTGGGCTTTCGCAAACAGAGTGACTGTCAGAGCCTAATGGCAGCCCATCATGGAAACTGAGGAATGCCTTTATCTCCACGTGTGTGTGAGGGGCACAGAAGGGCTCCTATCACCCTTACTGTGTTGCAGCAGGAACCTCTGCGCGATTCCTAGAAAAGCGCTACACGAATCGGGCTAGAACTAACCCCTTGCCTTGCCTGCCTCGGGTGGCACCGCAACCTGCGTGGCGCAGCCAGCTCTGTATTAAGAGCCCTGCTCGACGGTTCTCCTCAGCTTGGCCCCTCAGGCCACGTTAAGGCGGGAGGAAGCCCTGGGGCAGCTCCGCCCGAGAAGCTGCTCTCCTCAGCGCCCCCAGTCTCCACAGGATCGGCCGCCTCACGGC